>JAYKKM010000475.1:17752500-18279194 GCA_035772405.1 Chrysogorgia sp. JL179-B06 | reverse complement strand
CTCTCCTTTGAGAATGGTGCAGCAACTCCATCTGCCATAAAGAACGCCTGGAACCTTGTAAAAGAACTTGGTGGGAAGCGAACACGTAGCACAATCTTTGTTGAAGGTGAGGATAGGCTGAAAACTTGGGAGAACCATTTTAAGAATCTTTTGAATGCAGATCCAGATGAGCGAATTGAAGATGAAGTCAACATAGAGAAAATCTTTGACACATTCACATCCATCAAATGTGATGACTTTTCTCAAGCTGAAGTCGATTCTTCAGTTAGACAGATGAAAAACGGAAAAGCACCTGGTCTTGATGATCTTCCTGCAGAGTTCTGGAAGTTGAAGAAGATGAAAAAGAACCTGCTTAAATTCTGCAATGCCACTTACAACGGCAATCGACCTAAAGAGTGGGGAATTTCAGGCTTAACACCAATCCCAAAGAAAGGTGACTTGAAGAAAACTGACAACTATAGGGGTATCTCCTTAACCCAAGTTGCCTCAAAGAGTTATAATCGTTGCCTTCTTAACAGGATTCGCCCAGTAATTGATAAAGTATACTTCGTCCCAACCAGAATGGATTTAGACAAGGAAAATCTACATCTTCTCACATCCTTGCCCTCCATCGAATTGTCGAAGAACTGAAGAATTACAACAAAGAAGCAGTCGTGGCATTCATTGACTTTCGAAAGGCTTTCGACTCGATTGACCGTGGAAAAATGTTTCAGATCCTAAATGCATATGGTATTCCTCTTGAAGTAGTTGATGCCATTAAAGTTATGTATGAAGATACATCAGCACTAGTAATAACACCTGAAGGTGAAACAAATACGTTTTCGATTGACACAGGAGTTCTCCAAGCTTGCCCCCTTCTTATTTGTCATCTGCTTGGATTATGCTCTTCGCTCTTCGATTTCTGACTCAGATGGCTTGACCCTGAAAAGACGACGCAGCCGACGCTTTCCTGCAGAAGTTCTATAACAGACCTAGACTACGCTGATGATATGGCTCTTTTAGAAGATACCATTGCCACAGCACAAGATCTCCTTAATCGTGTTGAGAAATCATGTCAGGGTATCGGCCTCTTCTTAAATGTCACCAAGACCAAGTATATGCACTTGAATCCTTCCACAGATGAACAGCTTTGTTCTTTTGATGGTTCACCCATCGAATGTGTGACGGATTTCAAGTACCTTGGCAGCTATACAGATTCAGAATATGATATGAAAATTCGAATTGGTCTAGCCTGGAGCTCTATTCACTCTCTACAGAAAGTATGGAAAGCACCAATTAAGAGAGAAACTAAAACTGAAGTATTTAAGGCTTCAGTTGAAACAATACTTCTCTATGGTTCAGAAGCATGGTCATTAAATGTCGCACGATCAAAGAAATTAGATGGTACATACACCAGAATGTTGCGTATAGTCTATGACATCTCTTGGAGAGACCACTTAACTAATCAGGTTCTCTATGGAAGGCTCCCTCGCATCTCCGAAGTGGTGAAACGTCGCCGCCTAGCTCTTGCAGGACATGTTTTTCGTCATGATGACCCTGCAGGTAGACTGTTGATCTGGTCTCCTGATGATGCAAAACGGCGTGTTGGTCGTCCTTATGTCACCATCAAAGATCTTCTCGAGAAGGACACAGGCTTATCAGGCAGTGAATTACTGACTGCAATGCGAGACCGGGAGTCCTGGAGAAAGAAGTTTGTGAATACTTCACCAGTTCCTGTTGGGACTGGAGGACACAATGAATGAACTTTTAGTCGCCATCTTGAATTCTTAGTGATTCAAGGTTTTGACCTGTTCACACGAGTTCAAAAGGCAAAACTACACAGTTGAAAACGTTTTCAATAGCGAAAATGGTTATCATCGTTTTCAGTATTGAAAATGTTTTCGTCAATTGACGTAGTTTTCGTCAGTTTTCGTGTGAACACGCCGTGAAAATGACACTTTTTGATCAAAAATGCTCGCGGAAACGAAATCGTGTGCTTAGTCTTACAGTGGCAGTAATAGACATCCAGAAGAAAGTTAAATTGAATAAATATAGAATGTTTGCCTATGTTTACATACTATGATATAAATACATTGGAAAAGTTTTGACCACAGTTCTTTGGTAAATATCAAACTAAAAACAATACATGTATAGTATTAGACTACCTAAGGTAAAACTTCAACTCAGCAAGACATATAGCTTCTACCATGGGAGGAGTCATATACAACAAATTAACCCCAATCTATCAGATTAACTTTAAGGCTAAGTGAAATGAAAGGTAAATTGGATCATCTTTATGGATCATAAATTTGTTATTTTTCCAATTCTACTCGGTGATGAATAACGTTTCCTAATATAATAATTAATCTGAATTCTAATATAATTTCTGATATTATTTGTGATAACAGTAATATTTAGTTTAGTTTATTATGTTTATAACCTTTTTAGGTGAACGGAATACCCCAACAGGTTTTCTTTTGAAAATGCAAAAAGCTGTTAGATATTGCCCTGGATTTGAACATGATTTACATCGAGAACTATCGCGCTTGCAACCCTGATAATTTCCGTTGTAAAAATACTCGATTTATAGCTCCGTGTAATTCGGGTTCTAGAGGACAAAAAAACTGTAGAAAGGACTCCATGAACATGAGATTTCTTAGTCAACATGTAACTAAGGGAATTTGATAAAAAATTAGCATTAAATCATCCAGGTTAGCAAATTATGTTCATATGAATCTTTATGTAAAATTTGAACTATGTCTGCCGCAAAATGAGCTGAAACATTCGCTCAAATTGCAGGAAATGGTGTTTCCGAGGTTCTATATTTCAAAATGTTTTAAATGCGTCAACTAATTCCCATGGCTCTGCCCTTTTCAGCCCCCCCCCCCCCCAATATGAATTTGCTTCCGACGGCCCTGGAACCTGTGTCTCCCCCGCTCATACTGACATGTGTGCTAACCACTAGACAACAACAGTCAGCTATTTTAAATTACTGATAAGATTATCCTGATAAAAATGCATTCTATTCCATTCCTGAGGAAGATATATCGTAAAACGGGTCAGCAGCCTTTATAGCCAAGACTAACTTCTCCCGCTCAGTATACGGCGAACGGCTAAAATATAAATTGGCGGCGTATAGTTTATCTTTCGAGTGCCTGTTTACACGCTTCGCCAGATAAGACGGATGGGTGGATTTGGTAGACGTCATGAAACATGAAGTGCGTCGTTTGAAAAGAAGTATTTAAATAATAAGTTAAAGAAAAGACCGTGGTGCAGGCGTGGCTGCATGATAACATTCTTGTGGCACGAGAAAACAAACCGGAAAGGAAATAAGACCACAAGAATTACCAGCACGTTGCAGAAAGCTCTAAAAATATCATCGATGAGAACTCGGATGGAAATTATCGGAAGCGGACATGTTTTTTAAACTTGAGCAACAAGTTGGTTGTGGAGATTTTCACGACGTCACTACAATAATATCACAACAGTTCTCGTGACGACAAAACCAATAAAGACGTCAAAATCCCTTTTCCGTTGATTCACTAATTTTCACCATTAATTCAGCTGTGAGCTGGAAGAAATCACATTCACTGTTGATTGTAAAGTGCCTTATAAAAAGTGTTTAAAGCGTTTATTATTTATAAGTTTTTATTATTTATAAACATTCTTTATATAAGGCAAATAGTTGAATAGTGAAATATTTCTTTGATTTGATCTCAGGTTTCAACCTCGTATCCAGGCTTTTCACACGCTCGGCGGACTGCGTGAAAAGCCTGGGTACGAGGTTGAGGGTTGAGCAAGGGTTGAGCAGGTTTATGTTGTTTAAAGGAGCTGTCACGATTTGCCTGGTTACTCAGCCAGCACTAATTCAAGATAGTCTCGAAGATAGTATACGGCAATCGTGGCGTTCCAGCTCCTTCTCGTTTCCCACCACGATTAGACATTAAATTGTCATCACGCTTTACTTACAACTGGTCCAAAAATAACCCACCAACATGAAAATAATAAATACTAATCGAATAAATCGTTTCGCTTCGCTTTGATTTTGGATTCCGAATAAAAAATCAAAAAGTACGCTTAGCTGAGTAACCAGGCAGATCGTGACATAGCTCCTTTAAAATGATAATGAGTGTGACGTTTAGGCTTTCCGTGTGATAAACTGGTTGAGGATTTGAGTGAAAAAGTTGATCCAATCTCTAGCATGACGTTCAGGTATACCATCAACGTTTGAGTTAGGTCAATTTCTATTTAGTGGTTAACGTCACATTCATTAGCATATTAAGAACATAAACCTGTATAAAGTATCAAAGGAAATATCAAATCAAAGAAATAATATTTCACTCTTCAACTATTTGCCTCGTATAGATTATAGAATGTTTATAAATACTTGTAAAATACATTAATAATTCATGAGGAAAACAAAGGAAATCAGGACGATGTCCGTGGTTTTATATGTGATAAAGATTCGTCCTGATTTACATAAAATTCATCTTTACACAACATTGATTTTCAAAATTACTATACGCCGGCCCAATGATCTTAACAAATGGGTCATTTTTGAAGCCGTTTAATAATTAACTCGCAACACGTGTTTTATTAAACAGTACATTGGGGTGATAGACACCTTAATTTTAATTATCCTTGCTTTGTTTCCAAGACAAAATTGAAAACCTAGTTATCTTACATCGGCTTAAATATATTTCCTGTCCAGTCAAAATGGGTCGTACAAGTCGTGAATCGAGAAACATGGCACACGGTCGAAATTAAAAATTAAATTTAAAAGCATCAGTAAAAGCCGGTTTATTTGGGCTCAGAAAATGTATAGCTTTCGCAACAGTTATGGTTATTTCCAGAGATATCAATAGAACAAAAAGGTGGTTGAATTTTGGATGTTTTTCAGCCGGACAGGGAAGAGTTAACCGCTTAATAATCCTATTTGCCGAGCGACAATATCCAGTGACCGATCATTGTTGTTCCGTACAGACATTTTAACCGATGAAATATATGAAATATATAAAAATCCACATTTTTCATCTATATGATATCTTATATGTAATCCTCAAGTTGACCCTACATATACGATAAATAAATTTATTATAAGTTATTTTGGGCAGCAACAAAGCTATATAATTATAATAATAGTTATATTTAATATATGTATTATATTATATGAATGTGGGAACTTGGAGTAGACAGACGACACATGGACGATCGTCAAGCTCAAATCCTAAAAATACATTTCTGAGTCCAGGACACGGATCGAACCTGTAACCTTCTGCTGGTATTAACTGCAGAGCAGTATAAATATACCGTTAAAAATCCTTTCAGCGAAAATCCTGGTATTAACAGGATGAACAGTACTTAGGAATCTTAAGAATTGCAATGTTGAATCGATAGCAACGGTTTTTGGGATACGATTTTTCCGCACGCGGCTATTTCACGGCTTTCAACTACAGTACGATACCGTTTTAAAAATGGAAAAAATATTAAATTTTAATAGTTCTACAGCTGCTCCTTGTTACGAAATGTTACGAAATGTATTCCGAGTTCTGCGCTGAATTGTGAAACTCAAATACCAGCACCAATATAAGCAATCGATCGGATCTGCTATAACTACGACAGATAATGGTCGTCTATACATTACTCGAACCATAGAAAATGAGCGGAAATATCCAATCTTGAACCGAACACGTAAATTCGACCATTGGCAACTCCTAATCTTCAGATTTTCTGTCAAGACGATCAGCTAGAATTACTCAAACCACAAGCCGCGGACTAAGAAAACGAAAGGCTGTAAAGAATGATAATAATAATGCTAATGAGGATGATTGGAGTTATTAGTTTCTAGTGAATTGTTCCTTTGTTGTAATACCTCAAGTAGTGAAAAGGTGTTAAAAAAACAATTCGGAACTTTGAGAAAACCAACGAAGGTAAACTTAACGAAGACGTCATTCGTTCAATAGATTTTCGTTATCCCAACACAATTCAGTGGCAAGGCTGCAAAAGTATAGTCCAATTATATATAATCTTCAGTTTCACGAGCATAAATGAACACAAACCATGAGTACATATAATTATCGTCTTTTGAACAACATTGAGTCACAAAACGTCGATGGAGGAAACATCGCTTGAGCATTTAGATCAAGTTCAAGTCATCATCATTGTCGCCTTTAAAAATTGAAATCTCTTGAAAAGTGACCCTTAGTAAATAAATCCAATACGAAATATATCACCCGCGGCGGTTTCAACATGGCGATTTCTTTTAAACCTTGAAACGTCGATTGTTCATCAGTTTACTGTCCTCATCCTCGTCTGCTTAAGGTATATACCGGTTTACATGCTTTAGTTATAGTTGGCTTTGTTTATCATTTACAACGGCATTGAAGACGTGTATTGCAGTATTGGCTGAAAGAGCTAGCGTTCGCAACCACGACTCTTTCGAATTAATGCCATCATGTACACACCAGGAACAGGAATAGTGCCTATTAACGCAACTTAAAGGTCGCCGTGGTAGTTGACACTAGTTCCGTGTTTCGCCCAGCGAGGCTAAACTATCAGAACAGACAGAGAACGCGGGTATAATAATATTAATAATCAATGGCAAGTTATATACCAGCTCTTCAAATTAGAAGCAGAACAATTAACCATATATAATACAGTCTATAATTTCTTACTTTCTCGTGCGTCGGCGAATCGTTGATTGCCAGTTAGCCCGTATCGACATGATTCTGACATATGAACTCGACTCGTGTCTGATAGACGGTTTACATGAAGCCTTCCTGAAGACTACCTTGAACAGCAATATGACAGTATAGACTTATAACCGGCTTCAAAGTCCCGTGGTGTAGTTATAGAGATGGGGAGACGACGTAAAAAAACCCGTCTAAAAATACAAGTGACTGCGACAATACTATGACCAGTTGACCAATGAGGCAGCAGTTCAGGAGGGCAACAAGGGGAACAGGAATCGTTCCCGGAATCAAGCATGAGTAGTTTACGACGACGCCTTTTGTGACTAAGTAGCCAGATGTCTTGGCCACCATGATGGTGACGCTTGGGGACCTAATTATCAGATATGCGACGGCAACCTCGACAACGAGATCATTCACAACAAAAGTATTCTTCATACGAAACAAAGAGATGACTAATTCTTAGGCCTAGATCAAACGTCGAACTTCACATGTGCCGAAGTCAATGCAAATGAGCTTAAACAAAAGATTACTCTCATTTGCATTGAGTTCGGCACATGTGGCCCTGTCTCAAGAATAATCTTAACGCCGTCCTCGTGCAAGGACACTAGTCTATGGGCATTTTTACGCGCGGGAGAGCGACGAGAGCTGTAATTCCTTACATGCATGATTGACACAACACAGACATGGCGTGCAAATTGTTTTGAAAGTCATAAAACAAACTTCATGTATACGGTAGTCAACTTAAAGTGCCTATATAACGTCAAAAATTATTGTTTTATTTGGAAGAACTTTTAAAATGATAAAGTAACTTCTTTTGAAAATTTTCGTTTCTTCGCTTTCTTTTTGAGATATATCAGTTTGTTTGATATTCAAATGTCCCGAATTTGATACGTCACACATGCATAAGTCATGTGAATAATGTGCGCGTGTTTCTCTCACAACACCAAACTTCTTGATTTTAAAGAATTTCCGTTTAAGAATGAAAGTGATACACAAACTTCTCCGGTAAGTCATTGTGCATGTGTGACGAAACTAATTCCTTTGCATATCAAACAAATTGAAATATTTCAAAAACAAAAACGAAAGCGAAGAAACAAAAATCTTTTAAAGAAGTTACTTTATCATTTTAAAAGTTCTTCCAAATAAGACAATAAAACTTTTTGACGTTATAGGCACTTTAATATTGCCAATTTAGAAAAAAAATAATAACATTGATGTGCGGAAATATGAAATTTATTTCGAGTGTTAACCGAATATCTCACAAGTGCGCGAAGAGAAAGAGTGAGATGTCCAGTTCAACACGAGAAATAAATTCAATATTTCCAAGCATCCCGCATTATTCTGTTTATTTTATAAAAAATATATATACAGTATAGTGAAACTCCTAACTGTGATCAATTGTCGGAATAATAGCCAAAAATAGGAGAAGGAAACCGATGGTTAAAGTGAAAGTGTGAAACAACAGAGTGAAATGTAACAGTTTCACTTTGATCAAAGGCCCCGAAACGCCAGTCGACTACATCAACCGGACAGCGCGTGTGTGCTGCCTGAAAACGTGCGAAAATGTGACCCACAAACAGGATGGCGTCATTCGTGGGCTCTTGTGCTCGTGCTCAGATCGGAATTTGCGACTGGTCTGTCGATTTATGGACGTTTTTGACCAAGATTTTATTCAACTATATACGTATTGTGATTGAACCAAGATTTTGAGAACACTCAAAAAACACTTAGAGTTCGGCAATAGTTCACACTTTGGATATATAACAAAGTCATAGACCACCTGTTGTTGCGGATTACACCGGATTATACCGCCTGGGATTATACTGCCGACTAACATACGATTTACGAACCATGGGATATATCTATTCCACTGAAATTTAATTTCCCCACGGCCACGCAGAATATACGCCTATACGAAGCCATTCGAAACATCCAGTTTTTGCCATTGTAATTCGCCATCTTTTAGCTTTAATACTAGAAATACGAATCCGCAATAATCCCCTCGCTCGCCTTTTCTACCTATTATATTACGCAGACGTGTATATATATATATATGTATATAAACATATTTGTATATAAACATATATAGGTAATATTTGGCATTTCACTCGATCAAACTACATGTTGAAAGGATTTATGGTATGTATTCCAACACTCGAAATTTTCCTTCACATTTAATTTAAGACCAAACCGGCACCAGTTGCGATATATATATATATATATATATATATACATATATATATATATAAACATATATATATATATATATATATATATATATATAAACATATATATATATATATAAACATATATATATATATATAAACATATATATATATATATAAACATATATATATATATATATAAACATATATATATATATATATAAAGATATATATATACATATAAACATATATATATATATATAAACATATATATATATATAAACATATATATATATATTATATATAAACATATATATATAAACATATATATATATAAACATATATATATATATAAACATATATATATATAAACATATATATATATATATAAACATATATATATATAAACATATATATATATAAACATATATATATACATATATATAAACATATATATATATATATATATATATATATATATATATATATATATATATATATATATATATATATATATATATATATATATATATATATATATATATATATATATATATATATATATATATATATATATATATATATATATATATATATATATATATATATATATATATATACAAACCTTTTGTGAGAAATGGATCTCTGCCCCGGCGAGATTATCACCCTCGCTTGTCGCAAGCTAGGAGAACGACGCTGGTGGTAAAAATTTTAGTATCTAAAGAAACCACGGATAACTGACCACGTGTTGCATACTTGATCGTCTTGATGCACATTTTAATTTATGGCTTCGCAAAAAAACTTCAAAGTTTCAAAAAGAATTGTATCGACTGTTTTGAAGTCAATCTTAAAGAGTTTATAAAGTGAAATATTGAAGCCATCACGAGATCCATCCAATAGTAATGACAAATTAATATAAAATTAAATTAATTATTATTACTAATTCATAAACCAAAAAAATCAGCTCCATGACGCGGATGTCTATTTCACTAACATCATTTTCTCAATAATAACATTCTCTCAAAATACATATTCATTTGAGAAGAAAGTAAATAGTTCTTCCTCTTATTTCAAACACCTTGCTTCTTGGTGTTTTAAAATTGGAGGAATTAAGAGGGTGAAATTGAGTGAACTTCGAAACTTATTCGACTGCCGTTGTGACGCGAACCGATTCATTTTCACACCTTTTATAAGTATAGCACTCAAAAGCAACATTTGCCCAAAATAGGATACCTTGAACACCTTCTAAATCCTTATGATAAAACGTAGTAAATTAACAGAGAGTTTGGCACAAGAAACAAACGAATCGCGACGCAAACTACACGTATGTCAAATAATTTCCCATGTAATTCAACCACGCTATTATAAGTAATAGCCGCAATTGGTATCGGGAATGGTTTAAGATTTCTTGGTATCGGGAATGAATTAAGGTATAAGGTTTCAATGGAATTGTGTGATGCCCACGAGTTTCAGTCTCTTGGCCAGAACAACATCGTTTTTCAGCAAGCAAGTCAAGTGGATCGTTCTTCAGCAAGCCAAGTGTTTTTTTGTCAAGTGTCTTTTCGGTTCAGCCTCATCTATAAGTTAAACTCGGGTGTCATGAACGGGTCATCTTCGCGCATTAGGGTTTTCTTCGGCGGTTGTCGTCTTGTCGAGGAGGCCGTCGTTCTTGATCATTCCTGCATTCTTTGACTTGTATGGTACCACTATATATTAAATTATTGTGTAAATAACTTTACATTTATGACTACGAAGAAGTGCATTGTATAAACCAATTAGGTGACAATTGGCAAAGAAGTTGCTCTTTGACTCTGGACCTGGTTTAATACGTGCCAGATGTTACGGAATTTGCGTCTGATGGAGGGTGAAACCAACTACACAGTATGGCGAGCTTGGATGCACTCTATCCTTTCGCTACGGTATATCAGTAAGACAAAAGTTAAAGGTGATGTACCTGTACAGTCTGTTCAACGCATGCGTGATGTTTACCACAATTCATCTCATGCATGCTCATTTAAAGCACATGCAGTGTTAAAGGATCGAGAAGGTCATTCCATAATTCATGCTAGTAGAACTATGTTATGGAATGCGCAAAAAGCGTAAGTAACTAACAATAGAATAAAATATCAACCAATCAAACGGCGAATACGAAGAGACAAACTGTATAAGAAACTAAATTGCAAACGTAAAGCCGTTCCTCGTTGTAGTCTTCAACCTCTATTTCTTCATATCTTTTCCAAATTTCGTGAGTACCAATTAATTACCATGAATTGTGCAATTTGTTTTTTAGGCGACCGAGAGGTCGACATAGGTGAGCTGGTAATTGTGATTTCCGCGGTTTTCTTATTGTGTTACACGTTGATGCAAACGAGCCTCTTTAAAGTGCCAGTTTTTTATGATTGTATTTGCAAGAACAGTTAAAATAAGTAAAGTAAAGTTGGATTTCCATAATAAGCGAATATAGTCGCGCGAGAGACTTTCTCATTTTGTATTATAAAACCATTCATTTGATATTATTAGTTTGCGTGACAAGCCTTGGGCTCGAACTCAGTTGTGTGTTTCGTTTGTCATCATTTATTTTATAATTAGCAGCTAATAGTCGCTGGCCACCGCACACCTGAGCGATTTTGTCGCTGAGTTGCACGATCGCATGAGATTTTTTCGTCGCTCCATGGTCGGCGTTTTTGGTCGCTCGAAGCCGCATACACGGCGAGAACCTGCGATTTTATTCAAAATGGTGGCAGTCAATTTCCGTGCTGTGGTTGTTTTAATAATTATTGTAATGCGTCGTTTAAGGAGGTGTAGATGCTCTAGCAATCGGACTACTACTTGGTCAAAACGTTGATTAATGAGAAGGGAAGCGATGGGGGTTGTGCCATCTGAGTTGCAAGAGAGTTTCATGAGGATCAACTCCAGAAACTTTAGGACTCTTTTCTTCTTTCTCCGGAGTCAAACCAACCTCGTACCCAGGCTTTTCGCGGGCGGGAGCGAAGAGCCTGGGTACGAGGTTGAGTCTACAACGCAGACATCTTCTTTTGCAGCTCGATCGAGCCGAGCAATTCTGCGGCAGGGAGAAAGGAAAATCGGGAGTGTGCAGGCTAGGGCGTCTGCACGCAGGCTAGCAATAGAGCGCCAGCAATGGTTGATGGGAAGATCAATGGTTGATCGCGCGCCTTCCTCTCACATCTCCGCGCGCCCGCTCTCGTAATTTGTAAGAGAGCGGCTGGAGACGAGGCAGAGTCCACACTACTCCACTGGCCACCTTGTTTAATATATCATGTGATTTATGACAAGTCTGTCATTTAATTGTTTCAACTATCGTATTGCACCATGTTATAAAGTGCAAACTTGTTTGATCAGCGCGATTTACGCGTACACAAGCTACAGTTTGTACACAAGATACAGCTACAGCTTGTGCTTGCTACAGCAAGGCTGCGCAGCAACACTTGGCAACAGCATTGTTAAGCCATCAATACTGTTACAACTTGTTAAGGTTGAGCAACAATAAATGTCTTTCTCCTGTTCCAATAACTGTGAATAACAGTTGTTGGTTTGAAACAATGCTGAACAACACTATTTGTATTTGCGCACCAATATTGTTCACTGAAAAATATTGGCTGCCACACAAAGTTTGGCACACTCCAAAGTTTGCCACACTTCAAAATTTGACCCAGGACTCATCCTGGTTGACGACAGCCCTAACCCTAATCCTACATCAGTGTTTAATCATCAAAAGTTTCTAGTTTTTAAACGTTGACAGATGTTGGACGTAATATCAATGTCTGAGGTCACCGAAATAACCTTCTAAATCCTAAATATACACGATTAGAGAGCAGTTGTCACTGTCAATCCTCAGAGAATAGCAATTGAAACAGCAAAGTAATTGCCTAGTTTTACTTGGTGTTGTCAATTGTCATGTTGGTTAGAAAATTTATATTTTGTTTCAGAAGTACTTTAGGTAATTTTCTTAGTACTTTTACTTTAGTAAAATTTTCAGGCCATACTTTTACTTTTACTTTAGTAAAATTTTCAGGCCATACTTTTACTTTTACTTACTTAAAATTTTCAGGCCTTACTTTTACTTTTACTTTAGTAAAATGTTCAGGCCATACTTTTTAAATTTACTTAAGTATAAAATATAAATACTTTACTGAACACTAGATATTGGCTGAGTTTTACAAGATAATTACAGCTCCACTCAATAACAGTAACTATTTTTGAAACATTCAAAAACATTTACAACTCTCAAAGAATCTCAAGGTTTTAAGAACACTTGATTACAGCTTGATATTTGCATTAATTACAGCTTGATATTTGCATTAATTACAGCATAAAACATAATATTCGAATGCTGCCATGGGTTTTTTGTGATTGTCAAAAAATGCAACTGAAATTTGTGATTGTCAAAAATGCAACCTTATGACCTTGAGGATGGGAACCAAACCCGCAACTAGAGATGAGCCGATCACCAAAAATTACCGATTAACCAATTCAATTAATCGGTGGCCGATTATTACACATAACCAGTCAATTAATCTGCCAAAGCCAATTAATTCCACAAAAAAATAACCAACCTAGTTGCCAGATGGCTCCATAATTTATTAATATGTTATTAAATTCAACAGTGTCATACTTATTTATAGACTAAAAAGACTTCTTCCTGACGGTTTGATTGCATTTAAATTTTATTTGAGAATAACTCGTTTCCAGGTCAGATGCGTGAAAATGGCCTCTTGAACAATCTACGGATCACTATACGACGGTTTTTGTGTGCATTATCAAGATGTTGATGCAGATTTTCAAGTATTTCTATAAGAAATATACCAGATTGTACATAATCGGCAAATGGCTGATTATGCATTAATAATCGGCCGATTACAGATTATTGAAAAATGGCCTATTAATCGGCTTAACCAACCGATTAATTGACTCATCTCTACCCGCAATCCTGGAAATCTAGAATTTCCCTCTATAATTATTAAATTATAGTAATTTAGCATGAGACAAATTTGGTTGAGATACAAATTATATGTCAATTGGTCTACTCACGTTACTCTGTTATTCATCTTGGGCACAACAGGGATGGACGGAGAGACATCTGAGCAGTAACGGCCAGTGGAATAGGGAGCTGGAGGAGGAAAATCCTTGAGTGACGACACTTGTGGAGATCTCCTTATCATGCTGTTCAACAATCATGTTTAAATTTAGGATCATAATGAGAATGCAAGTAATGAACCAATAATGACATTATGAAAACAAACATAAAAATAACTATGAATCAACATTGCGCCAATATATATATATATAAAATTATATATATATATATACACTATATATAAATATATAAATATATATATATATAAATATAGTTAAATAAAAAGACAAGCTTGAGTTACTTCATTGAACTTTAATCACTACAAAATAGTTACGTATGGCAAGCGAGGCTTACCACACTCCTCAGGTGATTATCGCATCTGCTATATTCCAAAATATTGCAAAGATATTTTCGGAAAAGGCTGATTACTGAATTACCATAACAAGAAACCAATAATAAAACTTCTCAAACTCATTAATAATTCATAAGGAAAACACAAAGGAAAATCATAACTGAGACGTTGTTTGTAAATGTGGTAATAAACGTCCATAAATTAAGCCAACTTTCCCCCTAAATTTATCTTAAAATACCGGTTCGTTTGAGAAGTATTATCATACACTCGAAAGGCGTTTATTATCTGATTCTAAAACACCTCGAAGTTGGTTAAAAACTCTGCTATCACCTCGTTTTTCGACACACTTCTCGGTGTTTTCAAATCAGATAATATTAAACGCCTTCTCGTGTATGATATATTACATAATATATTTTAATAACTGATGATACGCTATTCACTTTTATAATTTCGCTATTCAACCAATGGAAAAATCACAATTCAAAAAAATATCTATTTATTTTTCCAAAAAGTTATCAGTTCTCAGGCAATACGGTGGTGCAGATGATATAAACTTCAATAGCCTGTAATCAGACTACAGTATAAACAAGTGCTGTTAACTGTTATCCTGTTCTTCTGCACTACACTATTCTGCAAAGCATTGTAATCCACTAACTAATGTTGTTTTTATCGTACGGAAACAACCCCAAAACACACCATCTTCTTTCGCGTGCATATGGTCGTGAATGCGTGGAAATGCATACACATTGTCCCACTGGACAACTTTTTCAACAACAACTTTGACCATAAATTAATATGCTTTGACATTGAATGTGTGTTTGGAATTCCGCAGCATGATACCTACATATTTATTGAAAGCTTGACAAAGGCTTTTGTAAAGATGCGCTAAAAACTGATCTTTGGTTGATGTGGGTTATCTAACAGTGCAGGTAACACTCCAGCTAACGTTACCCTACGTTAAAAGGCGTTACGCTACGTTGTAAGACGTTACACTACGTTGTAAGACGTTACACTACGTTGAAAGACGTTACACTACGTTGTAAGACGTTACACTACGTTGAAAGACGTTATACTACGTTGTAAGACGTACACTACGTTGTAAGACGTTACCCTACGTTGCAAGACGCTACACTAAGTTGTAAGACGTTACGCCACGTTATAAGACATTACGCTTCGTCGTGAGACGTTACACTACGTTATAAGACGTTACGCTACGTTGTAAGACGTTACGCTACTTTGTACGGCGTCACGCTACGTTGTAAGACGTCACGCTACGTTGTAAGACGTTACGCTACGTTGTAAGACGTTACGCTACGTTGTAAGACGTTACACTACCTTGTAAAACGTTACGCTACGTTGTAAGACGTTACGCTACATTGTAAGACGTTACACTACGTTGTAAGACGTTACGCTACGTTGTAAAACGTTATACTACGTTGTAAGATGTTACAATACGTTGTAAGACGTAACACTACGTTGTAAGACGTTACACTACGTTGTAAGACGTTACCCTACGTTGTAAGACGTTACACTAAGTTGTAAGACGTTACGCCATGTTATAAGACGTCGTTACGCTACGTCGTGAGACGTTACGCTACGTTGTAAGACGTTACGCTACGTTGTAAGACGTTACACTATGTTGTAAGACGCTACACTACGTTGTAAGACGTTACGCTACGTTGTAAGACGTTACACTACGTTGTAAGACGTTACGCTACGTTGTAAAACGTTACACTACGTTGTAAGACGCTACACTACGTTGTAAGACGTTACGCTACTTTGTACGGCGTCACACTACGTTGTAAGACGTCACGCTACGTTGTAAGACGTTACCGTACTACGTTGTAAGACGTTACACTACGTTGTAAGACGCTACACTACATTGTAAGCGTTACGCTACGTTGTAAGACGTCACACTACGTTGTAAGACGTTACGCTACGTTGTAAGACGTTACGCTACGTTGTAAGACGTTACGCTACTTTGTACGGCGTTACACTACGTTGTAAGATGCTACACTATACGTTGTAAGACGCTACACTACGTTGTAAGACGTGTTACGCTACTTGCGTAACAACAACGTGTTACGCTACTTTGTACGGCGTCACACTACGTTGTAAGACGTCACGCTACGTTGTAAGACGTTACACTACGTTGTAAGACGTTACACTACGTTGTAAGACGCTACACTACATTGTAAGCGTTGCGCTACGTTGTAAGACGTCACACTACGTTGTAAGACGTTACGCTACGTTGTAAGACGTTACGTATGGCGTACCATTTCCGCCAAAAATCGAACTTCCCATTTTATACACAACTTTTCATTTGACATACAATTTTGTGCATTTGACACACAACTTTTCAAATCTCACACTATACATTTCCTATTTGACTTACAACTTTGTCAATTTTATTGCAAACTCCGTTGCAAACACAACTTTTCATGTTCGACATTCAAGTTCTCCTTCGACATCCAACCGCAATCCAGTAAAAATGTATCGATCGCAGGCTCGCTTGTGAGGTATTAAAGTGGCCCATGGACCACATCCACTTTATAGCAGATTACACCAAGTCCTCAATATACATTGTAGTGATTTATCCTAACCCTAACCCTAACCCCCCCACCTAACGAGTTTTCTAAACCTAAATAGAAAACTCGTAGGTGGCGGGTTAGGATCTTTGTTGTTTTGGGGTTGGTTATTACTATCCACCTTGTTAGACAACTTGTTGTTTCGTTTTGAAAACCCAGCTGTTTAAGTACAGGAAACCTCAAAAATAACCCTAATACTGATAATACTAATATACTTCCCATTTTGTCTTCCAAAACCTCACAAGCGAGCCTGCGATCGATACATTTTTTACTGGATTGCGGTTGGATGTCGAAGGAGAACTTGAATGTCGCCATATGAAAAGTTGTGTTGCAAACGGAGTTGTATATAAAATTGACAAAGTTGTAAGTCAAATAGGAAACGTATAGTGTGAGATTTGAAAAGTTGTGTGTCAAATGCAAAAAATTGCATGTCAAATGAAAAGTTGTGTATAAAATGGGAAGTTCGATTTTTGGCAGAAATGGTACGCCATAGTTACGCTACGTTGTACAACGCTACATAAAGTTGTACGACTACACAATGTTGGTTAACGTCGTGTCTTATCCCGGGATTACCACCACTATATATACAGAACTCGTGACTAGGCTCTCAGCAACGGCTTCCGTAGCTCAGTGGTCAGAGCACTGCACTAAGCATCACAGGGTCGCGGGTTCAATTCCAACCGGAAGGCCTCTAAGTTGCATTTTTCGCAACTGGTCCCAGTTTGGTCTTAAAATGTATAAATTCCAACACTCGAAATTTTCCTTCACCAAAAATCCTTAGAACCTGTAATTTAATCGAGTGAAATGCCAAATATTACTTGTAATATACCCAGAATATTATCTCGGCATTACCACCACTATATATACAGAACTCGTGACTAGGCTCTCGGCAACGGCTTCCGTAGCTCAGTGGTCAGAGCACTGCACTAGCATCACAGGGTCGCGGGTTCAATTCCAGCCGGAAGGCCTCTAAGTTGCATTTTTCGCAACTGGTCGTGGTGTCCCAGGAAATTTGTCCCGCCATATGCCCCCCTGGGGGCAATATTCCCATGAAATCCGCTTTCGCCCTCCTCTTTCGCAAGATATAAATTGGAATCCACTTGCCATATGTGGTAATAAAACTATTTCCACTTGTCAGCAGCCAAAACGGCAATGTCGAAGTGAGCCAATTGTCAGTTGTGACTCCCCAGCGATTGGAAAACATCTTTCTCCTAATGTGCATGGGTTTTGTTTTTAGTATGTTGTTAATTAAATATAGCGTCACTTCATTAATGGGGGTGACGTTATTCAATGTTTTGTTGATAAATTGTCTGCCGAAATGCATTATCCTTTTTTATTTTAATGTTTTTCGATCTCCACTTTTTTGATAACTCTGACGCTGCTATGTTTTGAACACTTCTTTTAAGAACCATCCAACATTGGTATTCACCTTCATGAATACATTTTCCAAAGCAATATTTAATTTAGTCACCATGACAAAATTGTTATTTGAAGAACTCTTTTCTGGTAATAATATAAACAGAGGGGAGCTACGTCATGAATAGAAAGCACAGCCCAGAGAATTAAAAAGCAATTATAAGATAAAGTTAAAACATCACACATAATAGGAAGGTCCGATCCAGTCCTATTTTAGAGATCTGTGGAAGAGACCAATGTTCCACAACCGACCCATTCAAATGCTAGACCCTTTTGTTCATATTGTTGTTTTGCATGTGTGAGTCATCGTTCATTATTAAAAAGTGGTCACCGCAAAGGCCATTGTGTTGAAATTTGAGGCACTTTATCTGATAATTTCTATTTTTATTAATTTATTTCTAAACAAGTCCAATAGCTATAAAAAGACTAAACTAGTCCTCTGAACCCGTGTCTGAACTGGACAACTAATATATTTAAGTATTTTTTTTGTAAAATATAAAATTTAACAAATAATGTTCTTGAAAAGTTTTGATTTTAAAATGAAATGAGAGGGGGGCAAATTTCCCAGAGGGGGAAAATTTCCTAGGAATTTCGCCCCCCATACCCCCCCCCCCCCCCCCCCCCCCCAGGGAAGGGGGTGAATTTCCTGTGACACCGGTTTGGTCTTAAAAAGTATATATTCCAACACTCGAAATTTTCCTTCACCAAAAATCCTTAGAACATATATATATATATATATATATATATATATATATATATATATACACACAGTCTGGAAGTCTGTCAATGGAGTAGATATAATACACACTTGATGGTGATGATATCTTTGATGATCATTTCCAATTATTTACATTATGAAAGGTAAAACATGAAAGGTAAAACATGAAAGGTTAAACATCTTGGGATGAATCCTCTCTAAATTTGCATGTTGTCTTTGCTATGCCTTCTTAATTTTTAAACAAAACTCTCACTGTTCCTGGATTGCAATTTTCTTGATTTAAATGCTGAAAGTTCCGCTAGCGGAATCCACAGAATAAGTATTCTACGACTCCTGCCGGGTCCGAGCCGCTGTGTCTGAGAATTCGTACGGCGTCATTACGGCCAACGTGTAATAGTCGTATTATATATTCCGTGGTATAACAAAACTATTTCGCATGTTAAGAGTTGAAATGTATCGTCAATAAACTTACTAGTTACTACCAAAATATGGTACGCCGTTGGCCTGTACATCGCTGCCAATGTCAACCAGACTTAGTACAGTTAATAAATAACTTCCGCGTGAGTATTTATATAGGTTCTGACTTCTGACCGACTTGCCACAAAGCCAATTAACACCAAACATTTTCATCGAACGCTTTCGTTTGAAACAAAGAATGTTTCTCATGACCGATATCGTTGCTTTACGGGCAATCTCGTGCCGTTATTTTTCGATCAAAAGCTGAGAACAATTGGTTTATAATTAGCAAGCGCAAGCTGCTTCAAATCAGTGGAAGGTAATTACAAGACAGGTGATTTGGGGAATACCGTAGTCGACGAACACCAAATTATTAGAAGACATATTTAAAGAAAGATCTAACTCCTGATTGATCTCGTTTGGTATAATATCAAGGACAGATTGATTAATGGTGGTTAAATAATATATGTAAAGAGCATTGTCACTTCTCGTACGATAAGCAACACGCAATAGACAACTCTCCGACGACCCTGCTTAATGTACATCAACATCTAATTTCCTAT
Source organism: Chrysogorgia sp. JL179-B06 (assembly GCA_035772405.1). Lineage (NCBI taxonomy): Eukaryota > Metazoa > Cnidaria > Anthozoa > Scleralcyonacea > Chrysogorgiidae > Chrysogorgia > Chrysogorgia sp. JL179-B06. The sequence continues at coordinate 18,259,170 of JAYKKM010000475.1, read as the reverse complement.
TTAGGAAAAGAGGCTTACCTTTCTGCGATTGTTTCCAGACTCGAGGTTCGTCTAAGCTGTCCGTTTTCCACGCCGTCGGAGCGATTGGAGTCGCTGGTAGAGGTTGCTTTGCCAGAATTAACGACGTCCTATCCAACACACAAAAGAACACGAGTGAAATCTGATCAGCTTAAAACAAAGAACGATAAGTATCGAACGAGATTTCGCATAGATAAATAACAGTAATCTCTGCTAAACCTTTTAATCTTACGTCCAATTTGTTTAACCAGAGCGCCGTCGAACGATTTATTTAATACCAATTCATTGCATTTCATTCTCTTTGTTCAACTAGACATTGGAGAGGGGGGGGGGGGAGACCGGATACACCTCATACCAATACAAAGGAGTCGAACCCGTTATTGTGCGATGGTGCGAAGTCGCGGAAGCCAAAGCAATCTTTGGGCATGGAATTAACCGAATTTACATTCAATTCGATCACATCAAGGACGAAATTTAGGAAGAAAGGGATATTATGTTAATAAAACGGCTACTTTGTATTGTCCGACTTTAATAATTGATGTAACGGAAGTGAAGAGCGGAACTCTACGGATGTGGGAACTTGAAGGCTTTAAGAGCATTTGTTCTACTTTGCCGAAAATGTGTTCCTCCGCAATGAAAGACTAAGCTTCTCAGCGGAAATGTATAACTAATCAACTATTATGAAAAATATTTCATTGGAATAGGTCTTTAGGTATTTGATATCATTATAAAACGTAAACTATTTGCGCTTCTTGAGATTTGCGAGTTACTTCACTGAAAATAAACGAGGTACTTGGGTAATTCCTCTTGGAAAAGCTTGACACAATGTCACTTCACAATACTGCTTATCAAAAAATTATAGTTTTTCAGAGACATTTGAAATTAAACACTCATTATTATTAATTAACATGAAAGAACTCAAGTTAATAATATAAGTTCGTGCTACGTGAAGAGCTGGCCGCTGTATTCAACTGAGAAAGCCCAGTCAGCGGGTTAAAACGAAAGGAAGAGATGCCAGAGACAGTTTCCTCAGGGAATTCCTTGTTTAATAGTGTAACGCTTTCAAAATACAGTTGAGTGTTGACCAGTTGAAACTGAAACCTTCGTTCCAACTTCCACATGATTGTAACTAATAACTATAACAACTTGTTCTATACATACTTGATCAGCTTGTCGGGCGGCGATATGACTTTTGAAGGTCCTTTCACCGACCCTAGTCACTTTCATCAACTCTGGCAAGTAAGGGCATTTACCGTGGTCCATTGCTCAATCTGACTCCAAGAATCTACCGTTCTTGCGCTATACTGCAATCATACACCGTGATTTTCTGTGACATTACAGACAACACAGCAAAGCGAACGAACTGTAAAACCACCGAGTTCTATATATTAGATATATATTAGATCAAGAAAGCAACTAAGGCAGGTGTTTCTAGTCTAGACCTTGTAGTTTCTCCTCTTTCGCGATGCCTTGAAACTGAGACATAACAATTTCGCAACCTCTGTGACATTGTTTACTTTCGCGTGACCTCATGATGAATTTTAATAACAGCCCAGGCAAGTATTTGTTTTGTTTTGTTTTTTTATAAATCAATTATAAAGTGAAGCTACATTTCGGCACAAGAAACTGTGAAATCAAAACCACCAAGGCGACCGTTTTATAACCGACTGCGCGGTTTCTGACCGGCAGCTGGCTAAAGCCTGATACTGTGGTTTTTTACATGAAAAAATTCCTTGATTCTCGGCACCGCACGACCGCATTTTCACTGCTGCGTGGTCTATTTTTGTATTTTGTCATAAAAAAATGTACCACACACCAAGCATTTGAACAGAGTAATTAACTTTTATTTATATTTTATATTCTATTTTTGATGTTGTACTGTACGGAGTGTTTTTAGAACTATACCTTTCATGATTCGTTTCGTGATCACAAATATAGGAAAATATGTTCATTTCGGTTTTCGACGACAACTATGTCTATGCATTGCTTTGGAAATTGGAAAACAAAGCAATACAAAAATACCTCCACCTCCAATACATAGAATATATCTGTATCTTTTATATTTAATTTAATACAATATATAGAATATATCTATATATCTTTTCTATTTAATTTATTATACAAAATAAATACCGCCTCGACACCGGCTCAAAATGCAGTGATGAGAATCAAGGCGATTTTTATTTGACCAAGCCTAGCCTGGCGTAGCAGACGTCCCGAATATAACCCGGCCCTACCCCAAAACAACCGTCTGCTACGCAGCCCAACAATCGTATAAGGAAAAGATGGGCGAAACATATTTGAGAACATTTTCATTTATGCCGGCAATTCAACGGCAAAGATCACACATATACATATTATACAGTACCTCCGTAAAGGTGCCTTTCATCTATTCAGAGGAAGTTAGGTTACTCAGGGATGTCCACTTAATTGTGGGAAGTTTGTTACCCCGATCGATAGCCACACCCGCTCCCGATACGCTTTTTGGAGCGGAATATAAAGCCCGACACACACACACTGACACACAAGTTTCCGAAACTAGTTTCTGAAAAAGCGTTCTAATCAGCGAAACTTCAACATATACTGGAAACTAAAACGCGTGTTGTGCTGCGTAGGCAATGTAGAAATATAAATCAAATATCTAAAAAGGTTGGTGTACTGCCGAAATAGCTTGTAAGTAGTAGTCTAACGTTTCGAGCGAAGGTCCTTCGTTAGAGAGTGAACGTACACTAACTTTTTTTAGATATTTGATTTGTATACTGGACTCTCCTTGTTTCAGAAAAAACTTTGTTTCAGGGAGTGTTTACGAAACAAAGTTTCGAAAACTTTCAACATGTGCAATGGAAATTTTTGTTTTTGAAACCTTGTCAGAAACAATGTTTAGGGACTTGTTTCCGTAACTTAGGGGGAGGTTTGTCGTGGTTGGAAACTCGCGCGGAATAGGGGAATGGCTGTCATACCCACTTCACGCCCAGTTTTATAGATAGCCACACCCAACTTGTCAACTCTCCCGACAGTGGGGGACTCAGCGAACACTCTCCATGCGAAGATATCTGAGTGGCCTGGCTAACCTGTTGGGTTATATTAACTATATCCTAACTCTAACCCTAAATAATCCTAACCCTATACCCCGCCTAACCGGGGGCTAACACTAACCCACTACCTAACCGGGGGATGTTCCCCGTGACGGACCACCTCGAATTGTTCGACTTTAAATTGAAATAAGGTTAGGATGACGGTTAGCGTTAGTTTTGTACCTAGAATTAAACAAATAGTGTTGAAAATTGTGACGTCACAACTGCTGAACAAATAGTGACACCCGTTTAATTTTCCCCAAACCCAGCAATTTTTATTTAACTCTCTTCTTCAAGATGATGCGAGAGTTGAATTTGATGCAACTCTCTCTCTCTTTCTTTTTTATATTTTTACAAAAGTTACTCGAAAATGCGAAAATTGAGTTTTGAGTCATTTTGTCCTGAGATAACCTCAGCAATGGCGTCGTGGGGTAAAGGTGTTTTATATTAACTTATTCGCAGCACATCGATATTTTCTAAGTGGGGCTATCTAGTTGGGAAATACCCAATGACTGACTACGTACGTTATAAATCAGTTTTGTAAAAAATTGATGACTGGTTTGATAAAATAACGCGCGACTGATAATAGCTTATCGACTAGATGGAATGGGAACACACGCTGTGAATAATTTATTGCTTAAATAATTCACGTGGTTTCCCACAAAAATATTGCTAAACGCTTTTCATCACCATGCAAATTTTCAAAGATTTAATTAAGAACAGCTTGATTATTGACCGACAGTGAGCTGTCTTGTCATATGAAATATTGCTTCCTTCTTCGTGTACCAACAGAATATTTCATCTCTTAGTACAGTTGGAGCTTTCGTGATTAAAGCGATCACCTCAGAGTTTTAATAAGCCTGGTTTGACTTTAATTCCACTTGGAAGTTACCGACAAGCGGTCATGTTGAAAAGGCCCAAACGTGGACTGACGGTTAATATTCAAGTTCTAACGACCTCAACGACCTCAACGGGTTCGTCGAGGTAGGAATCTCAGCATCCCATAGGCATAAACGACTTCTCTAATTCTCAAGCGGGGCTCTTGTTTTAAGCCGGGTACACACACCAGACAATAAGTAACAGTCATGAAATTTTCTTTTGTTTATATAGTTGATGTTGACGTGACTAATTTTGAAGTGAACAAAAGAATTATTTCATGGCTCAGTATAGTCTTGCGTCTCGTGTGAACCAAGTGTTAATAGCCACTTAAGATATTCAGACTATACGAACTACGGTAAGAAGTTTAACAGTGGTATTAAGGGACCGGTCATTATTTATAGTCAAGGTGGGGGCCGAATAGAAATATATTTGGTCGTGAGATTCAAAATTTATCGGATCAGAAATTTACCCGTCCCAACCATTTATGGGTAAAGAAAATATTTTACCCAACTCAAGAAGAAAAAAGTTAGATAAAGACCAATTCCCAGCATATCGTCGATACAAGTTTTAATACTAACTTTCAGATTATTATCTCCCTATACAGAGCGGGAATCCAAGGAAAACAAGCAGAGGAATACAATAACAAAAGCTAATGTACAATGGGTGACAAACTGGAGATAATAACAAAATTTTAAATGATGCATGAAATAGTCATGAAATCTTTGCTACACCCAACCCTTCAGAGAAGTCATTATTTTTTACTCAAACCATTTTCTCTTCGGCCCCCACCCCGGCCAAAAATGACCGGTCCCTAAATATGGTGTTATATTTACACATTGAAATTTCAAGATACACAATACCACGGACTCGTTTTCCTCTTAAATTCTTGAAGAATATTCAAAGAAGACTCGTTTTCTGCTGAGTGACTGTTCTGTAGTGACAACTTCCACGTTGTATACTCTTTACAACGTAAAAATGCTTTTTCTACGTTGTCAACAGAGTCATGACGGCATGATAATTACTCTTGGAGTTGGGACAGTCATTTGTAAAAGTTCTTTGTATATGACAGAAAATTATATTGTTCAAACACGTTGCCGTCGTCATATTGTAGTCGTGTTTTAATTATAGAGTCCTTATAGAGTCCCTAATCTGACATGAGTCCCTGATCTGACAAGGAGGCGAGCGGTTACCAGGCTGAGACATTTTGGTTAACCTTCCATGTTACGCCATCACCAAATGAATCGAGGTATATAATCGTCATGAAATAACCGCTAACCCCAAAACAACTTAGATCCTAACCCTAACCCCCACCTAATGAGTTTTCTAACCCTAACCCCCGCCTTAAGTGTCTTCCTAACCCTCCCACCTCGATTCCCTTGATGTTATCCGGTGATGTTTATATTGGTGATGGAGTAACATGAAAGGTTATCCGACATTGGAAAATAAATCTTAGTTCCAACGCCATAAATATCGTTGAAGCAATGAAATAATCACAACGAAACAAGTGAGCTAGGCAACCGGGCCAGCTCTCCTCCATGTAATCATGAGGGCCTTTTGGCGGCTTGCAAGAGCTTTATCATAAAGCTTGGGATATGTATATATAAATCATTATTAATGGCTAATGGTAATATATAATAATATTAAATACTGTAGTTATTGCCTATTAAAGAAGAGCCGCACTGTTATTTCGTGGTAGTTAAAATAACTACAACATTGTAGTAATTTTAACTATTTCGAGTGTAGTAACTTTATCTATAGTTATTTTAACCACAGTTTTGTAGTTAAAACAACTATTACCGTAGCAATTTTAACTATATAGTTTACGTAGTTAGTTCGTCTTAGTTATTTTAACTACAACTGTTTAACTACATATATTCAAATTGTAGTAATTTTAACTATAGTTTACGTAGTTACTTCGTCTTAGTTATTTTAACTACAACTGTTTTACTACATATATTTAGATTGTAGTAATTTTAACTATAGTTACGTAGTTACTTACTCCATCTTGATAACTGCGCGAATACACTTATAGTTCGTGAATGTACAGGTCACTCATTCACAGAGCCTGATTCAAACCATTTTATTAAAATAGTAGATATATGAAAGCTGCTATTAGTTATCAAAAGAAAAAAGAGAACTTCAATATGTCGAAAAATAATGAGTACTTGAGTATTTTCATATTTTCATACATAGATGATGTTTCCTTCCTGGCTGAAGAACAATGCATCATCCGAACAACGTCGTTATCAAAATACGTAATTACTTACTACGTAAGTATTTTTCGACATATTGAAATTCTCTTATTTCTCTTTTTCGTATTATATCCATTTAATGTAAGTGTTGACAAATACGAATTAAATAGCTCTTTGAGTATAGTCGCTTACGAGAGCTTTTATTCACACATGAGGCGACAAATCGCGGGGGCATGTTGTTGGGACATTTCCCCTGTTAAGGACACATGAGGGGAAACGTGAGAGAAGGAAAATAAAATAACGTTCTTTGTTTGTCCCCACGACGACAAGATATCGCAACATGGTGCATACGACTGGATGTCCCCGCGATTTGTCGCCTCGTTTGTAGCGGAAGATGACGGATATACCGTATTTCCTCTATTAACCTCCCTGAGAGCTTATCAATTTTAAGTCATCAAAAGGGGGGCTTATGATGAATAAAAGTAAAGTATTTTGATAACAATTATTTTACTATCTAATAGACGGGGGGTAATAGAGGCCTAGAGGGGGCTTATTTTTTACTTAATGGAGAGCTTATTAGAAGGGGCTAAAAGAGGGAGGGGGTAATTAATAGAGGAAACACGGTAATGGTATATTGTTGATTTATGAATTCTTCAGCTGTCAATATCAGTTTAATCTTCGCGCTTCGCTATTATAGAGTTTGAGTGACATTTCAAATGGGGTTTCACAATGGTGGTCGTAACTAGAGGGCTGGTCGTAACTAGAGGGCTGGTCGTAACTAGAGCTGGTCACTTACGAGAGACAATGAGTGGTCGCAAGGAGAGCTATATTTCAGAATTAGGACTAGAGTTTTTATTTATAGGTTATGGTTGGGTACGTTTTGGATCCTGTAAAGCTGTGACGTAGTGTCCATTGCCCGTCTGGTGCAAAGAAAATGCGGAAATATATATTGGCCGACCGATGTTTTGACTGAAATACCGGTGGTTCGGTGTCTCACTATACTGATTGATAGCCGTTTTATATAGCCATATATAATGACTTTCTAAGTGGCAGGTGCCTTAAATTCAAAATATCAGTCTGATTTGTTTTGACATTTTAGTTTGCGTCGAATGCATGGTTATCTACGGGTCTGCGTGCATGCAGTCGATAGCCAGAATGATTTCCAGTAGAAATATACATACTTTACACAGTGGCGTGTCCTTTTATCATTGGCATAATTGCAAATTTCAAAACATTCTGCTTGTTATTTGAAGAGATTCCTCATTTTATGAATTTTATTTAGTCTATGTGAGAAACTGACGTCATACGGAATTCTGAAACGAGATGAGGTATTGAGAAACGTACAGAGAAAGCCATTCTCTCTCATTTTCAAAATACTTTTAAATAAAATGTGCTTCAGATTATCAACCCCTCGTAAGTGGACACCGGGCGGAGTCAAGAAGGAAGTAGAGTAAAATATATATGTAAAGTAAAAGGAAGCATGATGCATTTCGGCAGACAACTTAAAGTGCTTTGTCTGATGGTAAACTGATAAATAGAGTGGGTATTTATAAGATAAATGTTGAATGATGTCACCCGTCTTACTAAAAACAAAGTCCTTTTGACAACATAATATTGGGTCAAGTAACTTAATTGTATGTGAATAGGGTGTGGTACACCTGAATAGGGTGGCACACATGAATAGGGTGCAGCACAGTGCACATTAGACAAAAGATTTATACAATCGCTGAGTCACAACTGATAATTGACCGATCATTACGACATTGCTGTTTTGGTTACTGGCGAGTGGAGATTTTGATTTTGAATGACAGAAGGCACGTGTCGTTTAATTCTATCTACCAATCTTTGGGTGCATTTCAGCAGACAACTTATCAAATGCTACGTCTGTTGGTAAAATGACAAACAGAGTGGGTATTTATAAGATAATCTTAAAATAGGCGTCATACTAAAAACCATACGGTCTATGTAAAAACATATATTTGGCTTATTTTATCCATTCCCATATTTATAGAGCTACCGCGGTTGGAGACCGGATCTGCGTTGTTTGCATTACCAAGTTTGGGCAAAAGCAACGAAGGTTCACCTGCATGTATCATTTTCAAAATACAACTATTATTGTAACCTTTTATCCTGTTTACACGCGTGCACGATTCAAATTACGCTGCACGATCGATCACTTGCGCAAGCGACCACAACTGGCCCAATAGAGGCTTCTTGCACTTTTATATCAGATACCGTAGCCTGCGTGCATACGCTAGCTGTGCACTTCCCATTCGTGCACTTCCCATTCGTGCACTTCCCATTCGTGCACTTCCCATTCGTGTACTTCCCATTCGTGCACTTCCCATTCGTGCACAGGAAGCGTCTGCACGCAGGCTATATATACCGGTATTTTCTTGGGCTCACAGGACTGAGTTGTTTTTGGGACGCGTAGAAAGAATGCGGATGCGTCCCGCACGGCCGCACGCCCCCAAAACTATATGCTGTACGTGCAATGTTTTGGCTGGATTGATTGACGGCATTCCCCTCCCTGGCGCATTTGACTGAGTAATCAACGATTATTAATTAGGCTGCAAGTAAGACACGTAATTGCAAGGGAGTTGGATGTTAATCACTAAAGCTGACCATGCTGATTACATGTTCATCCTCGATCCAACGGCTGCCATAAGACTGACGAAATCGTGAATCGAAAAACACGGCACACGGTAACGCAAGAGTAAAAATTGAAACTCGACAAGCGCCAGGCCTGAGATCCACTCACACGCAAAGTTTGATTTGATTTCATAAGCAACTCTACGATTGAAGGCATTTTGAATTTTCATGATGCTACGCGGTCGTGCTAGATGGCCTTTTTAGAAAAATGGAAGTTTTTCACCCTGATTTATAATTAATGCTATTACCAATGCTTTAAAAGCATTGGTAACAGCCGAACAGAGAACAGAGGTGGTTCAATTTAGGATGTTTTGCGCCCGTCAGGAAAGCGTTAATAGCGGGTGTTTCTTGTAAGAGTGAATTGCATACAGCACCGTCTTAATTTACATAAATTCTTTACTTTGATTTACGTAGCTAAATTGGCTTAAATCACCAAAATAGTTCGGTAAATCTGTTTATTTAGATGTATTTATAGTTTAAGTAAGACACACGATATTCCAAAGGGGTATCATGATCTAGTTCGCATTCCTGATAAGGAAGCGCAAATACATCCGATTTACGAACAAAAGATTTACGAGTAAATATATTGGATTTATTGCGTGAAGTTTCATATAAATCCCGAAAGACTATATCGTTAGTAAATTCGAAATTAAAATCAGCTGTTAATTTCTAATTATCGATCGGGTTAGTATCAGGTTTAGGGTTTGTTATGAATTTGGGATTGCGGCCAGTTTGGCAGCGCTTTATATTAATTCTGTGTGTGATATTCGTTCGTGAGGAAGTAAGCGACATTTTTGACGAACGCCAAGGGCACCGCACTTTAGCACTGTCCTTATATGTTATTGGATTGATGAGTAAATACATTGGACTAGTTACCATCCCAACAACGAGAATTGTCCCTAAAAATAACACTATTATATTTCCTAACTCTAATCTTAACCTTAATACTAACATAAACTTGGCTCTCTAACTCTTCTCCAATGTATTTACTAATCCAGGACAAGGCTAAAAGCGATATGACTGATCAACGGGACCTTCCCATTTTCAAGAAATAATCTAACCCTAACCTTAATCCTAACTCTAACCGTAACTAACCCTTACCTAACCAAAAATAAAGAGCAGACAAAAACAGAAAGGTTCTTTTGAGTCATTTCCATCAATCTCATGCTCGCCATTCAATCTCATACAGCTTGGGCACGAATAATAATGATCAATCTTTATATTCAGGATGCCAGCTCCATTACTACACAGTGCTTTTTAGAAAAGCGATCCTGCAATATTGTATCTATTTAATACATAGCAGATTCAAATTTTATGGCATCCGATCTGTGAGGTCTCGTGTAAAGCCTGGTTCGGCCATACAGTCGTAACAGTCGCCGACCAGTCTCCGACTCAGTCGCCCCTTTCGTAAACGGTTTTTGCCATATCCCGAACGATATTTGCCATCCTAAACAATGACCCCGATACCCTGACTCTTAACCCCCAGGAATTTTTTACTAATATATACGGAAAAACTGTGTCAATCTGTGGCAGTGTTGCGAAACATTCCAGAGGGTTAGGATTCAGGGGGGTTGGGGTCATTGTTTAGGATAGCAAAGACCGTTTACGAAAGGCAAGACATGTTTCCATGTAGTCTGAAAGTCGCCGACGCAATTTTCCCTTTCGTAAACGGTCGTTACCATCCCAGCTCTCATAGAATGTTGGGTAAGCGGAGTGAAATTCCTCGTGGTCCCAAGGTTCCCGCACACTCTTCGCGTTCTTTCATAATATTTCTATCTAAAAAGCGAACAAGCATCTATATGGCGAGTTCTTTGAAAAAAACAAATTTCGAGCGTAATAAATATATTAAGCGTCCCTTCGGGGACGCTTAATCAGAGAGTGAAACGTAAAGTGAAATAATAACTGAGTGATTATTTCACTCTCTGACGATTGGGCCTTCGCTCGAAACCAGGGCGCTTATATATAAGCGCCCTGCTCGAAACGTTAGATAACTTACAAGCTATTTATAGGCACTACACCAACCATTTTATACATTTTGATTTGTATTTCTACACTGCCTATACGCAGCACAACACGTTTGACTTTACAAATGTTCTATGGCAAATGCAGAAATGCTTAACTACATGGTCCATATATGCCGCAATGCGCATATAATAGTTTCAGTCGACAAATATATTTTGTCGGTGCACAAATATATTTTGAAACCTCGCAGCATACGTTGACGTTGTTGCGATTGATATTTCGAAATCGCGAATAACGTCGTTTGCCTTTTGGAAAGTATCTAAATATTGTGTACGCAGACAGGCAAAATGTGCCCGCCCACAATTTTTCCCCCGCCAGCCCGCAATTTTTTACGCCCGCCATTTTTCCCTCTGCCTGCGGAGGAGGCTCGCGCCAACTAGTCGGCGATCGTAAACGGTCTTTGCCATCTCGAACGGTCTTTGCCATCCTAAACAATGACCCCGATACCCCTAAATTCTAACCCCCCCGGAATTGTTTACTAATATATACGGAAAAACTGTGTCAAGCTGTCGCAGTGTTGCGAAAAATTCCGGAGGGTTAGGATTCAGGGGGGGTTGGGGTCATTGTTTAGGATGGCAAAGACCGTTCGAGATGGCAAAGACCGTTTACGAAAGGGACAACTGCGTCGGCGACTGTTGTGAAAGTTGAACTCAGTTCAACTTTGCCGACTATAACCATAGTAAACGACAGAAGATTGTCGTGAAGTTTTCATTCAACTTCGTTTATACGGCAACCGTTTCAAATAGATCTCGATATCCCAAACTCATGGTGAAGCGCGTGGTTTCCATATTATAGTCGTAACAGTCGGCGAGTGAGTGACTGTTCTTTATCAGCCTCGTACCCAGGCGCTTGGTTTGCTTTGCGCGACTTTGGGGTCGCGTCCTCCCCAAAAGCCCCCGCGCGCTCAGCCCCAAAGTCGCGCAAAGCAAAACAAGCGCCTGGGTACGAGGCTGTCATTTGAGCACTTGTTTACACCACGATCAAGCTGGCCTCATATGCAAGTTAATTTAATTAATATTATATCTACCTGGCGCTCAATATCTTTAAATTGTAGTTCTGTTAGAGATCATAAATCGCAGAACTTCAGAATGTGTTAGTATAATGTATTTGTTGTAATAAGTGATATAATAAGTGATATCGTAGCACAGACAGTGATATAGTAATATGTATATGATAGTATATATGTAATGTATTATGTATGTTTGTTAATTCTTAGGGTAAGACACCATGACTAGGGCTGAACATCCCTGTTGCGTCTTGCCTTGTGTATGTAAAAACGAAAACAAAATAAAATTAATATAAATTAATATACATGTTAATAGACAAATGATCATTATCAAAGGCACCATTTATGGGGTCACCACACAATGTAGCAAGTAGAAATTATATAGGATTATGGAGTCACCACACAATGTGGGTATCTCCCCGATAATAAATAGTAAGCAAAGATTATATGGGATCACCATATAATCTTGTTTACATGGGAAATCTGTCCGGAATCAGGCCGACCTGAAGTGTAAACAACCAACAGGGAAAACACTACATTCGAACTATTGTCAGTCTGACCTCTCATTGGTGATTCATATCTTGACAGGATGTTGTCATTGTTGATCCCTCTTCCTCTTCGCGGTCAAACATTTGTATTTCTTTCTGTATTTCGAAGTCTAAACGACATTTGTGTCGAGAAACTGCAACTTGGTAATTTGTGTATTTATTAAGTGAATAGTGGCGGATATTTATCGAATAATTATCATGGCGCCAGGCTACGCAGGCTATTATTACTAGGTTTATTGACACAAATCGTTAAAATTACAAAGAACCTTTTGACAAAGACAAAATTCGTTATCAGTTCTCTGCCCCCTCAGTATTTCTTACGGTAACCATGGAAATCATATCATGGGACCCTCTCTATCACAGAATAAAAGTTAATCTTTATTCTGTGCCTCTATCAAGGGTCTCGATCACGCAATCAAGCAGCTTTGCATATTGACGCACCATTGGGGATGCGGGAGGTTTGGTCAATGTTGTAGAAAGTAAAGGTGGCTACAGGCTAGCCTCCTCCGCAGGCAACTCTGTAGGTTTTGGTTGGGATTGCAGGGAAGTATAGGGATTGTGAAGGGATTGATTGACGAAGAGGGGACAGCAAGGGAATGGGCGCATTCCTCTGGTTCGGTCAAAAATGGCCAAAACAACGTTGGAAGCTATTTGACTCGGGAAAAAGAAGCCACAGAGTTGCCTGCGGAGGAAGCTATCTGCAGGCAGTAATCCTTCTTTTCATTAAAGCTATAAGGATTGCAGTACAAGCAACCGCTTGGCTGAGACGCAAAGAAAATCAGAAAATTCAAATAGAAGACGATGAGTTCGTAGCCAGCACATTCTCTCAAGGAGATTCATTATAATCATGAAATCTTAAATGGCATTATAAGGATTTATCATATCTATAACCCAACACAACACCAATCCTAACCCCCCGCCTAAGTGTCTTCCTAACCTTCAACTTCATTGTAACCGTAACCCCCGCCTGTGTTTTTCAATCCAGTTCTAAAAATCTAAAAATTAATACGTGTCCTATTTAAAACAATCCACGAACTGGTTACGAACCCTTCTACGAACTATTAACTTATTAATTACGGGGGGGGGCATTGGCGGGTACCCCGAACCGCAATACCGCGAAAAAAATTGTCAAATACCGCAATACCGTGTCAAAAACAAACGGAATACCGAAACCGCATTTAGAGCCCCTTTCTAAACACCAGGTAATTATTTACATTATTGGCAACGCCTTGCATCGACTTATTTTGTTCAGAATTACCTCACGCACCAAGTGACTACGTGTTTGGGTGGCGATTAATGGTATATCACTGCCTGTTCGCTAAATGACCTAAATTGCAAGGAAAATAACACGCGTACAACCGACTGTGTTGGCCGTAGACTCAGCAGCATCGTCGGTTCGACCGACCTCAGCCATATTGATCCCATCGATCTCATATATGCCGCGCCGTCAAAAGTCACGCTATGAATTATGGTACCTATGGGAATTTATTTAAAGTCCACGAAGATCCACAATGGTCCCAAACATGTTCAAAATCATGGATTTCTACCGGCTTGCCATCGATCAAAACCCAGAAAAACCGAATACCGTATGGCTGGATAAAACCGTAATACCGCACCTCTAGAGTTAAATTACCGAAATACCGTACGAAAAACACCCCAAAACCGCAATACCGAAAACGCGGCCCAATGTCCCCCCAATTACGAAGGAAGACGAAGTTGACCGCTGACCAAACATATCGATGTCACCCGCAACGAACACACGTGATTTAGACATTAGTCAAACCCAACTACGAGGGCCGCAAAACATTGAGATATTGATGACCCCTCTAGTAACTTCTTTGGTTGCGGGCCTTTTTCTGAACTTCGAGAACTTCGAGGTCAACAAGAGATTTCAACCTTTCATCTGGGCTTCGTTGTTTTGCTCCTCAATTTATCCAAGATGGCAACGTTTAATTGCGCTCCGTCGAGATGACTTTTACCCATAATTCGTGCGGCCATAACAAAAGAAATAGCTCATTTGCAATCATTTGTGAGTCAAATTTAGTTTGTTTGTCCGCTTTTTGAGCTATTAATAGCAGCCAGACTCTACGCTATTTGGTTACCCGGAGTTGACTGAAATTATTATAGGATGTCCCTCTAGTTTTATTATGATCTCTACAATCAATAACGACGACAATGATGGAGATGATGACAATGATAACGATCATGACAATGATAAAGACGACGACGATAATGATGATGACAATGATGACGATGACGACGACAATGATGACAACAATTATGACAATGATCTGATGATGACAATAACAATGATGATGATACAATGATGATAGTGATGATGATGACAGTGATGATGATGACAGTGATGATGACAATGATGATGACAATGATGAGACAATGATGATAGTGATGATGATAATGACCATGACAATGATGATGACAATGATGATGACAATGATGATGACAATGATGATGACAATGATGATGACAATGATGATGACCACAATAATGACAATGATGATGACAATGATGATGATGACAATGACAATGATTATAACTATTACAACGACAATGAAGCTGATGACGACAATGACGGTGACACACAGCCTAGAATGGCTTTACCGAGCGCGGGAGCGCTGGGGGACAAATTCGCTTCCCCTTTTTTAGTCCCCAGGTTCCCGTAGTATAAATAAGCTCCGAATTTGATAAAAATCCGTAATATAAAAATAGAAGGCCTAGTGTCTAGGCTGGGTGACACAGATAATTGTTGATGATATTACCCTCGATGATACATACCTGTGCTCGCTGTAAATCTAACTAAACACACGACAACTTGATTTTCAATCTGAGTACAAATACTACAGAGTTGTGAATAGATGGACATATTATTTAAATTTTTCAATGCACAATACAGTGTTGATGTAAAATACTGTAAAATGCACAATACAGTGTTGATGCATGTAAAATACTGTATAATTTGCGAAACATTTACAGGTGAAATTCGCGAATGGAAAATTAAATAAAAATCCTGAAATTAATTTACAAATATACAGTTTTACGTGTCACAATTTCCCACTGATTTTTTCTCACCAAAAACTGACTTCCTCAACTATCAGTTCTCAGCGTTCAATTTCTCAACTACACAGCGATTTCCACGTTATTATTTTTCTGTTATTTCCACAAAAACTGATGGCCTCTCCCCTTGCTCTTGAACAGCAGTGTAATATTTAGACCTTGAAATACAGAAAAGAGGCAAAAATATATGGCTGACCTAGCTAGTTGATGGTGCCCCAACCGAAGCTCTATTCTTGGTAATAAATTTATGTCCAATATATAATATATGCACAAATAATTTCATGTTACGAGGGACCCTAATACTAGGGTTAGGGTTAGTATTAGGGTTAGTATTAGGGTTGGGGTTAGTATTAGGGTTTTAGTATTAGGGTTAGTATTAGGGTTGGGGTTAGTATTAGGGTTTTAGTATTAGGGTTAGTATTAGGGTTGGGGTTAGTATTAGGGTTTTAGTATTAGGGTTAGTATTAGGGTTTTAGTATTAGGGTTGGGGTTAGTATTAGGGTTGGGGTTAGTATTAGGGTTGGGGTTAGTATTAGGTTTGGGGTTAGTATTATAGTATTAGGGTTGGGGTTAGTATTAGGATTATATATCTCAGTGATTGCTAAGTTTACAACGTTCATTATCATGAGGAGTTATACGCACATTTTCAAGTAAATTTGTGGAACAAACTTGAAGATGTAACTAATATTTTAATGAGTGAAAATTCTCTACCCTGCAGCTGACGTCAGAGACCATTCATTTACATATCAAACAAACTGAAATATTTCAAAAACGAAGTAAAATACGTAAAAGTTGTAAAAGGTGTTACTCTATCATTTTACGAGTTCTTTCGTATTAGAAATACTTAATTTTTGTTGCCAATGTCCTTTAAAGGGGAACTGTACTCAAAATATAAATTACTTTTAAATAAAAGGCCTTTAAGTATAATGTTTATAAATGTTAATAGTTTTACGGTATCTGCTCTTGTATTCGAGAAATAACGTTTTCATTCTCGTATTTCGGTATTTTATGCTTCTGGGCGCCGGCGCGCCGCCATTTTCGAGTTTTCTCGACAGCTCAGACTCGAGGTCCAGCGGGGGTTTCTTTTCAATTTTGACGTCACTTGAGTGCAAAGAACAAAAGACAAGCATTCAATGACGTCAAAATTGAAAAGAAAACCACCGCTGTACATCAATCTTGAGCCGTCGAGCAAACTCAAAATGGCGGCGTCCAGAAGCATAAAATACGAGAATGAAATGTTATTTCTCGAGTGCAAGAGCAGATACCGTAAAACTATTAACATTTCTAAACATTATTCTTAAAGGCCTTTTATTTAAAAGTAATTTGTATTTTGGGTACAGTTCCCCTTTAAGCCTGCATGTTTCCATATAGTCGTAACAATCGGCGACCAGATATTGAAACACAAATTTTACCCGTCTGCGTCGAAACAAGTTGCACGAACCACTGCACAGTGTAACATAGCTTGCAACAGCAAAAATTGTTGTGACACAAGTTGCTGCAATCGTTGCAGAAAGTAGAATCTAGTTCTACTTTTTGCAATGATTGCAGTAACTTTTTTCAAAGTTGCACAATATAACACCCCAATCTGCAACTAGTTGCCTCGCAATTTTCATATTTGGGGACTCGGTATGCACGCGTACCTTCAAACACAAAAATGGCAAAACTTTGCAAATCAAGTTGCACGAAACGTTGCCTAGTGTAACACCTCCTTCCATGCAACTGCAACGTAGCAGATTGAGCCGTTGCGAGACAACTTGCATGAAACATTACACAGCGCAACATCACCTTTAGCGACTTAAAATCGATTTTACCAGTTTGTATCTTCGTTCTGTATTCTTTCTCCTCGTTTTGTCGTATTCAGTATGTTATATATACGTTTCAATACTTACTGCGGCATATGGACTCAATGCTCAATGTTTTTGGTAGGTGCAGCTGGCGAGTGAAGGAGGGCGCTTTTCTTGCCGAATACCAAATCCCGTTGTTCATCAGGAGATAAATCTGAGATGATCTTTTCCACCTTTTGGGCAAAATCGGGATCTTCCTTCGGCGGTGTGTTTTTGGTCTTTTTTGGTTTCCACGGTTTGCGGAGGTTTCTTCGCAAGTAAACAAAGAAATGAAAGATTATTAGCATTATAAATTATTGTGTAAATAACTTTACATTTATGATTATGAAGAGGTCGGCGCATTGTATAAACCATTAGGTGACAATTGGCAAAGAAGTTGCTCTTTGGATCTGGTTTATTATAATACGCGCAAGATGTTACCGAATTTGCGTCTTGTTAGATGGAGTGTGAAACCAACTACACAGCATGGCGAGCTTGGATGCGTTCTACCCTTTCGCAATGGTAATGTATATCGCATTTTTTGGTTTAAATGTAGCTTATCTCGAAAATACCAATATACGCATGAGCCGGGGCAGTATTAATGTAAACTATTTCTAGTTATATATATAGCTGGCTTCATTTTCAGGTCTGTACGCAAAATCACGCACTCTAATTGGCTGATTAGTTTTGGCGGGAAAATTTCTAGGTGGATTCGAAGACAAATAAACAAGAATTTTAGGAAATTTTAGGAGATTAACAACAACAAATTGCTTTAGAACATAATTCAGTCCCTGTCTCGACGACTTCAAGCAAAAAACCTGCTCACACCTACCAAGATTCATTATTTTGCAAGATTACCGCGTGTTTAAAATCGATTTCTGATAATGGGGATATTGTTTTAACTTACTTGGGTAGTTCAAAGTCCTCTCCTCGATCACGCCTGACTTGCGGACTACCTGGCGAACCACTCCCTGGGTCGAGCTTGCGCAGTTTCATGGGGCTGTCGATCAGTTCAATGTACTCCGACGGGGATATTACAGACAGCACGTCATCTCGTTTTCTTTTAAAAGATTGTCTTAACAGGCTCCCGTCCAAGTTTTCCTTACCTGAAACACAAAGACATGCGTAAGAAACAACTGAAAGCACTCAAGTGATAGTTATTTATCTAGATCGTTAGTTGTTGTCGTTGTAGGTGGTATTATTGTTGCTGGTTATTGCTGTTCTCGTTGTTGGTGGTGATATTGACATATTGTTGTCACTGTTGCTCAATGCTCATGTTTCGATCAATGATGCCGTTGTGGTTGCTGTCGTCGTCGTTGTAGTCTTAGTTATTGTTGCTGTTGTAATGTTGCTGCTATCTCCGTCGATGTTGCAGTTATGATTGCTATTGTTGTTGTTGTTGTTGTTGCTGCTGCTGCTGTTGTCGTCGTTGCTGTTGTTGTTAATAGAGTTGGTATTGCTGCTTCCGTCGACGTTGCTGCATGCTGTAACTCCTTGTTGCTGTCGTTGTGCTGTCGTTGCTGTTGTTGCGGCTGCTGTTGTTGTTAATAGAGTTGGTACTGCTGCTTCCGTCGACGTTGCTGCATGTTGTAACTCCTTGTTGCTGTCGTTGCTGTTGTTGGCTAAGAACATTCTTCGCAAGCTGGGCAAAGCGGCAAAGTCAAACGTTGAAAATAAATATTTCGACCACGATTTACCTCGTGAAGGCAAAACGGGTCTTCGAACCTTCGAAGGCTTCGCGCTTCGACTATATATTCAGCTCTCTTCATACCTGAAGATTACGAGCGAAGGTTTTCCATTTTGCCTGCCCAAACGAAGCCAAATTATCCAAAATTAAAGAGTGATGATCTAGGGATTTGTGTAATCCAACCATTCATGCTGTAGCGCCGAAAGATTCAATCGAGAAGTCCCAGGAATAGACGAATGGTGAGTTCTGTTGTCAGACACAGCTTTTGTTTTCGATATTTTACCGACTGCGTGACGTCAGAAAACGTGCTAGATCCAGGCTCCTGGTTGTCAAGAAATGCGACGGAGCCGGGCCATCAAAAGCTAAATAAAACAATTTGCCTAAATTGAAATATTTTTTCACTGAAATGCTAGAAATCATACCAAGATTTGATATCGCTAAAAAAATATTTTGGACTGTAATTCCTGTTCCTGTCGTTGTTGCTGTCGTTGCTGCTGCTGTTGTTAATGCTGTTGTTGGTACTGCAGCTTCCGTCGACTTTGCTGCATCCTGTAATTGCTGTTGTCGTTGTTGTTGCTGCTGCTGTTGTTGTTAATGTTGTTGGTACTGCTGCTTCCGTCAACGTTGCTGCATACTGTAACTGCTGTTGCTATCGTTACTGCTGTTGTTGTTGCTGCTGTTGTTGTTGCTGCTTCTGTTGTTGTTGCTGCTGTTGCTGTTGTTGCTACTGTTGTCGTTGCTGCTACTGTTGTTAATGTTGTTGGTACTGCTGTTCCGTCGACATTGCTGCATGCTGTAACTGCTGTTGTTGTCGTTGTTGCTGTCGTTGTTGCTACTGTTGTCGTTGCTGCTGCTGTTGTTAATGTTGTTGATACTGCTGCTTTCGTCTACGTTTCTGCATGCTGTAACTATTGTTGCTGTTGCTGTCGTTGTTGCTACTGTTGTCGTTGCTGCTACTGTTGTCGTTGCTGCTACTGTTGTTAATGTTGTTGGTGCTGCTGCTTTTGTCTTCCGTCGACTTTGCTGCATCCTGTAACTGCTGTTGTCGTTGTTGCTGTCGTTGCTGCTGTTGTTGTTATTAATGGTGTTGGTACTGCTGCTTGCGTCTACGTTACTGCATGCTGTAACTGCTGTTGCTGTCGTTGCTGCTGCTGCTGTTGTTGTTGCTGTCGTTGCTGTTGCTGCTGTTACTGCTGTTGTTGCTGCTGCTGTTGTTAATGTTGTTGGTACTGCTGCTTCCATCAACGTTGTTGCATACTGTAACTCCTGTTCTGTTACTGTCGCTGTTGCTGCTGTTGTTGTTATCAATGTTGTTGGTACTGCTGCTTGCGTCTACGTTACTGCATGCTGTAACTGTTGTTGTTGCTGTCGTTGCTGCTGTTGTTGCTACTATTGTCGTTGCTGCTGCTGTTGTTAATGTTGTTGGTATTGCTGCTTCTTCCGTCGACGTTGCTGCATGCTGTAACTGATGTTGTTGTCGTTGTTGCTGTCGTTGTTGCTACTGTTGTCGTTGCTGCTGCTGTTGTTAATGTTGTTGGTATTGCTGCTTCCGTCGACGTTGCTGCATGCTGTAACTGCTGTTCTTGTCATTGTTGCTACTGTTGTCGTTGCTTCTGTTGTTGTAGCTATTGTTGCTACTGTTGTCGTTGCTGCTGTTGTTAATGTTGTTGGTGATGCTGCTTTCGTCTACGTCGCTGCATGCTGTAACTGCTGTTGCTGCTGCTGTTGCTAATGTTGTTGGTACTGCTGCTTTCGTCTACATTCTTACATGCTATAACTGCTGTTGCTATCGTTGCTGTTGTTGTTGCTACTGTTGTCGTTGCTGCTGCTGTTGTTAATAGAGTTGGTACTGCTGCTTCCGTCGACGTTGCTGCACGCTGTAACTCCTGTTGCTGTCGTTGTAGATGTCGTTGTTGCTGCCGTTGTTGTTGTTGCTGAAATGCTGTTGTTAATGTTGTTGGTACTGCTGCTTCCGTCGACGTTGCTGCATGCTGTAACTCCTGTTGCTATCGTTGTTGCTGTCGCTGTGTTGTTGTTGTCGTCGTTGCTGCTGCTGTTGTTGCTGCTGCTGTTGTTGTTAATGTTGTTGGTACTGCTGCTTCCGTCGACGTTGCTGCATGCTGTAACTCCTGTTGCTGTCGTTGTTGCTGTCGTTGTTGCTGTCGTTGTTGCTGTCGTTGTTGTTGCTGCTGCTGTGGTTGCTGCTGCTGTCGTTGTTAATGTTGTTGGTACTGCTGCTTCCGTCGACGTTGTTGTTGTTGCCGTTGCTGCTGCTGTTGTTGTTGCTGAAATGCTGTTGTTAATGTTGTTGGTACTGCTGCTTCCGTCGACGTTGCTGCATACTGTAACACCTGTTGCTATCGTTGTTGCTGTCGCTGTGTTGTTGTCGTCGTTGCTGCTGCTGCTGTTGTTGTTAATGTTGTTGGTACTGCTGCTTCCGTCGACGTTGCTGCATGCTGTAACTCCTGTTGCTGTCGTTGTTGCTGTCGTTGTTGCTGTCGTTGTTGTTGCTGCTGCTATAATTACTGCTGCTGTTGTTGTTAATGTTGTTGGTACTGCTGCTTCCGTCGACGTTGTTGCTGTCGCTGTGTTGTTGTCGTAGTTTCTGCTGCTGCTGTTGTTGTTGTTGCTGCTGTTGTTGTTGTTAATGTTGTTGGTACTGCAGCTTCCGTCGACTTTGCTGCATCCTGTAACTGCTGTTGTCGTTGTTGCTGTCGTTGCTGCTGTTGTTGTTGTTAATGGTGTTGGTACTGCTGCTTCCGTCAACGTTGCTGCATACTGTAACTGCTGTTGCTGTCATTGTTGTTGTTAATGATGTTGGTACAGCTGCTTCCGTCAACGTTGCTGCATACTGTAACTGCTGTTGCTGCTGTTGTTGTTGTTAATGGTATTGGTACAGGTGCTTCCGTCAACGTTGCTGCATACTGTAACTGCTGTTGCTGTCGCTGCTGTTGTTGTTGCTGCTGTTGTTGTTGCTACTGTTGTTGCTGTTGTTGCTGCTGCTGTTGTTGCTGCTGTTGTTGTGCTGTTGTTGTTGCTTCTGCTGCTGTTGTTGTTGCTACTGTTGTCGTTGCTGCTACTGTTGTTAATGTTGTTGGTACTGCTGCTTCCATCGACGTTGCTGCGTGCTATTGCTACTGTTGTGGTTGCTGCTGCTGTTAATGTTGTTGGTACTGTTGCTTCCGTCGACGTTGATGTATGCTGTAACTGCTGTTGTTGTTGCTACTACTGTTGTTAATGTTGTTGGTACCGCTGCTTCCATCTACGTTACTGCATGCTGTAACTGTTGTTGTTGCTGTCGTTGCTGCTGCTGTTGCTACTGTTGTCGTTGCTGCTGCTGCTGTTGTTAATGTTGTTGGTATTGCTGCTTTCGTCTACGTTGCTGCATGCTGTAACTGCTGTTGCTGCTGCTGTTGTTAATGTTGTTGGTACTGCTGCTTTCGTCTACGTTGCTGCATGTTGTTGCTGTCGTTGCTGCTGTTGTCGTTGCTGTTGTTAACGTTGTTGGTACTGTTGCTTCGTCTACGTTGCCGCTTGCTGTAACTGCTGTTGCTGTCGTTGTTGCTACTGTCGTTGTTGGTGTCGTTGTTGCTGCTGCTGCTGTTGTTGTTGTTGCTGCTGCTGTCGTCGTTGCTGCTGTTGTTGTTGTTGTTGCTGTTGTCGTTGCTGCTGCTGCTGTTGTTAATGTTGTTGGTACTGTTCCCAACAGTTTCCCTTTTTAGCAGTTTTAGGACGACATTCCAGCGACATTTTATAAAAGCCGACATAATAATTGACAAATAAACTGACCCATGAGAGAGGATTTTGGAGTTTCGACCAACCCGCTCTGTTTAATCCCTGTATATCCATAAAAACTTTCTTTATTCCGCCTGAGGCAATCACCACAAATATAGTTGTCTTCATATTCATCTGGCGTAGGTAAGATAGTTGGCTCTAATACAAAGTCGAACTGTTCCTTTGTCTTTTCGTCAACAATGACTGTTCGTCCACCAATAAGGCGAAGCAGAACCCACCTTTCTGCTGCGTCTTGTTTTAGGACGCCATCTACAACGCACCATCTCGCAATCCAATTCCACTCTAAAGGAATACACAGACTTCAGTGTACAACCATCATGTCGAACGTGATTGGTCAGTTCACTTCCTGCCTAGTATTAAACGGGGTAGCAATCGGGAAAGACCAAGTAATTTAATGAACAAAACAATCTCCGTGATTGATTACAAGTTTCCACTATATATATTTCTATTTTATATAGCTATAATTGTAGGCTGGTCGTAGCAGAACCGTTTTTTCTCCAAAAAGGTTCCCTCTCAAGCCAACTCCTTTACTTTCGCCATTACATCAAACAATGCTGAATTGTCTCTTTAAAGCACTGCCCCCGTGTATTGGCATTTTGTAGAAGACAAAGTTACGTTATGTGCAACGAGAAGGAGATATAGAAGTAAACCCAATAATATGTACAACACAATTAAACAAAAAATTAAGCAAGTTTTAATTGCGGGTGCAGATTGTTAATATTTCGAGTAAGGACCCTACACCTCTCTTATGGGATATTTATATGGAGGTGAGCCAGTCCTCTTGGGAGGGTTAGCCTAGTAAGACGACTGAATTTCACCTCATTTATATGGGAATTTTCTAGCCCTTCGAGGCGGGCTGGTGATTGACGCTACCATAGATGATGGTGAACAAGCAAAAGCTCCATCTTATGATTTATCTGCAAGTATAATCCATGTTTTTCGTTCTTTTCCCCCAACAGTATTAGCTTTTAATACTTTGGGAAATTAATGAGATTATGAGAAAGCCCCAGTTGTTTCATTTGATTCAAGAAAAACAATGCTGTGCTTAATGTTTCCAGCCCTCCTAGGAGGGCCAGTCCTCTTCAGTGTGTTTACAAGGAAAATTTCCACACAATCTAAAAACAGGCTCTTGGGCCACCATTTTAAATATAACCGTGATGTCATGTGCTCAGAGCATTGTATTTCTCACTGTTGTGCTCCCTATCGTAGAGTCATGTATTGCCCGTAATAGCAACTACGAAAATAACACTAAGAAGACCACTTGCAGAAGAACCCTAATTATTTTCAAAATAGCGACTCAAAGGCTGTTTTTAGATGATTCATTCACCTTTATTACGGTTATGAGTATTTTTACAACCTCGAACTACTATATTCCAGCTATTTAAGTCACATGCTTTAATATAAAAGATACTTTTTTGTTACCAGTGTCCTTTAACCCTTCACTGCCAGTATCAACATAGAAATTCCCCTTGTTGGTCTCCAAGCATTTCATACAGTACTAGTTTGAGAAGTTGTTGTACAACAGGTCTAAGTTCACCTTTGGTGATCATTTCCCTTTATTCTCTTTTACCTCTATACTTGGTTAACCATTGATATAATTAGGAGAAGATAGATGTCTTATTAGTAACAGCACAAGCATCTTATAGCACTCATGTACAAGCATATTATATTACTTATACAACACATTCACCCGTACCTTTTGGAGAAGATGTGTTGGATGCTGGTGGTGTAGCTGGTTTCTCTGGCAACTCATTTACATTTTCATCACATGCTTCAAGACGTTCTTTGTTCAACGCCATGTCAACTTCTTCACAGTCATTTAAACATTCGACACTTTCTTCCGTCTTAGCATTGTTTCTCTCTTTGAGTTCAAGTTGATTATAATGGGTGCGAATTCTTTCAACCAATTCTACATTCTAAAAGCCATTTAAATGATTTGTCAGTAACAAGCAAATGAAAACATAGTAAGTTACATATTACATAACTCAAAATAATTTTGGCAAAGTCAGAGATCAGATTGACAGGCAGTCAGATCTAAAATTTTGATGGTCAACTATTTTTTCTTTTGTATTAAAAACAAAAATACTCTTTCCTTCTATAACTTTGTATCAGTACACTATGCCATGAACGTCCAATTGACACTTCTGCTGCTGCCATTTTTATAGCAATTATCCCAGGGCTGAAGTCAACCCCCGGTGCAACAACTTGGTCTCAAATGAAATATAATTTTCAAGTTCTTATTTCCTTGTTTAACCAATAAAACTAAGCAGCCTTTTAAAACTTTTTAAGGCACCACCTGGCCATTTACTGACTTTAGTGCATAAATGATATAAACAACGTCAGGTAAAAGAAAATGAGTTCACTAGCAGAAATAATTTGACCAAGTGCTGATATTAAAGTGCCAATGATACAAAATTTAAATTTGTCTTATTTGAAAGAACTCATGCTCATCCATTAATCTCAAATTTCAATTAGTTCTTGAGATATTTCGATTTGTTTGATATATACTGT
The DNA here is from genome assembly GCA_035772405.1 of Chrysogorgia sp. JL179-B06. Classification (NCBI taxonomy): domain Eukaryota; kingdom Metazoa; phylum Cnidaria; class Anthozoa; order Scleralcyonacea; family Chrysogorgiidae; genus Chrysogorgia; species Chrysogorgia sp. JL179-B06. Next base: position 18,233,888 of record JAYKKM010000475.1, on the reverse strand, counting down.
AAATGAATGATCTGTGACATCAGACATTGAGTTTATCATGCTTTTGGACAAAATGTGGGGCAACTGGATATTATAGCTTTAATTTTATTATTAATTTAATTATAGTATTAACTATTAAGTCAGTGCCAGGGGTGTGTGCGACACCCCCCAAAATCTTTTTACAAGTTTCGGTTGGCAGAAGTTATGTAATTTTAGTTGGCAGAAGTTATATTTTAGATGTGTACGATTTAACATGGACAAGTAGAAATTTGTAGACTCATTAACTTTTAGCGCTTATCAGTTTAAATTAATTTCAAACTACCAAATTTAAGACTCACAAATCTAATGTTGAATGTTGGTATGTTAAATTTTTTGTTTATAAATAATCAACGAGAGAACACCAAAGACATACATTTATTAAAATTTCATCATGTTTTCATTTCGTATTGAGAGTATGTTATTAAACATAGGACTAATTAACCATTTCACCAGCTGACCAGTGTCATTTTAGCAGGTACCTAACGAAAAGTCGACTATGCTTCGACTATGCCTCGATCGATAGGATGTAGTCGGTACAAGCTTGTGTAGTCGGTTAAGTGAGCTTACACCCCCAGAAAAATGTTCTGAGTACGGCCCTGGTCAGTGTTCCATATCATATCCGTACCTTTCCTATTGCTTTTAAATTTAAAGATTTACATAATTTTTGTAAATCTCTTCTTTTCATAGAATCCAGGTCAGGTGGACATACTTCTTCGACATTGTCTTTATACTCAGCATTTCTCTTACGTTTTTTAGACATTATGCAACCCATACATGTAGAAAACCTGAAAATACAACAACCACATATTGTTAAAAAGTATTTTTTATAACTTTCCTATTAAAGGGAAATGGCAATAAAAAATTTTTTTGTCTCATTTGAAAGAACATTAAAAATGATATATGAAGACCTTTTACAGATTTTCCATATCGTTCTTGGTTCTGTAAATATTTCACTTCTTTTTAACAAAGAACATTGAACATTCCGCCATCTTGGATATGCAACCAGGGTAGAAATGTTTTTTATATCAGCAATTATCGAGTCATTATAGATGCTAAATCGTAGTTGTTTTGGGTGTTGTATACTTTTAAGTGAACTAGCAATCCATTTGAATGCATTCCACTGATATTTGGGCAATTATTTACAACTTTTAGAATGTTTACCCAGGTTTTGACGTCACTTAATTAGATCTAATTATAAAACAAGATGGCGGATTGCAGATATTTTTGTTCACACATATTTCAAAAATTAAGGAAGTTACGGGGAAATTTTAAAAGGTCTTCATATACATGTATTATTTTAAATGTTCTTTCAAATGAGACAAAAAAATTTTTTATTGCCATTTCCTTTAATATATTAGTATATATTTCCAAAATAAAATACAATATTTATTTATTAATTTATTCTAAGGATCTGCAACAAAGGATATTACTGATATAGATTCTACATGAAGTGAATAGTTGAATGGCAAAAGTTTTGTTGTCAAAAGCTAGGTTCTAATCCTGGTTGAGGCAGTCTAATAAATATTCCAACATTATTCTGAATTACATAAATCCAAACACAGATACCCAGGCGCTTGTTTTGCTTTGCGCAACTGAGCACGCGGCCCGTCGCATCCTTCTCAAAAGCCCCCGTGCACTCAGCGCCCGCCTAGTCGTGCAAAGCAAAACAAGCGCCTGGGTACGAGGCTGATACATGTACAAGTTGTGAATATGCTCAGCTACGGAAAAAAGTTGTTTGAAGAGAGAGACGGGGCTCTACAGCAATGTCTCCTGGTAGACATTGGGGAAGCGAGGGGGCAATCAAACAAACGTTTCTGACTGTCCTGACCATGTCTGAGGTGTCTCTCATTAGTCGCTTTAGTGTGCTAGCTGGTTCATTAAGGTAGAGTTTGATTCATGTTTGGGAAAGTCAGAAAAATCTTTTTCTGAATTATGTAAAATTGCTAAAATCTGCCATGACCAAAAATAAAAATTATGTAATGCCAAAAAATGTTCTCAAAGAAAATGATATTCTTTGTTTCTGAAAAAAAAATGGCATTACGGATATTTTTTATAATCTGCTTATTGATCATTCATGCTTGAAGGAAAAAATAATTGAAAAAATTGGGGTCACCATGCTTTCACAAATATGTAAAGCAATAATATATTTTACAAATACGTGAAGCAATAGGCCATTTTAAAGGGAATTTTTTACATGTGTATCGACCATAGCACCATTGCTAGTATGTAACCAATATTATACTGAAATTAGGGAATTCAAAAGTAGAGTATTAATCTATCCATTTAATAGATTTTGACTTTGAACTAATTAGAAATAATAACATTCATAAATATTTTACAAGGCCCAACAACAATCTACATCTACCTAAAGTCAACACAAACTGGGGAAAACAAAAACTAATTTATCACGCATCAATGGATTTTAATAACTTGGACAATAAAACAAGAAGCATAAAATCACTAACACTATTTAAAAATGAACTGAAAAAGCACCAATTTAATTAGTTTCAATGTGTAGTAATGTAATGTGATGTGATGTAATGTTGCGTGACTTAGTGTAGTGTAATGTAATGTCATTACATATACATTACATTGCATTGAGTCACGTAACATGACTAAATGTAATGTAGTGTAGTGTAATGTATTAATGACTTAGTGTAATGTATTAATGACTTAATGTAATGCAATGCAATGCAATGCAGTGCAATGCAATGCAATGTAATGCAATGTAATGCTATGTAATGTAATGCAATGTAACGTGATGTAATGTAATGTAATGACTTAATGTAATGCAATGCAATGCAATGTAATGTTATGTAATGTAACGTAATGACTTAATGTAATATAATGTAATGTGAAGTACTACAGGACCCCACTGAAAAACACTCCAGTGACGTGGGTATCCTGATTAAATATTATTATTATTATCCATACAACACAATGTCTGCTGAATGATGTTTTAAAAACATACAAAATCTAAGAGTATCAATGCTTAAATTTTAAAAAACTGTTTCAACTAGCCAAGATAAAGATTGATATAAAGCTTTATGAACACAAGAGCTGTGAGTTTGCTATGCTATATAAAAAAAGTTGTTTGAAAAGATTCAGATTGAGGCTCAGCTCTATGGGAGGTGAAAAACTACTTTTATATGTACTTTGGTATTTGAGTTTAGAATAGATATCTGGAATCCCAAACTGTACCCAAAAAAAATTACTTTTAAATAAAAGGGCTTTAAGACTACTCAAATCAGTAGAGCGAGACATGGACGATTTTTTATCGCTTCCGAAGCGACAGTTTTATTAACCGCGGATCAAATTTCACAGCATCACCCAGTGAACATCCAATTATTAACCATTGTTAACTCGTAAACAAGCTATCGCGTGGTATATAAGAATACACTTCGTGATGCTTTGAAATTTGATCCGCGGTTAATAAAACAGTCGTTTCGGGAGCGATAAAAAAATCTGAGTAGTATAATGTTTAGAAATGTTAATAGTTTTATGGTATCTGCTCTTGTACTCGAGAAACAATGTTTTCATTCTCACATTTTATGCTTCTGGACGCCGCCATTTTGAGTTTGTTCGACGGCTCAAGATTAATGTACAGCGGTGGTTTTCTTTTCAATTTTGACGTCATTGAGTGCTTGTCTTTTGTCCCTTACACTCAAGTGACGTCAAAATTGAAAATAAATTCCCACTGGACCTGGAGTCTGAGCCGTCGAGCTAACTCTAAAATGGCAGCCCCCAGAAGCATAAACAATAATACTTAAAGACCTTTTATTTTAAAGTAATTTATTTTTGGGGTGCAGTTCCCCTATAAATCTTGAGGCAAACTTGGAGTCTAGTTGAGAATTTGTAGCTTAGTTAATAGAGATCTTCAACAAAACAGTGCATCATGGTTAATCAGACCTGAAAATAATGTAAGTGCTTGACCTTTATAGTTATGGGTCAAGCATTTCCTTTGAATCTCAACTCACTACACAGGTCAAGCATTTCTTCACAATTTAGTTCTGATTAACCATGACGTGCTGTTTTGTCAAAAACATCTATCGTAATTGCTATAACAATTTGCCAGTCAAGCTGTTTAAATACCGCAATTAATCGGGCTGATCTCTAATCCTGGTTGCGGCGTAGTGGATTTACTCCCAAGAATATTAGGATATTTGTTTGTACCAGTATAAACATAACTTATTCAAGTCCCAATTCTTGATACCAATATGAAAATTTCATAGGCCCGGCAGAAGCTCTTGAGAAGTGGAGCTCTTGGTGCATGCTCCCACAGAAAATTTTAAATTTTACATTCCTTAAAAATTTTGAATTTTACATAACCTAGAAGTGTATTTTCGGCAATTTCTGCAAGAAATTTTTCGAAAAATAATTCGGTAAAGGCGCTGTTACACTATGCATTTTTTCATGCAACTTGTCTCGCAATGACTCGAGGTTTGCATAATATACTGTCTTCTTCTGGTCTGGCTCAAGAATAGTGCTTTGCCTTTGTTTGTTTACAGACGATAAAGCCCAGAAAAATAATACTCAAGCGTCAACAATCAACAAAACCTTCCTTTAAAAAGACGAAGTACACCTTCGGTTTTGCCCTTAAATGGATGAGATAGCTGAAACTGATACGAAAGGTCAAGAGCCAAGAGGTAATTGTGTCGTTTAGCACCTGCCGCACCTGGCTTTATAACCGCGTTCGCGGTTTCATACTTTCATACGAGATAACGAGAACTTTAATACAAGAAGTTTAACCTTTTACCTTTACGTGGCTTTTACCTTTACGTGACCATGTAATGGTCACATTCACATGCGAAAAAAAGTGAGACTGAGAACTTTTAATTACAGGATAAACAACAAATATCAAAATGCCGACGGATAGACTACTCATGCATTTCAGAGTTCAGAAATCCAATTTTATAAGACACTGACAGTGATATCAAACACATTAACCGATAGAAACAGGATTTGATCGTTCGAGCATTACGGTAAATTGTAGTTAACACTAACTTAAAATAAGAAACTTTTTAAATCAACTTACGAAACTTCTCGTAACCACGTCCAGTTTATAATCAGATTCGATGGGAAATGAAGGATGATCAGGAACTCGTCGACTTAACAAGGGATCACACAGGACACAAAGCATTAGAAGCTGAACCCGCCGTTCGCAGGCTAGTTTTGGGGTTGATCAGTAAATTATTGGATTGTAATCAACCCCAAAACAACAAAGATCCTAACCCCCTAATAATTTACTGCTTACAATGTTTTAACAATTCCAGTAGTTTGTGGCTTACAACGTGAGGAACGGGTGTTCGAAGAAAGATAGATATGTTATGTTCCTGTAGTATCGAAATTTTCCTTCACCACACAGGCTACTTCGATCAGGCACCTACCAAAAGTTGTCCGCTGTACTGTAAGCTAGCAGCCGCACATTTGACATCCAGGCGTTCTCGATCTGTCATGGCATCTCAAATAAGTGACGGAGTTACTAAAGTGATTTTAAAACAGGGTTCCGGTGAAAGACCCAAAGCTGGGGACCAAATCACTGTTCATTGCACGGGCAGTTTGGTCAGTCCAGCACAGAAGTTTTGGAGGTGTGCAATTTAGTATTTAATATATAAATAGTCATATATTAAATTGAGACATTTTGTACTAAGCCATATTTTAAACAATTTCACCCTCACAACAGCACCAAAGATCCTGGACAACAGCCTTTTAGTTTCAATGTCGGATTGGGAAAAGTGATCAAAGGTAATCAACTTGATAAAGTCCATGACCACCACTCCAGATTACAAGCTACATGTATGAGTTAGTATGAGGAAGGCCTAATTTCATACTAGCCTGGATCTGACAGACTTCGTACTGCGGCTATATTTCCAAATTTTATCCGGCCCCACCCCCTGATGAGGCACTGCTACTCCCCTGGAATTTCCATGTGACATTTACCTCTTTCCCTAGAATTTCCAACTGATGTTTGACCACCCCCTGTAATTTCCAATTGACATTCTGTGCTCCCATAGGATTTCCGTGTGACATTTACCCCCTATAAAGAAAAATAGGCTACTCATGTCATGTCGGAATTTCCATCTATAATTTGTTCTCCCACTGGAATTTTGGAGCATCAATATCCCCTCCCCAGGAATTTCCAGGTCCTCAATGCACCCTTCCCTGGAAAAAATTTGGAATAACCCATTTTCAGTCTGTAGGAACATGTGGGCATGTGCCCCCCTAGCCTGCAATACAGGCTCTTGGGGTCCAGATGGAATGCCTTAAATAGGAGAGGGACTGGGGTCCCACAAATTTTATTAAATGTGCCCTTTTCAACTTTTTTTAAATATGAAAAGTTCTGCCCTTTTTCAACAAAGAATATATAGACAAGTTGTACGGTATATACTTGTGCCCCCTAGCCCACTCCACAGTTCTGTGACTTCTTAGTTGTATTGGCAATCAGGGGTGGAAAAAATAGGCGAGCACGCGAGCAGCGCTCGCAGGAAACTAGGAAAGTTTTCACCAGTTGCAGGAAATTTTTAATCATAATCTACACAGTACACACTGCACTAACTGCAGGTCTGCAGGAAATTTATAATCTTCACACTGTGCTCGCAGGAAGAAAATTATTTTTTCCACCCCTGTTGGCAATGTTTATTTCAAGTCAAATAGCTTCTTGCAAGGCTGTGTGAGCAATGTTTAGCAATGTTTTGGCCAAGCCAAAGAAATTAGCAAGAGTATGGGGAAGAGGGAAATTTCCCCTCTTTGTCAGCCAAACCCTTCACAAATCCCAGCATCCCTATTCTTCCCTGCAATTCCAGCCAAAACATTGCTCTCACAGCCTCGAAAAAAATAATTTGACTTGGAAAAAACATTGCCACAGGAAAAGAAGAGCACAGAAGAAAAAAAGAAGCAACTAAAGAAGCAACTAAAGAAGAAAAAAGCCACAGAGTTGCCTTTGGAGAGGGCTATGTGCCCCTGAAAGCTTGTGCTACCCAACACTTGCTTCATACAACCTTGGATTATCTTGGCTAGGCGTGCATAAAGTCTGTAAAAATAGTGATCAAAGATTTGAATGGCCTAGTCACTTGACCCCCAAGCTTTCTCAACAAATTTAAGCTTTTCATAAATGGTCTTGGAGATTTACATTACAACAGGTACAGTGCCTTTGTTAAGCTGCTATTAACATATAAGTCTAGCACCCAATTTTATTTTTTATGTCAAGGTTGGGACGAAGGCTGTCTTACCATGGGTAAAGGTGAAGTGGCAAGATTCATTCTCCAGCCACACAAGGCTTATGGGGCAGGAGGCTTCCCAGCATGGAAATATCCTTTATCACATTGCATGACTGCACATAATTAATGACACAATTAATGATTTACATGTTCTGTCTCACCAGCCATGTTAGCAGAACTTCAATAACATATTTTGTTTGTAGCACTAATATAGCCACCAAGCCATTGCAATTCATCAATTTATACATACTGTAATGTTAAATAATAACTATTATAAAGCAAGTATCATAGTAGTGTTGACTGAAGTTCATCCAAGTTAGTTAATGGTATTCAATTGAGGATCAACTGTTATGTTAACTGACCCTTCTAACCCCTCCCCCTGTACACACACACACTCACACACGCAATCTTAGCTGTGTATAGTTTATCGAAACTTAATATCTTGGTTTTCTTTAACTTAGCTTACCATTCCACAAAACGCTGCTCTCCAGTTCGATATCGAGCTTTTAAAAATCAATGGGAGATAACCACTGGAAGAGTGGTGATAATTTCTAGTATACCAGACTAATTATAAAATAATTGTAAAACAGCATTTACAATGCTCAATACAATGTAATTTTACAATGCTGGTATTGCTGAAAAACTAGATGCATTCTTATTAAAATATGAAGAAAAAAAGACCACTGAAATTGTTATAACGGCAAGAGTCAAGACTCGTCCCAGGTTTAAATACCGTAATTAACCTTGCTCTGCCATCTGAATTCCAGTGGCTCAATGGTTAGAGCGTCTGTCTAGCGTTCAGAAGGTTACGGGTTCGAGTCCTGTCTGGTGCTCAGAGTTTTTCTGAGTATTGACAACTTAACACAGCTTGCACAGCAAAACCTTTACAACTTTCTTTGTAATGTTTGCACACGCCACTCAAACATTGTGCTTGCAGGCGATTTTAATATGCCACGCGCTTCCTGGATTTCGCCGGAACAAACAAGAGGCGTCAACGAGAATTATTTCTTAAGTAGTATAGCAAGTGGGGCTGCGAGCCCAATCGACCTCAACCGTGAATATAAATACCAAAACATCACCAAATTTGGCCAAGTCACGACTCGACAAATTTGGTGATGTTTTGGTATTTATATTCACGGTTGAGGTCGAATAAGCCCACAACCCCACTTGCTATACTACTACAGCAATCGTTAGTCAATCTAAACACCCCTCCCACGTTTTCTACTAAATTGATACCAAACACACGCGAGACTCACGAGACAACACCAAATCACTATTTTAACGAAATACGACACATTTCGTCAAATTTAGAGAAAGTTTTGTGTCGTCATTTTCACATTTGTGTTTGACAAACTATGACTGACGCGCTCTACCATTGTTTCAATTCATGCGCGAAAAAAAAGCCACTAGATTTTGATTCTAGTGACGATGTTTAATAAATTTCAACGAGAAAGCTAGTCTAGTGGTAGTGTTAAATAGATTTCACATGCGAGTGCTGTACCTGCTATACGAATCGAGGTCACCTGTCGATGTTGCTAACAACAACATTCCATTACGAATAGCAACTACGACTTTTTGAAAAAAATATTTTAAAACGAAAATATTTTTTCAAAGTGAAAATATTTTTTAAAAGTGAAAACATTTTTTTGAAAAGTTGTGGTTGCTATTCGCAATGGAATGTTGTTGTTAGCAACACACCACGTGCAACCACCTGCTGTCGCGCTGACTATGAGAGAAGAGTCGCAGTGTTTGAAGAAGGAGTGAGGACCACCATGCTAAGACTGTCCTAACTTTGAGCGTACTCGTTAAATCGTACACTATAAATATCGTGAATAAAAAACCGTTGTGTGAATGGACTCGTGCGGTTGTTATGAAGCCACCTGCTAGCATGTAAATTAGTCCACCCGCTCGCTATTTTCAGTGTTTGTCACCTCACTTCTGAAATGGTGGTCGTACACATATTTAGACGTTGTGATTCCTCCCGACAACAAGCCTAAGAAAGGCACGTACGGCGTCACAACCGCGACAATGCTCTCGACGTCTTTTCGCAACTCGTCGTTTAGTTCGTCAGGATTTTCAATAGCGTTCAACCCGTTTAGTAAGCTAGCGAATTTGCTGATTAACAAGTCGGTGAGAAAAGCGTTTGCAATTTCGCACGCGTGGAGAGAGTGACCTTATGGGAATCACGTCGCAGTGTTTAAGGTATGTCTCTCACTACAATGTTTTTGTGACCATATGCGTAGGAGTCAATACCATTTTCTAGAAGGTATCGTTTATCATCAAAACAGGATAGCGACACTTTATTAATTTCGTAACTACCTAGCTGATGTTTGACACTTCTAATGGTCTTCATTGTGTGTCGCAACTGTTTCTGCTCGAGTAACACGCTTTTGTAATCTTCGTGTCTGATTACCTTTTTAATTATATTTTTTCTAATACCTTTAGCGGTTTTCCCACCACCCCCGTCCTCTTTCAAATAGCTATACATTTTACTGCGCAACCCGACGAACTCAATAATTGGTGTTCCAGCGCACTCGTCCTTCATCTTGCCAATGACTTTCTTGTTCTCTTTGAAAGCGAATGGGTTGTCTGCAGGGTAATCACTATTGTCAAACTTTTCGCGCTCCTCCATGAAGTCAGAGTAGACGTCGTCAGTTTTGATTGTGTACAACAGACTGTCAGTGTCGGTGAAGTGTAGTCTGCAGGTGTCGCTAGAGTACTTTTTCATGATATAGTTGTAGTGGAAGTCATACATCAACGTTTTGCTCAAGTCTAGTATGCACATACCCACATACGCAGGTCGATTTAGTGTCAACGTTTCTTTAACTTTGTGGACAGCGACTAAGTTCTCGCTAAATATCTTGCAAGACACAAACGTAGGCTTTGAGACAAGCTTTTCTAACTTTTTCTCGGTGGTCACTAATCTCACATCCACACGCTTCCTCAAATTCTCCATTGTTTTTCCAAACACACTGTTGTTCATCAACTTGAAGAAGTCCTTCTCAAAAGCGTTCTTAGCCGCAGTTCTCTTGACTGTGTTAAAGTCAATGTACTTGCCTAACCACTTGGACTGGTCAAACTGCAGGACCCTGTGAATCTTATTGATTTTTAACCCAAGATCCATATACAACTGCAGATTTCCATAGTGACACACATACTTTTTTTTGTCCATCAAATTAGTCACCAACTTCTTCACACCACCAACACTCACGTTAAACTTATTTTTGATTTTCGTGCAGTACTCCGACAACATGTCAACAGTTATCTCCATCTTCTCAGGGGCCAACGGGTAATCGTTATGCAGGTCATGCAAATGGTCTGGGTACTCCAAGTCGACTTCAAGCAGCAGGCCCTTTTCACTATTGTTGTGATAGTCGTGTAGATTAACCTTTTTTATTTCTTTCTCAGTCAACCACTTGAAGCCACCTGTAGGTAGACTTCGACTCATTGCCCATCCATACAAGTTGTTGGCGTCAAGGTACATCAAATACTTCGACTCTCGCGTTTTATCGTACCCCTTCATATATTTATTGTTCGCCACGCCATGTCTGTTGCATATGTAGCTCACACCACCACGCATACCTAATTCTACGAACTGGAACATGTCAATGTCGGACAATAACTCAAGTTCTACTCCAGTCATCTTTAACATGGCATCCCAAGCCAATCCAGGCGATGTGAAATAGTGACACGGGTCTAATTTATACTCGCGATGGCATGTCTTTCTAAAGTTCTCAAAAACGTCGGCAAGCAAGAGCACATCGCTTTTCAAATACAGGTCGTGATACTCACCCATACTTTCAACGTCGAAGTAGTCCCACACATCGCAAGCACGCTCATGCATTTCTTCCGTAATATCTTCGTCATTCAGAATATTGTAAAAGTCCTTTTTGGAGGGTAGCTCGCGTTCATCGAATTTTTCAAAGGAGTCCATATAATCATAGGGGTAGACCCCCTTTCTTGTCATGAGTGCCAACCCGTCGTCGCGAAACACTTCTGACATGTATTTGAAAGCGTCCCTTGGTAGGTTCCTCACCAAGTTGTCTAGACCACTACTCATGAACTGAAAGCTGTCCAAAAATACCAAGTTTTTTCCAAGCATGAACGCCATGTACTTCTCCATGTTGTTCGGTATTACGTTTATGTCTTGACCAAACTTACCAATCTCCTGCATGATGAAATGGCTATCGTAGCCACGTAAGTTATGAAAGATCACAGGAATTTTATCAGTCAATCTAAAGTTCACGTTACACTGACGATGTGCGGACCCTCTATACTTACCTGAGACATGACAGTGGTCTCTCACTCTAACGTCAGCGCCAGTGTACTCAACACTGCAAATATGGCAACTTTTAGCCTCGTCGAAATCTTGTTTGTCGTCATCAGTCAGCATCATCTCTTTGTTAAAGTGACTCTCAGATGTCTTTTTACAATATTCAACAATTTCTAGCATCTCCCCAATGAACTTGTTGACTGCATTTTCACCGCGATACACTTTTACTGGCTTACTGTACTCGTTGTCATAACAACAAACCAGTTTATACCCATAACCACAGTCGACATGCCTCTGGTAAGCATTTGTGTAGCTACACTCGCTTGACAGCTTTGTTGTGTGCACCTTCTGTGTGATAGCCTCGAAGTCTGCATACACCACAAATGGTACATTTAATTGTCTGCTAAAATTCTCATATTTTACTTTCGCGCCTTTTTGTGGCATTTTAATAGCTTGCTTCCCATTAATGACCAAACACACTTCCACATGGCGTTCAAGCACGTCCGCACGGGTGAAACATTGCAAACAATACCTGCAAAAGTGCTTTCTCGCCTTATGCTCTGTTTGGCGGTACATGAACTTGTTAAAATCGCGAATGTACACATAATGCTTGTTACCCACGTCATTAGTTATCAACAATAGGTCCATATGGTCAGGACACGCCTCCTTAGAAACGTACACAGGGAATGGCTGCTTATTTTCGTACCCAAAAACATTAATGCTAATTTCGTTAGCCTTTTCGATCTTGTTGTAGTCTTTGAGTGTGACTGGGAAGTCAACTCCGTCATAATTCAGCTCACCGACATGCCTAGCGTACTTCGACGTTCTATCGGAGTGTTTTCCAACAGGAAACTTATGCGCAAGGTGACACCATCTAAAGCACTCGTTGTCATCATCGTTATTTACATTTATCAGACCCTTCATACTGTTGCGCAGCTCCTTTGGCAACACAATGTAGCTACTCCCATGCAAAGGTCTGTAAATAGCGACATTAACATAGTGTGCATCTATTTTGTCGATAGTCCATCCAGACCCCTCAGATAACCACCCAGCTATCCGCGTCAAAATCTGCTCCGACCCACGATTGGCGACACCCTCGATGTTGTGCTCGTTAATGACGACGAACGTCTCGCTGTTAAAGTAGGCAGTTTTGTATGTGGTCTTATTGAGTTCTAAAACTTTTTCAAAAGTGACCTTGACTGTCTCCACCACTTTCATTCCGTTGGTCTCACCTAGTTCGCGTCTCAAAAGGTTAGTGACAGCACTTCTACTACCATTTACCTGATTGATGTCTCTGTCGTCAATCACTTCGACTCCATAGGACCTTGTGAACCCTCTCAGTGCTCGATCCAACAGATGCGTTGACGGTGCGAGGTCTTCGACTACAGGTTGTGTTTCTTGGTCTCTAAAGAAGCCGTGAACGTTGGTCGCTTCATCTGTTAGTGAATTGACAACGGCTGCGCTCGTCTTATGCGCCCGTCTTTTTGTCAGTGGGTTTTTCACAGTCCGACTCATTGGCTTCTATATACACTACGCTTATTTATTTTTTCCTAAGCCACTCATTGTAATAACGATCACCACTTTCACACCATCCCAGCTTTGGGTACACCACCCCAAACAGATTGTCGTCAAACAAGTCTTTCACCTTCCCGTCTTTGAGGTCTGACACCTTCTTGAGTGTCTTGACTCGTCTTCTGTGACACAACCTAATAATGTAGTATCCATATCTGCTAACATTTCTACCCTTTATCAAATTGCATGAGTGCAGCACATTGACAACTTTCAAGAAGTCCTCTTTTATCAACTCAAGGTGCTCACCCTCCACGACGTTCCGTAGTCTCCTCCCCATCCACCAAGACCGCTTGTGAACGCTTTTTAGTCGTGTGAGTCTCATGTCACTGTAACTCTGAGTGTAACCCCATTCGATGTCGCCACACTTTGGACACGCGTACCCACCGCAGTCACTTAGATGTTTCACAACGTCGCAATCCGAGCAGTAGTAAAGCCTGAAGGCGTCTCCACACTCAGTTTGCGTCTCATTCGCGATCTCGTCAATTGTCAAGCCATAACTCATCTGCCTCATAAGTTTGTCCATCGCTTATACTACTCCAACATTTTTTCTCACCGAACTAGTACCCACACCGCTATTCCACTACCCAAACCTAGCGCGCTAACAAACAACAATTGGTATTCCTTCATTTCCGCACTCGGTTGGTAGTAATCCGCAATCTTCGGGAGGTCAGTGAACACTCGTCCGCTGTACTGTATGGTCATTACGCTTCTAAGTTCTTCCAACGCGTGGTTTGTGTCGTTGATGTCAGCGTTAGCATCAGAGAGCCGTTGTCGTAAACGCTGGATCTTATCTTTCTTGGCGACCTCATTCTCATACCACACTTCTTTCGCACTGGCTAGCTGTTCCAACGCATGGTTATGTCTCTTCATCTCAGCTTCATAGCCTGAGTGATTAAACTTTGAAAACATAAAGCCAGCGCCTGCAAAAGCCACTGCATTAAATATCCCTCCAGCCACAACACTCGCCATTAACTTACGTTGATTTGAATGGATCTGTCGGTATCCACTTTTTCGATTGCATCCATTTTACTAACAGCGTTCCTGCACCAACAGCTGCAGCAAGTTTCACTGTGCCTTTCACAGTCTCTGGTGTTCCCAATGGTTCCCCCAAAGCCTTTTTAGAAATCATACTCACCGCCACAGCACCAGTCGTAACAAGTAGTGCGTCGTACAATTCGTTCATAAGTTCTTTTCGATCGATCGCAGACATATATACATTGTCGTGTGTTTTGTTCAAGAATCAAACGTGTCTAGCGCTGGACGACAAGTTCTACGATTTTCTGACGCGCTAACCACAGTGCTCACAGGTTCCAGTTGTGTCTCTTTTTCATTGCTAATTGTGTACCACAATGAAGCACCAGCAATGATTACACCAAGTGTTCCAACAATGTAACCATAGCTCCACTCACCACCCTGCTCTTCGTTAACTATCATTTCACGCATTTTCTTTTCTTTCGCAGCTTTCGATATCTCAGCCAGCTTTTTACCAGCAGCGACACGTTTTGGGTCCTTCACCTTAACACTTTTCACATCAGCTGTGATCTTAGCGTCAACAGCCGTCTGTGAGTCTTCAGTCATCTAATACACTATCACGTGTTATCTTACTCACAGTTGACCTCACAGGTGTCTCACAGTTGACCTCACAGATATCTCACAGTTCCAGACCAAACGCATTAAAACTTAGAGCTCCAGCGGTTATTCAACAACGAACGACGGTTTCCACCATAATAAAAAAATATTTCTCTGAGGGTATAGTGACCATGAGAAAAGTTGGTAAACTAGAGATCGTGATTGGTCCCATGTTCGCAGGAAAAACGACAGAGACTCTCCGCAGGTTAGTCGCGTTAAGTAAATCAGGGCTCAAAGTCCTCTACATGAACAACACAGGTGACACCAGGCGAACTGACCACGCGTTCTCCACACATCGTCAGACCATTGTTGTTGGGTCAGACAGTTTACCTGCGAAGTTAATCACCAACCTTCCAAGTTCTTCCGAGATAGCTGATTATGACGTCATCGGCATTGATGAAGGCCATTGGTACTCTGGGTTACTCCCAATTACCCGTGAATACATTAAAGCTGGCATTCACGTCATTATTTGTGGTCTCATATCAACAGAGCATTTAAAAAGACTTGGTGAGCTCGACACACTGTTCCCAGTAGCAGACGACATCACATTTCTAAAAGCGTATTGCGCCGTTTGTCGCAACACTTACGGAACAACTGTTGAGGCACCATTCAATTGGAGATACAACCCAGGACCATCGTTTGTTGGTGGTGCTGAGCAATATCGCGCAGTGTGCAGACGTCATCATCCTTCCACACAAAATTAAGGGTGTTCTCGGATACCCCACTTTTTTAAATTTAGACATTGGTCACATTGGTCCAATGTATCGTAGAAACATTTTTTCACACAGTGGTCAGAAGGTTTGTGAAATAAAGAGAGAAAGTTTCGCAGATATTTTTTACCAAGTTAAAAACGTCTTTAGAAAATGCTAGAGCAGTTGTCGCCTCAAACGTCGTCTCAACAATGAGAACGAGTGCTAATTCGACTTATTACTCACTGTCTAAAAAGTCTCTTTACAATAGCGTCTCTCATGGTTGCTCAACGCTGATTTATTTTTAAATTTACGAGAACACTGAGAGCACTGAAACCCAACGTCAAAGAGATATTTTATTACCGTGGTAATAGCGTCGTCGTACGAGTCGCACAAGAGTGTTAGATAACCAGCGGATTTATATCTGAGCAACAGAGACTCCTGCTCTTTAGATGTCTTACCTGTACCACCTGGATTCTTGAACTCAATCACAAGCCCGCTGTGCTGTCGGTTCGCATTAGCAATAACCAAGTCAGGCGTTCCACGTTGGTAACCTTTTTTCCACGAGTTTATTCTTTTACTCGAAGTGTCTTGATTCTCACCACAAGCAGCTATCAAAATAGCTTCTGGATAGTACTCCCTAAGAAAACCAACAACTTTCGTGTGAAGGTCGAACTCAGTGATCATTTTAAACTGATTGTGTTTGAGACCGACGTCAGCTAAACCCTTTCTAACGCTTGGTAAGACTTCTGAGTGCACCCACCTTCCAAAGTGTTTCGCACGCTCCAATTTACTCGAGAACGTCAATGAGTAGACCCCAAGTTCGTTGACAAACGAGGCCTGTTCCATCTTCATTTTGCAATCAGGTTCGACGTGGTCGTTGACTGCATCTTTTGGTCTAGCATAGCCTAGAGCGCTCGCGACCTCTTTTGCTTTGAACCATGTGTCACCGTTGTGATTAACCGTTGTGATTTGGTGACCGTCGAAATCGAATAATCGAGGTATCGCGGAAGTCATCACTATATTATAGTCTCCCACAAAAAAACTATTCGACGTGGGTGTTGGGTTTTTTATAGATCTGGTTTGTTGTGTACCAATGCATCAGGTGCGTTTTATTAGCCCTCAGTTTTCTACGTCGTCTGAAAAAGTTTCTAATGTTACGAACCAGTTTTCTAAGCCAACCCATTTTAACTTAGGTCACGTCTCCTACCACTCCTACAGTGTCTGATTCTGCGGGTAGCGTAATAGGTTCGCCGTAAGTCTTTTTAGACCTCATGCCAATCTCAGCGTGGAGCTCGAGAGTCACGTCACCGCGACCAAATGACCCGCCAGCTTTGAACATGTGATCAGTCGTCTTATTTATTTTGTATGTTTCGTGAGTTCTCGAAATACATGCTCCCATTTACTTCACACCATATTCCTTCATCATTTCTCCACCCATGATTATGATGTCTCGGTTTGTCATGTAACCACTCACGATTTTCACACCGTAGAATTCTATCAACGATGGGTGCGCATAAGGTGCGAGTGGTATTCTTGGTCGATGTATTCCAAAAATTGTTCCGTAGGGTGCGCCTATCTTTTTCATATTTGCTATGAAGTCTGAATCGGTTGACTTAACGTTGTTGACTCTGACATGTGAATTGCTCATTTGCCAGTGTATCGATATCATATGCATTTTTGTGAGGTCAACACCACTTGGAATAGTGCATACTTTCTCCATCGCTGGGATGCTACCACCATACGCGAGCTTGTTGGTCACACCAGTCTTGTACCCTATGAACTTATCCCAACTACCATCGTCGTTTGATATAATTGTCTCCCAATTTGATCCAGCGGTTCTCATTGGTAACCTCACCACGACAAAAATGGAGAGATCACACCATTGCATACTTGGACAATTAAAATGGAGACCTGACTCAAGTGGGATTGGTGTTAACACGGGTGATAGAAAACTTTGACTCACACCGCTGATGCCAACAATAGGACCATAAGCTGGGTTGTTTTGCACTAATTTACTTGTTTCACCAATGGTTTTCACTTTGTTTGAACCATTGGTGTGAAATTCCACATTTTTCAAGGCGTGTGTGCTAACGTTGAAGTCGAGCACAACATTGTAGGACTGACTCTTGAGGAAACCTGCTAGCAATTGCTCTAGAGTTCTTTTATTCGTGGCATCTGAGTCATCGACTGGGTCCGCTACGTTTTTTATCGCTGAGCCTTGCATGTCTATTATTCCAAACATCCTTCCACCGGTCGCGCTTAATTTAGGATCTTCGTCCAGATGCCTTTTCGTTCTCTTTAGTATTTTATCGTGAGGGTCGTCAGACTCATACCCGTAGTTTAGACTCATTACTACTTCAAGGTGTATTTGGTTAGCAGATAGCCAGAGACTGCTGAGAACCCCAAGATTATCACCAACGTTGTCGTGGTGTCTGACTCGCTTGTGGTAGTGACCACTGTTTTTTTCACAGGAGGTGGTGTCACATTTTCTTGGTAAACTTTTTTAGCCACAGTCGTTGGTGCCACCACACTTTCTTGGTGAGCTTTTTTCTTCACAATCGTTGACGCTACTAGGGAGTGAGTCACCACATTTTCTTGGTGGACTTTTTTAGCCGTAATTGTTGGTGTTGTTGCATTCAAGCTAGTGTTCACTCCAAATCTCATGGACTCTGTGGCAATCTTTAATAAGTTGTTGTACCCAGCGATTTTATTCTTGAGTATCACTAGGTTACTCGGCATTAACCATGTACTTGGCGACACTGCAAGATTTTGAACAACGTTGGTGTCTCTAATCGATTTATTCATGTTGAGAATCCATGTCGACACGTCATACTGAATAACACTGTCAGAAAACAACTTGCGGAATTCTTGTTGGGTCTCTAGACTTCCTGCAGAACCACCAACGACTGATACACGTGTTCTCGCTTGCGCACCAAGTGTGGAGTACACAAAGGACTCTATGCTCTGATTTAGATATTGCAGTCCAATGTTGGTAAAGCCGTCTGACAATCGCGCGACGTATCGTTTGTAATCGTTGTGGATGTCGTTGAGTGTGAAGACTCTGGATTCACCTGTTGTGCCATCGCTCAGGACTTTATTCTGGTAGTAATGCTTTTTGGGAATCTTGGAAATCTTACCATACAACTCATAAGCGTTAAATTCTCTACTTATTGATTTCATGGTCTCACCACCCTCCATTCTTCTGAGAAGTCTTCTAATGGTGAAGTACAAATGAAATCTCATCACACTTGTGACCACAGGGTGAACCTCTTGTGACACTGATAAATGTTGCAATGACACCCCACAACAGAAACTCGCACAATACGTTGCAAACACAACACGATAGTAAGATTCGTTGTCATCCCACTCTGATTTTGTCTTTGACGTGGTGACTCGCAAGACTGGTAGCTTTGACATGAAGTAGCTATTTTGGTTAACAAAAACTTTAAAGTTATTCACTGGATAATTTAACACGTTTTCCGTTGGGTAGCCATCCCAAAGCCCCCAGTGGTTCTTATGACCTTTTGGTAGTGGTTGGATAGTTCCACCACCTTGCCATATTATTGGGAACTTACTATTGTGTAACCACTTCCACATGTTTTTATCATTTTTGAAGGTTGCGCTGGTTATGTCTGTGCTAAGGATGTCATTGTTTCTGAAATACACGTCGACACTCATGATTTTACCATCTTGTGAAATATTTGGATAGAACTCGAATTTGCTTAAAGTGGCGTGAGGGTACTTTTTGATGAGGTCTGCCTTTGCGTCGTGTGTAGCCTTTGATGTGTTAGCCATCGCACGTTTGTAGTACTCTCCATAGTACTCACGAAGGGCTTTCTGCATATAATATACTGTATGTTATACATGACGCGAAAGTTGACGGTACTCATTGAAGGTGCGGAAAAAGTTGTGTCCTTTGACAACGCGATGATGGTCATACACGATAACCCATACATTGTGGTCAAGACAGCCACTGTGTTTTGGGACTACCATAACACAACAAATGACGACAGCATTCAGGTCTTCACGCTGGATAACTCTAGGGTTGGCTCTTTTAAAAAGATTAAAGTGGGTGAAGGGTACTTTAGCTTCGACGCATTGGTCAAAGTCTTGAAACACGAGTCTAGCGAGCTTAAGGTGGATCTTGAGATAGAGAAACTAGTGCCCACAGGCAAATGTAGGGTCAAGGTTAGTAGTTCAGCTGTGTTAGACACCCTTGGGCCTCTACTTGGTTTCGCGAAGGGTGAGGTGATTCAGAATGACTCACAGTGGCACACTAGCCCAAACGAGGTCGACATGTATAGAGGCCTGAAGTACATAGAAGTTTCGTGTGACGTTGTTGAGACGGAGAGCGACGTGGGTATTGATGGGAAGCGTAGCAATGTGATCACAACGTTGCCAATACCTACCGAACAGTCATTGAAAGGGTCAGTGCAACGTCATGTAGACATTGAGTCAAAGGTGGGTATTAAAAAAGGTGTTTACTCAAGTATGACGTTTCGCGTCAAACCAAATAACGACGATCTCAAAATTGGCGCGGTGTTATTGGAACTGTATATTGTGTGAATTATATGGAGCTTGGTGTGGAAACAGAGCAAGGGTTGAGAGACATTTACTATAATCCTAAGACAGGGTACAGTGGTGCAGAGAGGTTGTATCAAAGTGCATTGGGAGACGGATTGAAAGTAACTAGAAAAACAGTGAAAGAATGGTTGACGACACAGGATACTTACACTAGATACAAACCCATTGTGAGAAGACATAAATTCCGCGCGACTTTTGTTGGGTTTCTTGGTGAAGAGCTCCAAATGGATTTAGTGGACATGAGTAAGTACTCAAAACAGAACAAGGGGTATTACTGGATACTGACAGGCATTGAAATATTGAGTAGATACGCTTTTGGCATTGCAGTTTATAGAAAAGACGCTAAGAACATGACTAAGGCTGTTGGAGAGCTATTGAACGACTTCAAAGATCGGTTTGGGACCACACCTAAGTTAGCGCAATTTGATGAGGGACTTGAGTTCTACAACGTTGGTGTGAAAAGTTTGCTGAAAAAACATGGTGTTGAATATTTCAGCACTAAGAGTGATAAAAAAGCTGCTGTTGTTGAGCGTTTTAATAGAAGTTTGAAGAGTATTATGTGGAAGTACTTTTACACTCATGGGACGTACAAATGGATTGACGTTCTCGACCAGTTTGTGAACAATTACAATAGCAATGTGAACCGTAGTATTATGATGAAGCCGAAGGATGTCGATAAGTCAAATGAGGGTGAAGTTTGGACCACTTTGTTTGGTCATCATTTTGCAGACACCCCATTGCCGAAGTTTAGAGTTGGCGAGTCAGTGAGAATTAGTAAATACAAGAGTGTGTTCACAAAGGGCTATGAAGCCAACTTCACTGAGGAGCTGTTTAAAGTGGTGAAAGTTATTCGTGGTGATCCTAATGTGTACGAAATTGAGGACCACACCGGTGAACAGATTATTGGTAAATTTTACGAACAGGAATTATCGCTGGTCAATAAGAGACATGGTGACGATGTGTACAGAGTTGAAAAGGTGTTGAGAAGAAAGAAAGTCAGGGGGAAGAAGATGGCGCTAGTCAAATGGTTGGGTTACGAGAGCAAACATAATTCGTGGATACCAGAAAGCGATATTCAAAATGTGAGCTAATGTAGTATGGCTGAACACTGGGAAGATTTTAGTGACTACGAGAAGGAGAACTTTTATAAGTTCAGGAACCTCAGTTACACACAACTAAAATGGCAGACGGTGGACGCTAGGAGGCGGGCCAGCCTCATGAAGAAGGAACATGGCGAAAGTATGTCGAGTGGCGTTCGCGTTAAATACGATAAAGCTCTCGACGACGAAAAAAGGGCGATGGCCGACCAAGAGAGAAGGAGGGCTAGGGCGAGTGGGAATAGACGCAGAGCGAGTAGTCCTCAAGCAAGCGTCGATCGGCAGAGGGTTGATGACATGTCTAGCATGACGCCGCTAGACACCGCACGTACGAAGCGCGAGCCGCTATCTGAACTAACACCAATCGAGAGCCGTGACTTGAATGACACTCAACATGTGGAGAGGGTTTTTAGTGATCTCGCAACACAGACTATTGACAACGCAAAAGATCGTGAAGACGTTGTGAGGAGTGTACCGTTGTTAGACACCACACGTGCAGAGTACGTCGACATACCTGGACTAACACCAGTCGAGAACCGTGAGTTGAATAGCACACTCAACCCAAGTGAGAGTGTGATGTCTGAGTCAAGAATAGGCGACACTGGTACGTTACAAATAGAGGTAGATCGCTATCGAGACTTGATAAATGAAGCGAGCAAAAGAATAGCAGAGCTTGAGGGGAAAGACCTCACGACCGCGGAGAATGAGGAGTTCGTCAATCTAGCTGAAAGAGTGATTGGACTTAGAAAAGCTAGAGACATGGTTATTGAACAGCGACAAATAGAGGAGGTTAGAGAGCAACAAGAGATCGATATTAACAGATTGCAGAAGTTTAAGAAATGGGCTAGAGAAAATGTGGTTGGGGTGAGTGCTTTAGCGATTTCAGTAGCCGCGATTATAACAACTATTATTATCGCTGGGAGGTCTAATGTTATGAGAGGCGCTATGGTCACGAGGTCGTTTGCACAGGCTGTTAAAAACGCGATAATGAGGATGGGTCCATGGGCTGTTGGATTGGCGAACTTAGTTTATGACGCGCTGGTGGTAGGTGCGAAGGGTCTTGCCTGGTTAGCTCAAAATCTGTGGGTGTTTGCGGTGACATTCGCGTGGTTTGCGTACAATTATTTAAACTAAATGCAAACGTAACTTATGGACGCCGGAAAGTGACGTTCAAAATGTGAGCTAATGTAATATGGCTGAAGGTGGGGAGATTACGACGAGATTGAGATGGAGGACTTCGATAAGTACAAAGACATGAGTGATGAGCAACTAGAAGGAGAGCTCACCAAGACTAATGAGTGGCTCAGCAAGACAACCCTCGAGCACAACACGAGTGAGATGCCGAGAGACGTTCGTGTTAATTATGACAACTATCGCGACGACGTAAAAAAGATAGAAAATGAGCTAGCTAGAAGGCGAGGTGGGAAAAAAGAGACGTCATTTATCGACACTGACGATGGCAAGACGGTGACAATAAGGGGCACCAACACAGAGGTCCCAACGTTTGGTGTTGACGATTTGCCATCGAATCCTGAGAACCAAGTTTTAATGAGCTTAGAAAAATTCATTAGTAATGAAACTGGGGTGCGGTTCAAGCTTGACATTCGTGACTCCGACGTGTTAGCGCTGCGACTCAGAACATCAATAAGCAAGAATAATAATATGCTATTCAAACCCAGGCTTGTTAATAACGAACTCGGTAAAGAGCAAATAGTTCTCAAACGTGGGGAGGGTGGTGTTCTGCAGTACAACGAATCTAAGGTTGCGCAACGTGCAGTTGACCAATTTAAAGACTTTTTGTATAGAATCGAAGTCAGCTCGAGAGACCGCGAGGAAACTGCGAGGAGTCAACCATTGGTGGACACCACACGCACGAAATATGTCGACAAACCTAAACTAACATCAAACGAGAATCGCGAATTGAACGGCGCGCTCAATCCAAGTGAGAATGTGTTGCGCGAATCAAGAATAGGTGACACTGGTGCATTGCAAATACAAGCAGACCATCTTAAAGAGGCGAAAGAACACACAAGCGAAAGAATAGCAGAGCTTGAGGGGGTAGAGAGAATAATGATCCATATGAAAAAGTGGTTGGGCTTAGACAAACTAGAGGCAGACAGCGCGAGCTCGACGAGCTTGTTGGTTTGCGTGAAAGAGAGAGTGAACTTGGACAAGTCATAGAAGAAATCTTAGAACAGCGGCAAATAGAGGAGGTTAGAGCGCGACAAGAGATCGACATTGACAGGTTGCAGAAGTTCAAGAAATGGGCTAAGGAAAATATGGTTGGGTTGAGTGCTGTAGCAATTTCAATGGCTGGAATTATAACAACAATTATTATCGCTGGGAGGTCTGCTGTTATGAGGGGTGCTATGGCTACGAGGTCATTCGCACAGGCTGTTAAAAACGCGATAACGAAGATGGGTCCATGGGCTGTTGGGTTGGCTAATTTAGTTTACAATGCGTTGACGTTGGGTGCAAAGGGTCTCGCTTGGTTGGCTCAGAATCTGTGGGTACTCGCGGTGGTACTTGCGTGGTTTGCTTATGATTATTACAAGCTAAAACGGTAACGATAAAACATATGTAAAGTATATGAACGTCACGTCAGCAGAGTTGAGCCCTGGTTTTAGACGAGCGACCATGGGTGTCATAAAAGGGGTGAGAACGCAGCATGTAATCACGTTGAACCCTAATAAGGTCAGTCCTGGTGAGGAACTTTACATTGATATACCAAAGCTCAAGGTTAGCAGCTGTTTGGTGCCTGGATCGTTGGGTCTAGTGTTCGACTTTAAGAATGCAAATGCTAAAAGCTGGTTCTTGAACAATGTGAGCAAGTTGTTGGTTGAGAAGCTTGTTGTGAGACTAGCTGGGGAGACTGTGTACGACAACAATGGGGAAAATTACACTGGTGTTTATCGCGACCTTTGGGAAAGTGTTACTGCGCGAGACCAAATGATTGATTATGGTGTTGGTGGTGAGAACTTGAGAAAGTTAATTTCTAAGGACGACAGTGGTGCGAAAGTGGAAACGTCGCTAAAGTTAACGACGCGTTGATGTTTGGTGTGATTGGGACGAAGCTGCGGATTAAGCTTGGCAAGATCATGAATGACCATGGGTTGTACGCTCCTTTTAGCATGAACAACAACTTGCAGTATGTGATCACACTTCCGAAGGCCACAGACATCATGGTGGCGCAATCCGGTAGCGCTGTGGGCGGATACACTCTGGAGAACCTCGAGCTTGAGTACGAGACGATCGACAATCAGGAGCTCGCTGACGAAATAGCGTCGGGCTATGCAAGTGGTCGTAGTTTGTCATATGAGCACGTTACATTGATGAAAACCACCGAATGGGATAAAGGTACGACCATTGTGAATGAAAACATTAATCTTCCAAGAAAAAGCATGAAGGCAATTGTGTTGCTATTCACGAATAAGGTGCGAACAGACAGCGAGGAGTTTCTTTACCCAAATATTGAGAATATTAGAGTCACAATTGAAGGTGTGCCAAATAGTGTGTACTCACAAGGCATCCCAAAGTCGAAGTTCTATGCAGAAGCGAAACGATTGTTTGGGTTGGGTGAAGAACATGCTCAGTTCATGACCATACAGAAGTTCTATAAAGATGGCTTTGCGCTAGTCATCGACTTGAGGAGTGTTCAAGATAATCGCAATGTCGCCACTGGCAAGAACATTGTAAACACACAATCCGGCGTGCTTCTTGAAATCACGAAGAAAGCGACGACTGCAAATGTCATGTGCAGGGTGTTTGTGATAAGTGATGGGTTGGTCAACTTCATGAACAATGGGTTGCAGTCAATCCAGTATTAAATCAAACGTGAGTTAATGGAGACTCCGTTTAATATGCTAATTGTTGGTATGACAGCTTGTGGTAAGACGCATTATTTGCTGGAAACATTAGAATCTGAGTACTTTAGTAAATTTGACTACATTGTGTTGATTTGTCCTACTTTCGAGTGGAACAAAGCGTATCAAGATTGGAAATATGTGCGCGACCCCGACGTGTTAGCGATAGACTGCGCGCAAGACAGTGTCGACGCTGTTCTCAAGTGTGTAACAAATGTTTTTAAAGGCACTAACACTCTGATTGTGTTGGACGACTGTGCAAGTGGGCAGGACGTCAAGAATAGGACTAGTCAGTTGGTCAACTTGGCTTTTAGTGCGCGACATTTTATGTTGAGCGTTATTGTCATCACACAACAACTGACGTCGATCGCAAAACCGTATAGAGAAAACATTAGTAAGCTCATTTGCTTTTACTGTCCGAGCAGAAGTGATATGAAGGTTGTTATTGACGATTACCTTGGACACATTAGCAAAGAAGAAGTGTCAGCGATTGTAACCGCATTAAAAAATAATAAGTACGCTAGACTTGAAATCTCACTGCGCTACCCATACAGTCACGAAGTTGTTATTCCGCAATAAAATATGGGTATAAGTAATAACGCGATGGTGAAACGCAAAAGTGAAGAAAATCCCGCGGTTGAGGAACTAGTTCAGGACACTGATGATACTTCGACTGTGGAAGACAACATTGACGTTAGAAGAGCCGAACTTATTAGACTGTCTGGCGATGGTGTGGTAAGCCAATCTGAAGCGTACATTAAAAAAGCGTCCGCAAAGGTTATCGACAAGATATGGCGCCAATATGAGTTGAAGAGAATGGAAATTGCAAACGCTTTTCTCACCGACTTGTTAATCAGCAAATTCGCTAGCTTACTGGATGGGTTGAACGCTATTGAAAACCCTGACGAACTAAATGATGAGTTGCAGAAAGACCCACTATTAAAGAAAGACGTTGAGAGCATTGTCGCGATTGTGACGCCGTACGTGCCTTTCTTAGGCTTGTTGTCGGGAGGAATCACAACGTCAAAATATGTGTACGACCACCATTTCAGAAGTGCGACGACAAACACTGAAAATAGTGAGCGGGTGGACTAATTTGCATGCTAGCAGGTGGTTTCATAACAACCGCGCGAGTCCATTCACACAACAGTTTTTTATTCACGATATTTATAGTGTACGATTTAACGAGTACGCTCAAAGTTAGACAGTCTTAGCATGGTGGTCCTCACTCCTTCTTCAAACACTGCGACTCTTCTCTCATAGTCAGCGCGACAGCAGGTGGTTGCACGTGGTGTGTTGCTAACAACAACATTCCATTGCGAATAGCAACCACAACTTTTCAAAAAAATGTTTTCACTTTTAAAAAATATTTTCACTTTGAAAAAATATTTTCGTTTTAAAATATTTTTTTCAAAAAGTCGTAGTTGCTATTCGTAATGGAATGTTGTTGTTAGCAACATCGACAGGTGACCTCGATTCGTATAGCAGGTACAGCACTCGCATGTGAAATCTATTTAACACTACCACTAGACTAGCTTTCTCGTTGAAATTTATTAAACATCGTCACTAGAATCAAAATCTAGTGGCTTTTTTTTCGCGCATGAATTGAAACAATGGTAGAGCGCGTCAGTCATAGTTTGTCAAACACAAATGTGAAAATGACGACACAAAACTTTCTCTAAATTTGACGAAATGTGTCGTATTTCGTTAAAATAGTGATTTGGTGTTGTCTCGTGAGTCTCGCGTGTGTTTGGTATCAATTTAGTAGAAAACGTGGGAGGGGTGTTTAGATTGACTAACGATTGCTGTAGTAGTATAGCAAGTGGGGTTGTGGGCTTATTCGACCTCAACCGTGAATATAAATACCAAAACATCACCAAATTTGTCGAGTCGTGACTTGGCCAAATTTGGTGATGTTTTGGTATTTATATTCACGGTTGAGGTCGATTGGGCTCGCAGCCCCACTTGCTATACTACTTTCTTAGAATTACTAAATGATCATTTTCTGGCTCAAATTAATAACACACCTAATAGAGGAGACAAGTTAACGTACTCGATCTCGTCCTTAAGCCTGGTTTCCATATGGTCGCTGCGCTGTCTTTACGGTCGCAGAAGTGAAGCAGTGAAGCGTGTTTCTTTTGTTATGACAAAAGAAACACGCTTCACTGCTTCACTTCCGCGACCGTAAAGACAGCACAGCGACCATATGGAAACCAGGCTTTACCAACATTCCTGAGCTAGTGAAAATATCCGACATCTTGTCTCCTGCAGATGCAGAGATTTTCACTGATCACAGTATAATCGTCTTCGACCTACTTGTACATCCTAAAAGTTTACCCAAAATACACAGAACCGTATACGATTACCGGCGTGGAGACATTAATGCTCTGTGATCTACTCTTGCATGAATCTCTAAACTTTTCTAACATGATATCAGACGACGGAGATATTAACGAGGACTGGTTGAGTTGGAAGGAAGCTTTCTTAGCTGCAGTTTCTGATCATATCCATTCCTAACTAAAAAGTTACGTGGTCGTATAACTACATTCCCTGGATTACCAGCGCCATACTACACGATATTAAAAAGAAAAACACCACAAGACTCAAGTTAAAGAAATCCCGTACACCCAATGATTATTTAAAAGAGAAGTTTAAAAATCTAAGAACCAAAATCAAGCGAATGCTGAGTGAGAGCCGCTCCAAGTACATTAACTGTGTCTGTGCTCATTATTTAAACTAAAATCCAAGGTTTGTAGCATTCCTGAAAAGATCTCAATGAAGATTGATGAAAGCACCAGGTCATATTCAGAAAATCCCACTGATATCGCAACTCTCTTCAATAATTACTTCACATCCATCTTCACTTATACTGACTGAGATACCACAGAGTTGTTTACCGATCTCCACCATTTTGAAACATTCACCAAATTCTCTGCTGGAAGATGTCAATTTAACACCAGAAACTGTTACTGTTGTATTAAAAAATCTCAACAATGATAAAGCGCATGGTCCTGATGGTATTCCTGCACGTTTACTAACAGAGACTGCTTCTTAAATAGCTCCGTCACTCTGCTCTATTCAATAAATCTCTACGAATTGGCAAATTATACCACAGGACTGGAAACTCGCAAATGTTGTACCAATTCATAAAAAAGGAAACAAAGAATTCGCAGAAAACTATAGACCCACATCTCTACTTTCACTGGTTTCAAAAGTACTGGAGCGCTGTGTATTTAATAACATTAAAGATCAGGTTTTCAATCAAATTTCAGTCCCCTTGTCAACATGGCTTCTTGCCCGGAAAAATTGTGTTACTCAACTTATCGAAGTTTTCGACAAAATAGGACGTCAACTAGATCTCGGTAAACAAATCGATGTAATTTATTTGGATATGTCAAAGGCCTTTGATAAGGTTAGCCACAGACGTCTTCTACTTCGACTTCGTGACTTTGGAATTGCAGGTAATATTTTCAAATGGTTTTGCTCTTATCTACAAGCGGTAGCCAACAAACTACCGTTCTTGGCGCAACGACATCAACACCTCTTCCAGTAACTTCAGGAGTACCACAAGGTTCCACTCTTGGACTGCTGTTTCTGCTGTATGAAGCTTATTAAAGCTTATTAAAGCTGCGTGTTATGGAATAACAGGCCAGGTTCATGATATTATTCAGAACTTTCTTTCAGATAGATTAATGGCAGTTAGAGTTGGGGATCATATTTCTTCATGGGAACCTGTTCGGTATCTGGGGTTCCTCAAGGGTCAGTGTTGGGACCCTTGTTGTTCCTATTATTTATTAATGATATGCCCAGTGTTACTAGATGTAGTACTATGTTATTTGCTGATGACTCGAAAGTGATTGGTAATGCTCACTCCCCAGAGAGTATTCAGTCTGACATTAATAGTCTCAACCTGTGGGCACATATTTGGCAGATGAGTTTTAATGCATCAAAGTGTAGTGTTGTTCATATCGGTGATGATAATCCACTGAACACTTTATACAATGGGTGATACCATACTTAAAGGAAAAGGAAAAAGAGAAGGAAAAAGTCTTAGGGGTTATTTTATCAGCCGGAGGATCACTATGGGAAGATCATATTAAAGCTGGAATTGGGAAAGCAAAGAGAATGACAGCATGGATAATAAGGAATGTGCAACCTCGTTCCCAGGGCATTTTGCCTCCACGGTGGAAGGTCTGGGATCGGCTGGTCACATGACACCCAGAATTTCTGGGTGTTTAGATATGATAATTTTTATGGTCTTTGTTCCATTGCCTTTGTCTACTTTGTTGAACTGAATAATTGAGAAATATTCAATGCTCTTCAAAGTTGTTCATGTCAACATTCGTCGGCATAAAAGCAGCTAACACGCTTAATAATCCACCACACATCCATGGTTATCTCTTACAAATGGTATGAAGAAGCATATATCCAATTTAGCAAAAGCTATCACTTTTAATTTGCTGTAAAATTTGAAGACAGCACTCAGATTTAGATGAATAAATTATACTTGGCTGAATTAATTGACAAGTCAATCTCATTATAGAATGGACCAGCCGATCCCAGGGCCATTTTCGCCAACCTTCCGCCGTGGAGGCAAAATGCCCTGGGTACGAGGTTGAAGGAATGTGATTTCCCGTAAATCGGAGGTACTGATTCCCTTACATATAAGTCCTTTGTGAGGCCGCACTTGGAATATTTCAACAGGGTCCCCTGTTGCTAGACATGGTAACTGGGGGATTATTATAAGTAATATCATGAAATGAGGCGTATTAGCTATTAAACCGCCCGCTCGATGAGGGTCATTTGGTAAAATTTACTAAATGACCCGAATCGAGTGGGCGCGGTTTAATAGCTAATACGCCTCATTTCATGATATTACTTTGTAATATCACGTTTGCGAGTTTTCCCGAAAGGGTGCGGCAGTCTTTGCATACTTCGAGATGGCAGGACGTTTTACATTGATAATTCTACTGGGGTTCATCCTACCTTAGGTCGTATTAGTGTAATACTACCTGTCGTCACGGTTTGCCGCGGTCGTATTAGTTCTAATACAACTTCAATCGGGGTGTATTAGTGATTAAATCAACCCGTTAAGACAAAGGGAAAACTCGCAAACGTGATATTATTATGGAAATCGAACATTGTCAAAGATATTTTACAAGATTAATTCACGGTATGGGTTCACTTAATTATAGTCAAAGACTGGAGAGGCTTAAATTGACAACTCTGTTAGAGCGCAGATAATGAGGGGAGATTTAATTGAAACTTTTATAATAGTTAGTTAATAGTTATGGAAGTGATATGTTTAGTCAATCGAGTCATTATAACACACGTAATTTGACAATTAGACAACATCATTCAACTAAGACTGCTTCTGACTTTTTTAGCATAAGGGTAATTAAATACTGGAACCGTCTTCTGTAAAATGTTCACCTTCTGTAATAGCTTTTAAAATAGGTTGGAGAATTTTAA
Organism: Chrysogorgia sp. JL179-B06; assembly: GCA_035772405.1. Classification (NCBI taxonomy): domain Eukaryota; kingdom Metazoa; phylum Cnidaria; class Anthozoa; order Scleralcyonacea; family Chrysogorgiidae; genus Chrysogorgia; species Chrysogorgia sp. JL179-B06. The sequence goes on along the minus strand of JAYKKM010000475.1, from coordinate 18,203,471 downwards.
GAAAAGTGTGCCAAACTTTTCCTAAACGTGTTTTGGCAGTTGTCACAAGAAATATTTAGGAGGATACCAGATAACAGTAACCATGTCAATTTTTTAATTAATAATCCAGATATCCGGCGGCATATTTATATTTAAGTAGTATTTAAAACACGAGAAGGAGCGTTTTATCATATTTAAAATGCGAGCGCGCAGCGCGAGCATTTTAGATATGATAAAACGCGAGTTCGAGTGTTTTAAATAGCTTCAAAAACAATTGATTGTAATCACTAGGGAGTGTACTGGTTTTTATTTTCTATTAGAGGTAAATTGGGTTGATGTATGAAATGCAAATTAGCAGGAACTTTATATAAAGTTCGTAAAGACTTTATATAATTTTCATGCTGATTAGTATTCATGGCTTTTATCAGGTATAAAAGCCTTGCGCGCGACTAAATACGGAAATGTGATTGGACAATTTGGTTAATGAATATTAATGAGTTTTTTAAACTTTTTATAGCACATATTTTTAGATAATTGTTTATTATTAGGTATAAATTATTGTATAGTTTTTATTTTATTTTGTAAATTATTGCATATTTGAGATACCCAGGGTAGGATAATAAAGTTATCTTATCTTATCTTGAAGATGACCTGCCTTCCTCTACTAATAATTCTACCATTGCAACCTACGCCGACGACACTAAAATATTTAAGGTAATCAACACTCCAACGGACGCAGCAGCCTTACAGGACCTGACAAATTTCGAAATTTGTTCATCTAATGCCAGTCTTCTACTCAATATATCTAAATGTAAAACTCTACAAATTACTAGGAAACACAATAAGATCCAATACGCTTACACACTACAAAACACCATCTTAGAAAGTTCGGACTGGTCTAAGCAAGTTTTTGAACAGTGTTCCCGAGCCAACAAATTGCTAGGATCGATATGTCCGTAGATCAACTAAAAATATCAAAAACTCATCAGCACGTCGAACTCTATATCTAAGTCTCGTGGGTACGCAACACAAGTTTGGTTTCCGCAGTCTGTCGACCTCATCTCACGCATGGAACGCATAAAAAGACGCGCATAGATCCAAATATATTTTGGATCTACCTTTTGAAAAAGGCATATGAAGCCTAAAATAAGCAGCGAGTTTTGAAAAAGTCTATCAAGTTTAAGAAGGGAACGAGAGTGCTCAAATTAGAAAGTACATTCAACAACCAAACGAGGCTCGAAAGAAAGTATTTCTTTTTTTTCTGCATCGTATTTCCTTTTTCTGCACTCATGCTCTCAGCCAATTAGAATTGAGAAATAATTTCATACATATTATTAATTTATTAACAGTACTTGATGCCTTGAATGTTTTTCTATGCAGGACTTGAATTTCTTGAAAATGAAATATTCCAATCTCGTGCGTAGGCCGAAAGGAGATTGGAAATGGTGGGCACTCCTCTTAATGGCCTTAAATTACCAATAATTGGTAATTTAAGGATCAGAACCCCACTTCAACACAACACCAATCGTAACCCTAACCCCCCGCCTAATGAATTTTCTAACCATAACCCCTCGCCTAACTAGTTTACTAACCCTAACCCCCGTCCGTATTTTCCCCGTCCCTAACCGCCAGGCAACCACTCCCCTACTTGGCGTGCTAGATTAATGGTGGAGGCTATTTTAGAGCACCTCGCGCATGCGTATAACAGTCAATTACTTATCATCCCACATGCTTAGTATATCTCACTAGTCTACTTATTAAAGAAGCCAAAGTATGGGAGACGGGGTCGTAAGCTTTTTGGCGGGGGGTTAGGGTTAGAAAACTTATTAGGCGGGGTAGCCTCCTTCGCAGGCGTTACCTTCGCAGGCGTTACCAGGCGTTATACGCATGCGCAACTCCAAAGTCCTGGTGACTGCTCCTACAATCACCAAGTTACTGGTTCGATTCCTGTACCGGACTCAGAATCATTTTCCTGAAGATATGAGCTTGACGATACGTATCGTCTGTCTACTACGAGCTCTCGCACATTCGAGACCATGTAACCGTGAGGGAACTGGGCCTAAATGTCAGTCGCGCATGCGTATGTTAGTCAATATTACTATCCCACAAGCTTAGTATCTCTCACTTGTTTATAAGTTTAGCTAGCCAAGTAGGGGAGTGGATGCGTCGGAGGCTAGGCATGGGGGAGATTTTTTGTCGTGTTGGGTTCTAACATTAGATTAACCATTATCCTTAATTTAGAGCGATTTGTAAATTAAGGAAGAGACCGGGTTGTAAATGTATGGTTAGGATTAGGACTGAATAATGAACATATTTATTTTCTAGTCCCACATGGTCTCAGTGGTTTCGTTTTTGTACTCACCGTTGGAAATATTCACGTCATTTTTCAAGAAACAGTAGGGCGCCACCTTAAAGAAGTAAGAGTCTCGCCCAATTTATTCACTAATCCATCAAAATAGCAAATCTGAGCAACAGTATTAATTTAATATGATGGCAACTTTATTCATAGAACATTTGCTATTAATTATAAAATGAAACCATTTGGACTATAGTTACAATAATATTTTAGGAATTGCCCATAGGCAAATATACAAATTGTTAATATGTGAACAAACACATTGTGCATTTAAAAGTAATGAAATATTTCATTTCGCCTACAACCAAAGTCCACACACTGGAACTACCAGAAATAAAACCTAAAAATTGTCGTAGTACATTCGCTTGAGCGAAGGTAATATACGTAGTACATTTGAGTCTAAGTAACTACCCTTCTAGTTGTTATTTATTCGTACACTTATTTTCACGGGTCTTAATTTTCGCGATTTCAAAAAACCGTGAAAATTCAAAAAACCGTGTTTCATTGCAACTTTATTGGAATCTTCCGTTTACTAGCATTCTTCTGAATCACTGTCACGAACTGTGAAATTATACATGTTTATGTAGGTACCATATGCTCCAGCCAAAAGACAAATGTTGTTCATATGAAAGATCTTACTGACTTTAGTTTATTTCTATCAATTTAGTTCAGAAGATATGGCCAGTTGAAGTTGAAAATGTAAGGCATTTTGACGCCATATTGGTTTTGACAATATGACGTCATTGAGTGATTCTTTGGAGTTGTTTTGATGGCGATCACAGTGATAACTGTTGTGAATGCTCTTTGGACGAAAATTATTCGTAAATTATTCGTAAGTAGAGGAGCTTGTTAAGCATAATACGAGATAGAATCACTCAGTAACGTCAAACTCTCCAACTTCAACTAGCCATGTCTTCTTAACTAAATTGATAGGAATGCCGAAACTTTGGGAATAAACAAAAGTCAGTAAGATCTTTCATATGAACGACATTTGTATTTTGGCTGGAGTATCCCTTTAAACCGAAAACGTTACATCACGGGCGGAGAGGGAGGCTGAGTACGCCATTTATCCCGGTCAGCGGCAAGCAATTGTCTTCTGGATTAAGGTTAGTAATAGGATTTTTACTTAGTTTTCTTGTATCACGGTGGTTAGGCTTAGAAAACCCATTGGGCGGGGGGTTAGGATCTAAGTTGTTTTGGTGTTAGCATGCAGTTCTATGATTTTGTCATAATACAGGTATGGACGATTACTTGCCGCTGACCGGGATAAATTACGTGCTCACCCTCTTTAAACGAACCGTCAATCAGTATTAAACATTGTGTTGGTCGAAGAAATACCGTAAAGATCATGTCACAGTTATTATCAGCGGCTACGTAAAGTTCGGATGCGAGAGATTCCACAATATTACCGTTGTGAATTCTGAATATGTTCTCAATTTACGATATTTTCTGCGAAATTTATTGCGTTCTTATAATTGTATTCCATGAAATCGTGAAATTCAAGGGAAATAAAGCTTTGCGAATATCGCGAAATGTATTAAGTACGCGTGAAACTAAGTACAAAAAGGTACTCTATGTTTACCTATTTGGCATTCAAATAAACATAAAAATATTACTATTAAGTGTTGAAGTAGAACCTTCAACAAATACAATTGTTGTTTACTGCACCCTCCTCTCCTCTGGTAAGAATTAGATTTTCAACGATCTTACGTTATCTTGCAGCCGTTTTGATTATTTTAAATATGTTTGACCATAGTCAATGGAGGCATGGTCTGGAAACTAGTCAAAGCGAATAACAAATGAGGCCCTCACCGAGCTGAGAAATCTTTTGTTTTGAACCCAATGATTTTTTTCTGAATAGGAGAAAAGCTAATATTTTATTTTATATAGTAAAATGTGTTCAGTAACCGTTACCGCGCACATGTCAACGTAAACAAAGCCTTCCAGATCAACTCGATTGACTATAATCTGACTCTTATATCAAATTTAGCTCTATGAAATGTTTTTTTTCCGCGCTGTGCAGGCTTCATGAGAGTTTAAGCTACAGCAAGTAATGCAAGCACAGCGAAAAGTCCAAATAAAATACAAATTCCTAATCATAAGCGTACGAGGCGGGGGTGCAGCGGAAATTTGAAAAATACTGGGAAATTTTCCGTAACTTTTAGCAGAATTATTGTATAATTGTAACCAAAAATTCGGACAAATTTCAGTTTCCCCGTACGCCTCTATGCTCCTCATTTCACATGAGCGAAAAGTAGAAAGCAAGCAGGCAACAGCGTAGCTCCCATTCATGCATATAACACCAAATACGATATTATCGGATATAGGTATATACTGATAAGTGAGTACAGTTGAATGCCAAAATCGTTTATGATTTAAGCTTTGCATTGATGTTTTATAAAGGTTTATTTGTTCGAAATCCTAATGAGTGAGGTCAAATCAGATAGACTAGTTGATGATTTGAGTGAAAAAGTTGATGAATTTCAATGTTTGAGGGTCAAATTGATCTAGTAGTAGAATATTTTATAAAATAAGTCGTGTCTTACGCACGCTGTGATTGGTCAGTTACCGTGTTTATATCAGGCTTTAGTATAAATTGACAAGTTTATATCACAAATCCTCAATTTTGATTGGCTATCGCAGGAGTTACTATCCGCTGATATAAACCTCTGGGGAAAAAGTCGCCTGATTTCGAAAGAATATTTCCTTTTTTCCCATGAAAAATGCGAAATAAAAGTTATTTCTTGGGTTAGAAAGTTGTAAATTTATACTAAAACTATTAGACAACTCGCCCTTGTTTTCTATGAGCGATAGTCAACTTCTGCTCATAGAAAACGCGGGCTCGTTGTCTAATTGTTAAATATAACATGGATGATACGCCATCAATTAGCCATCATACGCCATCAATTAGACATCATAACGCCATCAATTAGCCATTACGGCGCCATCATACGCAGTAAGGAGAATTTACGTGTTGATAAAAAAGATATTTGTACATTTTATTTGCTTTCTACGGGTTATTTTATAAAAGAAATAGAAAACATTTTTATCCGTGTTCCCATACGTTATATAAACACTCGTGGAAGTTTGGGAGAACTCGAAATCGCGTGGAAACACTCGCCCTACGGGCTCGTGTTCCCACTATGATTTCTCGTTCTCCCAAACTTCCACTCGTGTTTATATAACTGTATGTAAACACGGAAAATGTTTTCTATTTCTTAAGTATAAGAAATGATGACTGACGTCATATTCATAGAACATCAACGCAAACAGCATAAAACATTTTGACATTCAACTATTCATGTAGAATTTTTTGTGAATTATTACAGGACCCCACTGAAAAACACTTCGGTGACGTGGGTATCCTGAATAAATATTATTATTATTATGTAGAATCTATATCAGTAACCCCGTTCGTTAAAAATGTCGCTTACTATTGATTCCTCACGAACGAAATTACACCGAGAATATAAACCGTTGCCAAAGGGCACCACAATATCGTATTTGCAGTTATAGGCATTTTAAAGGACATGGGCAACAAAAATTAAGTTTGTCTAATATGAAAGAACTCGTAAAATGATAGAGTAACACCTTTTCCGTATTATACTTCGTTTTTGAAATACTTCAGTTTGTTTGATATGTAATGAGATGGTCTCTGACGTCAGGTGCAGGATAGAGAATTTTCACACATTAAAAAAGTCTTATATCTCAGTGATTGCTAAGTTTAAACGTTCATTATCATGAGGAGTTATTATATGCACATTTTCAAGTAAATTTGTGGAACAAACTAATATTTTAATGAGTGAAAATTCTCTACCCTGCACCTGACGTCAGAGACCATCTCATTTACATATCAAACAAACTGAAATATTTCAAAAACGAAGTAAAATACGGAAAAGTTGTAAAAGATGTTAGTCTATCATTTTACGAGTTCTTTCATATTAGACAAACTTAATTTTCGTTGCCAATGTCCTTTAACATAAAATCAATATCCACTTCATCTTTACAGTTGCCAAATAGAATTTACGGATCCCAATAAATAATGTACGAGCCTGCATTCCTCGAGAGGCGATAATAACGTTAACTTCGAAAACCAACATATGTTTTGTAGTAAACTGTTTTCAGAAAGTGTTGAGTTTCTTAAATACTAAAAAATCTAAAATTATAATTCCGAATTGTCAATTTCTGAAAACGTTTAAAATGGTACATGCCAATTTCGAGAGGAAACAGTTGTATAAATTATTTGAACATATCGTCCAGATCCGAGTTCAAATTGTCTAGCATTCCTTGGATGTCTGTAAATAAGGAGTCAGTATTGCTGAAATGGAATAAAAAGATTTAAGAACGGGGCTAAATTTTGAGCTTTTCACTGTCGGTTCAAATAGTTTAATGTGAACGTTGTAAATGGATCATCTACCCTGGGTGAGCCAACTTTGCATTCATTTTATTTAGTCTCGACAGCGAGCGTACTAGTAGGGTGTCCCTCTTACCCGAACTCTTGTCCATATAAACAGCGCCTAATAGGTTTTGACTCAATCTCGACCGCAGACTCAATCAGACCTGCGTTCCTTTTGGCCTTTCCGCTTTGACTCAATCAGACCTGCGTTCCTTTTGGCCAGCGCCAACAAACGGAGGCTCTGGGGAACTCCGATGAAACTTGTCATTTGATTGGCTGATGCTGAGTTCTCGCACCCAGTTTCTTTAGGAGCTATTACCGCGCAATTGCTCGCCACGTTTGGACACCTGTCCACCTGATCTCGTATGAGAGCATTCAGAGGTGAAACGACGATGATCGTGGATGGATGATCTTTATTGGGGATGGAAGGGTCGAAGGAAGACATGAAATCAAACATAGCTGGTGAAAGTTGGTAAATCAAATATTTGTCAAACCCTGTCGACAAAATTACAAGGCAGTCCCTATTGTCAACAACAATAGCCTTCAGCGCTTCGTACTGCTAGCTCCTCCTTCAATATCATATTCTCTCTTCCACTTTATCTACGGCTTTGCGGAACAAATTAATGTTATCCATCTTCGAAATCGAAAGTACAATTTATCGTTTCGGAAGATAAGCGGCCTGGAACGAGGTTGTAAGGGCTCTGGGAAAGAAACGAAAGACCCAATTTTGGGACTTTTCCATTGGAGTTCCCCAGAGCCTCCGTTTCTTGGCGCAGGCCAAAAGGAACGCAGGCTTTGGGTACGAGATTGGTTTGGACTTTGAACCTACTCATTCATAAATAAAACACACGGACCAACAATAAAATGCATTTACCTAATCGAACTGGGGAACAATAGTAACTGATAATTCCTCAATAATGGAGTTCAACAATGTGGACGACAAAATAAGAAACACTCTCTACGAGGGTTATACACCTTACTTTGTTAGAGCAAATTTAGAAATTGTAACCTTGTTCTTGTTATAACATTGTATCATTCAATTGTATTATTGTTTATTATATTATGCTCAGAGTCAGGGCTCCATTTAAACCAGCTTAACTGGATGTCGCTGATCAAAAATTCAAACAAACAAAATATCATTTGAGTCAAAATGGTCAAGATTGTTTGAGTAACATAATATAATTTCGAAACTTGCTTTATATTATATATCATGATATCATATATCGTATATCGTATATCGTATATCGTATATCATATATCATATATCATATATAATGTTATGTTATGTTATGTTATGTTATGTTATGTTATGTTATGTTATGTTATGTTATGTTATATATTATATTTATATTATATATTATGTTATAATATATCTATAATATAATTAGTCAAAGCAAAAGTAGGTAAATTAGACTAGATTGGTTGAACGATTTCGAAACTTGCTTTACAAGTAAAAGTAAGAAAATTATCAATATTGTTTGGGTAACGGTCATACAAAATAATGAACTACTACAAAATTACTAGATAATTTAAATAATACAAAGTATAACCTACACAGCTTGAAAATGTCTTTTGAGGCCAGTTTTAAAGATAATAAAGTTACGTTCATTTATCAGTTCCAAAGGGATGGTGTTCCATATTTTAGTTCCATTTATCATAAACGAACATTGATATTTCGTGAGAACGAAGACAACGAAGAAGATCTTTTGCTCTTGGGTTATATGAATGGAAATCACTCGAATATTGGAATTCATGATTGATAATTTCCATTTTTTTACTTTAAATAAACCCTAAATAGTTTTTAGATTTCTGAAAAGAGGATGCCAAAATAGTTGAAAAATTATTTTTTAGTTTTTGATTTACTCCATTTGTTTCCAATATATCTCTCTTTAAACATGCCCAAAAAGCCCTATTTTGAATCCCCCGCTAAAATTCCGCAAATTGCGAATGATCTGGTACCTACATGACTGGACTCAAAATGTACTCGTTCCTGAGTCTTTCCAATTACACGGTCTGTCCGGTAATATTATGCTAAATGGAACACGATACGTTTGAGGAGTGCGGCTGGTCTGCTCGGAAAATTTGGGCCTAATCAAGAGAAGGTCCATTCTGGTCGGACTAACCAGTCTGACCGTATAAATGGAAAGCCCCCTTACCTACTTTTGCTCTAACTAATTTTATTTAATCTAAGCAAGTTTGCAGACGATACATAGACGATCGTAAAGCTCATATCCACAGAAAAATGTTTCTGAGTCCGGGTCCGGAACCTATAATCTTCTGATTGCTGGTTTGATGTTCTAACCACTGAACATCCGAGACTCAGATGGAGCTACAATGATGTACTGGTTTGATTGATATATGTACTGCCATGTATATCAGTGTGTATACTGTATATTGACACATCTAAGCAAGTTTCAAGATTATTTTACTTTTACTCGAGCAATCCTGACCATAGTGGACTATTTTGCATACCTTTGCTCTGAATGATATTTTTTCAATTCTTCGTCTCGTTTTTGTTGCTCTAATAAGTCCTCCTGAGACAATGAAAGTGATTCGGCTGAAAGAAGAAAGATAAAGTGATTCGGCTGAAAGAAGAAAGATAAAAGTGATTCGGCTGAAAGAAGAAAGATAAAAGTGATTCGGCTGAAAGAAGAAAGATAAAAGTGATTCGGCTGAAAGAAGAAAGATAAAGTGATTCGGCTGAAAGAAGAAAGATAAAGTGATTCGGCTGAAAGAAGAAAGATAAAAGTGATTCGGCTGAAAGAAGAAAGATAAAAGTGATTCGGCTGAAAGAAGAAAGATAAAAGTGATTCGGCTGAAAGAAGAAAGATAAAGTGATTCGGCTGAAAGAAGAAAGATAAAGTGATTCGGCTGAAAGAAGAAAGATAAAAGTGATTCGGCTGAAAGAAGAAAGATAAAAGTGATTCGGCTGAAAGAAGAAAGATAAAGTGATTCGGCTGAAAGAAGAAAGATAAAGTGATTCGGCTGAAAGAAGAAAGATAAAAGTGATTCGGCTGAAAGAAGAAAGATAAAAGTGATTCGGCTGAAAGAAGAAAGATAAAAGTGATTCGGCTGAAAGAAGAAAGATAAAAGTGATTCGGCTGAAAGAAGAAAGATAAAAGTGATTCGGCTGAAAGAAGAAAGATAAAAGTGATTCGGCTGAAAGAAGACGGATGATAAACGAGATAAAGTACCTACAGTACGTCCGCAACGCCGATTTTAAAAATAGGACGCTCAGGCGTACATGTATCTGCACTAATAATTTTAAAACAGGAAGCGTATGCATAAAAACATTTTTAGTCTATGTTTTGGCCGAGCCAAATAAATAAATAAGAGCATGGCTCGGCCAAAACGTTGCAGCTAAGAAGACACAGAGTTTCCTGCGGAGGAGGCTATTGGCTAGCATATAGCCCGCCTGTTAAATCCGCCCCTAGAGTTTCATCCTAACCCAATGCGGGATTTCCCCATCCATGGTCCCCAGACCTCGCCCGCCGTGTATTTGTAGCCCACAAAGTGCAAAAGGCTGTTCATTCATCGTAAATTTTGAACGTTACCTCGGCCAATATTTAACCGATTTTAATTCCGAAAACAGATTTGGAATTACCGAAGCTAAATACATAACATATGTGTCTATTATGTTACGTAAATGTGTATACCCTTCATAAAAACCTGCTTATGTACTTAGAAATTAATCGGCCATGTTTGTACCGTTTGTCTCGCCTACGCGCTGATTGGCTATAAGCTAACACACACACACACACACACACAAACCTAACTGCACGACAGTTCGCGCGTAGATACAAAAAGGTGCACGATTTATCCGCCCGATAATCGAGTTATCCATACATCTTATTGAATAGTTTTACCGATAATATGGTCGAGTATTTTACGAGTTTCGATTTATTACAAGACTGTTTAAATGAAATAGACAGTTAAATCCGATTTTCCATTAAGGCCGATTTTACCTCTTCTAAACCGGTTAAAGGGACACTCCGGCCCAAATACAAATGTAGTTCATATGAAAGATCTTACTGACTTTAGATTATTGCCAAAGTTTCAGCATTCCTATCAATTTAGTTAAGAAGATGTGGCTAGTTGAAGTTGGAGAGTTTGACCAATTTCGACGCCATTTTGTTTCTCAAATATGACGTCACTGAGTGACGTGATCTCGTATTATGCCTAAGAAGCTCCTCTACTTTCCTGCATGATGAACTAAATAGTTTATTTCGACTAATTTTCGTCCAAAGACCATTCACAATAACTATCACTATGTGATCGCCATCAAAACAACTCCACTGACGATAAAGCATCACTCAATGACGTCATATTTTCAAAACCAATATGGCGTCAAAATCCACAAATTTTCAACTTCAACTAGCAATATCTTCTCAACTAAATTGATAGGAATGCTGAAACTTTGCAAATAAACTAAAGTCAGTAAGATCTTTCATATGAACTGCATTTGTATTTGGGCCGGAGTGTCCCTTTAAACTGGTATAGAAGTGTGCAATATGGAATGTGTGTATTCCTGTATTCCGCTCCTGGATTTGACCAGTTCTCTTAGCCTTATTAGGAAAAATGACGTCATTGTCATACAATAAACTGGATTATACCTTATTAGACAATTTAGTAAGCCTAAGTCACTATCCCGCGCAGGATAACTCGCTATTCGTCGGATAAATCGTATCTTTCCTTATAGTTTTTGTAATACGTTAATATACACAATGTTGTAGTGAATGTGGGAGAGCTCGGAATAGACAGACGATACGTGGACGATCGTCAAGCTCATATCCTCAGAATCTGTACGGGACTCAGAATAATTTTTCTGTGGATATGAGCTTGACGATCGTCCACGTATCGTCAGTTTTTGTAATGTTGCAACATCATATCCTTGATCTATAACATTGGTAACCGCCCCACTCATAGATTGTCCTCCTTACCCAGTTCCTTATTGATATCTTCCAACGAAGAGACATCAGATTTCTTACGCTGCAAACTTTCCTTAATTTCGCGTTGAAAATCTGGAATGGAAAACAGAGTTTTACCAGTTTATGAAATGTTTAACAGTAGGCCACGCGACAAAGCGATAGTATCTGCACGAGGTATTTTTATTATTTTTTATTTTTTAGACATTAACTATATTTTTCATTATAGATCATAAGGTTGTTTAGAACTGGTGTATCACAGCAAGGCAAAACTCATCAGTCAGTAAATATAAACTATAAATAAAATATGGCGTGTGGTGATGATGGTGAAGATGATGAAGATGGTGATAATGATAATAAGGATGATAATGAAAATGATGATAATGAAGAAGATGATAATGAAGATACTGATGCTAATGAGGAAGATGATGATGATAATAAAGATGATGATAATGATAATGATAATGATGACGATGATGATGATGATAATAATGAATTGATGAAGATACTGACGATGATGATAATGAAGATGATGATGATAATGAAGATGATGATAATGAAGATGATGATAATGAACATGATGATAATGAAGAAGATGATTATGAAGATGATGATAATGAATTGATAAAGATACTGATGATGATGATAATGATAATGAAGAAGATGATGATGATAATGAAGATGATGATGATAATGATAATGAAGATGATGATGATAATGAAGATGATGATGATAATGATGATGAAGATAATAATGAAGATGATGATGATAACGAAGATGACGATGATGAAGATACTGATGATAATGAAGTAGATGATGATAATGAAGATGAAGATGATGATAATGAAGATGATGATAATGAATTGATAAAGATACTGAAGATGATGATAATGAATTGATGAAGATACTGATGAAGATGATAATGAAGATGATGATAATGAAGATGATGAGAATGAATTGATGAAGATACTGATGATGATGATAATGAAGATGATGATAATGAAGATGATGAGAATGAATTGATGAAGATACTGATGATGATAATGAAGATGATGAGAATGAATTGATGAAGATACTGATGAAGATGATAATGAAGATGATGAGAATGAATTGATGAAGATACTGATGATGATGATAATGAAGATGATGATAATGAAGATGATGAGAATGAATTGATGAAGATACTGATGATGATGATAATGAAGATGATGAGAATGAATTGATGAAGATACTGATGATGATGATAATGAAGATGATGATAATGAAGATGATGAGAATGAATTGATAAAGATACTGATGAAGATGATAATGAAGATGATGAGAATGAATTGATAAAGATACTGATGATGATGATAATGAAGATGATGAGAATGAATTGATAAAGATACTGATGATGATGATAATGAAGATGATGATAATGAAGATGATGAGAATGAATTGATGAAGATACTGATGATGATGATGATAATGAATTGATGAAGATACTGATGATGATTATAGTGAAGATGATGATGATAATGACGATGACCATAATTCCGATGACGATGTTTGCGGTGATGACAATGTGATGATAACCATGATTATAATGGTAGTGTTGACGATGATGACAATGTTCATGATGGCGTGCCACCACTGCAGTCAGGCGGTGGGAGATGTAGGTAGTGGATGGGAAAATTAAATATCATCGTCAAAAATCGTTCTGTGTAACGTCCCCTTTACCTTCTGATTCACTATTCAAAGATCCCTGGCTACCAGACGTCTCTGACTTGTGTTCCCGTCCAAGTGTGGAAGGAGGTGATTCAGAACCCTCGGATAAAGCTTCTGCTTCTTTGATAACATTAGTGAAATCGATTTTTGAGTTAACGTCTAGGAAAAAACAAATTTTTGCAAAAATTAAGTGTAAATATGAACATACCATGTCTCAATTAAATTTACATTTTAAAGGTATTGGCAATAAAAATAACTAGTTTCTAGTCGGAATATAGTAGTTTGACAGGATGAAAAATGCTCGTAACATATTTAAAAACTGGAAATAAATCATCTAAGAAAAGCACGCGAACTTCACCAACTATACACATTTAAAGTCTTTACGACGAACGAAAATCCTGTGAGGTCTTACAACGACAAAGGTCGTTGCCAGACCTTTCGACAGGTTTTCTTCCCTGAAGCTTTTTCAGCGTTTCTTCGAGTGTAGCCGCTTTATTTACAAACGCAAATGAAGCTTCAAAATCTTTTCTGGCGAGCGTTGATTAATTTGGTAGGTTTGATTAATTAAATTAGCCCAATGTGTAATTAGTTTTTGTATACTTTCTGTGCATGCTCATTTTCTCTCGCCCTTATTTCCCAATGAGCCTGCCCGTAGGCTACCCCGACCATCATCAATAATGCGTAATTAAGATGGCGGCAAATATTGATCCAATGCACCCCATTACATTTAGGTGATTGCTAGAAAGTATACTTTATACAAAGTATACTTTGATTCTCGGTATCCAGGTCGATTAGAGACGGAAGGCGGTATTACTATTAAATTCCATAGTTTCCAAATTAAATTCCAAAAAATCACAAAACGCAGGGAAACGTGGATAGTGCAATGCTGTCTGTCGTGCATTCGTGGTAGCGGGTAGGACTGTACGAAAGCCAGTTGATCCAGCTATATATAAAGCCTTCAATTTACTGACAAACATGGTCCAACGACGAAAAATTCGGACCTAATATCAGCTAGAGCCACTACACAAAAGGTAAGACACTACTTGGATATAATATATTTGAAAATGCGCGTTTTTATGGTTTACGTTCAATAATTTTTGGTCATTTCAAATGTTGCGCGGTTGAACAGAAAGAAGAAGCCACCAGCATCCATGACATTTTAAAACTATGTTTGAATCTACATCAAACATTCATTCATATAACCTAAAAGGCAGCTCTAATAATATATTTGTTCCCAGACCTCGCACCGAAGCGGGTAAGCGATGTTTTTGTTACCGTGTGGCCGTACTGTGGAATGGTCTGCCAGATGAGACTAAGGCCAAACCATCGGTCACAAACCATGATCGGTCTGCTCTTTTAAAGCTTCGCTGTTGTGAAACTATAATAATTAATTTATAATAAGTTCTTTTACAATAATAATTAATTATTTTGTATTAATTTACTTAATTTTTTAACACGACTCCCTCGTGTTACTATTTTCATTTTAATAAAGCTGATTGATGATGATGAGGAGGAGGCCATACAAAACATATTAGAAACTCCCCAACAGTGTATATTACTTGCAGTATTAATATAGTACAAACACTGAAACAGGGTGGTATATATTGCGCTGCACGACGAATATTAAAAGCGCACAACTTGTATGTTGTAAAAAACCAGCATCAAAATTCAAGCATGTTCAGAAAGTGTCACATTCTCCATCTTCAGTAAACCGATGAAACTCAATATCCCAGTGAAAACACCGCGGTAGTTTACACAAGTGCAGAAAGAATTAAGCGTAAATGTTTACTCGTGGCTTGAATTTGACTTTAATATGGCAGGAATTCAAAGAACTTGGTTTGTTATCGTTGATATTTAGCCTCCCCTGCACAGGCAACTCTGTGACTTCTTAGTTGTGTGGGCAATGTGTTTTCCTAGTTATTTTGGCCGAGCCAAAAAATCCATCACAAACCCCAACAATCCCTATACTTCCCTTCAATCCCAGCCAAAACATTGCTCGCACATCCTTGGAAGCTAATTGACTCGGGAAAAAACATTGCCCACACAACTATGAAGTCACAGAGTAGTAAAAAAGTAGAGTGCTGCGTAGACAGTGTTTTGGATATATAGCAAAGTGAAAACCTGTAGCCCGCCATTTCAACAGCTCTAACCATTTGGTTTCAGACATGAAAGTCTGTGCCATCCTCCCATCTCAGGTACTAACGATAACCGCGAGAAGAAAAAGAGAAGCGTCTCATTTTTAAACTTGGCACCATACACCTCTTGGTCTTAACGAATGTTTTTCTTTTATTTAATTTCCTTTTATTTAATTTAATTTTATTTAAATTTTTTGTTATTTTAGTTTGCGTTGAACTTTTTTATTATTAGCTCGTACACTTTCATTCCTTTTCAAGTTTTTGTTTCTTACCGCTTCCCCTCAGTCTGTTTGCTGATCGACTGTAAAAATAGCAAATGATTTAACTTTTCGCATCTCATCATTAGTTTGTTTATCTCCCGTGCATTCGATTGGCTACTTTCTACTTGTGACACCCTTTTGGCATATATATAAGCCCTATATATTTATTTTATTTCATCTCGTCTTACTCTGATGAAGGGCTCCGCTCGAAACGTCAGTATTTCGTCACTAAAAATCTTGGCAGTTTACCACCTTTTTGTTGCCTGCGGAGGAGGCTAGTTGATATTGGGCATTTACACTCATGAAGTCATGTACGATAGTACAGTTTACATGTACGTAAACGCGTCTGGTAGTGGGTACTGGGTAATTACCATTCCGGACACGGGTCATGTTTCAGTGAAAAAGCGCCCAAAATATCGTTTATTTATTATTTATTTTATTTATTAACTTTACAACCAAGCAAGAAAGCAAAATAATTAATACAACGGTTAAAAATTAAAAAAACAGACAAAAACAGAGCAGTCTTGGACATGGTTGAAGGTATAGTCAACAGGACATGTGTCCCATGTGAAGACCAACCTGACAAAAACTTACAGAATAGACATAAATTAAAGACAAGGACTATAATACACTAATAACATATGATAGGACAGATTAAGAACAGCAGCTTAACTCTTTCATTACGGGCGCAGTTAAAATGGGTCGTTGATGACCCGCAAAGTCGTCAATCGAAAAACACGGCACACGGTAACGCAAGATTAAAAATTGAAATTCGACAAGCGCCAGGAACATGAAATCCACGCACACGCCAAGTTTTATTTTGATTTCATAAACAACTCTGCGATTGGTGGCCTTTTGAGTTTTCAAGATGCTATGCGGGCGTGCAAGATGGCCTTTTCTGGAAAAATGTAAATTTTTCAACCTGATTTATGATAATTAATGCTAATTTATATTAACATAATGTGTTTTGTTCGGGAAATTTAAAAGAACAAGTAAAAGCCGGTTTATTGGGCTTCCAGAAAATGTATAGCTTTCGCAACAGTTATGGTTATTTCAAGAGATATCAATAGAACAACGTGGTCGTTCAATTTTTGATGTTTTTCAGCCGTAGGGAAAGAGTTAATAAGCAATAATAGGTAAATTGAAAATAATCGAAGAAAAAGCGTGAAAGGAAAAGCAGTTTATTATCTGTTGAATTGAAAATAATCAATGTAAATACAGTTTAACAAAGCAAAAAAATGGTCAGTGACCAAAAATGAACCCCCTTCTCTGCTCCCCCCTACCCCCCTCAATGAGAGGAATTATGTAAGGGTTACCCGAAGCAGAGTCTCTGCAGAGATCCCACCCGCACCGGTCCACCCGCACGGGAGCTCATAGTTTTAAATATATACGCAAGCTATCTATACACTACAAAGACAATAGGTTCTGTGCATGTGGGTCAAAAAGGTCAAAATTCACCGTGTTTAGAAATGTAGGAAATAATTCACCAAATGGGCTGAAAATTTGATATGTGTGTTGTTTAGCCGACTTACAACGATGATGAAAAATTCAGGCGAAAATATAAAATTGATCGATGCGAAAAAATATCGGCCATTCTATATTAACGCAAGATTAAAAATTGAAATTCGACAAGCGCCAGGAACATGAAATCCACGCACACGCCAAGTTTTATTTTGATTTCATAAACAACTCTGCGATTGGTGGCCTTTTGAGTTTTCAAGATGCTATGCGGGCGTGCAAGATGGCCTTTTCTGGAAAAATGTAAATTTTTCAACCTGATTTATGATAATTAATGCTAATTTATATTAACATAATGTGTTTTGTTCGGGAAATTTAAAAGAACAAGTAAAAGCCGGTTTATTGGGCTTCCAGAAAATGTATAGCTTTCGCAACAGTTATGGTTATTTCAAGAGATATCAATAGAACAACGTGGTCGTTCAATTTTTGATGTTTTTCAGCCGTAGGGAAAGAGTTAAGTTATATGAACGGCACTTAGAGCAGTACGTTTTCCAAGTGCGCATTCTGTTTACATCGAAAGAAGAGTCTAATTGAGAAGAGTAGTATATATAAAGTTGGTGTTTAAAAGAGAAAACAGACGTACTATTACGGATGATCGGAGATAGATTGTTCCAAAGAAAGACAATTCGATTAAAAAAGGAGTTCCTAAAAAGAGAGGTCCTGCAAGGATTGACTTGAAGCAAATTGTCCTTGCTAGAACGGGTGCGAGACGAGAGGTGAGAAGAAAAGGTAACAAAAGAGGAGATGTCTAGATCGTAAAGGCCTTCTTTACATTTGAAAAAAAGATGAGATCCTTTATTTCAAGCCAGTACGATATAGGTAGTAATTTCAGCTTTTTAAGACGCTCAGGATAAGACAAATCGTAGTCTTGTAGTATAAATTTGGTAGCTCGTCTTTGAACTCCCTCCTCCGTTTGAGTTACCCTTACCGGAAGAGTCGCCATAGGGTGAGCATTTTAGGTTTGCATGGTGTACCTCCATGGAAACAAGGCCTTAGAGGGCTGGTAGATTCCCAAGGTCGCGGGTTCGATCATATCGATTCGCAGTCCGGAAGCCTTATAATAAATAAAAATAAAATATTTATACTCAGACTCGAGATATACCCTCCCTTATATGTATTTTTTCATACAAAGAAATTGGTAGTGTAAACGAAAATGTGGCGTGTTAAAAATAGGCACGGATACCGAAATCGAAGGAGGCGCGTGCCTGAAATGGTGTCATGTAAAGCGGACGTAAATACCGGCGTACTGCAGTTAACATGCACTTACGTACACTTTACTTACCAATTGTGGAAGGTTAGGTGCAGTTCTTGCTACAGGGTTTTGCACGCCAGTATTATTGTTACTTGGAATTCAGGTGACGATAACGCGAGCTGATCTTGATCTGACCACCACACCCTGTTGTCGACCTGCTCCTATCACACCAAAAGCTTTTGGTGGAAGTTATTGCACCTTAGTCGTTTCTTTGTATAAAGAGAGGGTTGGTGGGATGTTCACTTCCACACGTTCTTGTTACTGCCCTCTAAGCCGTGTGCTGCCCTGGCTATGCAGGTCACTCGCTAATGGTCGACCTTATCCCAACATGCTTGTCATATGATACTCCGATGTCCCCCGCGCTTGCGCAGTTCCCTTGTTGTTAACCTTGGTTATTACATAACCTCATTAATAGTATGGAGGAGAATTTGCACCGTATATAGTAATTCTTCAAAAACGTGACGTCGTTAGAATCATGAACAGGGCCATGTTTGATACTCATTCTGATCCCATCTTTATTAAAGAACTTAAATTGTTGAAGTTTCAACAAATCAATTTATTACAATTAGGTCTCTATATTTTCTTACAAGAATTCAATTCTACCTAGAAAGTTCGATAATAAGTTTTTGTAAATGATCAAGTACATAAATATGGTACCATATCCGCTCATAACTTTCATATACCCTTGTGCAAAACCAATATTAGACCGAACTTTTTATGAGCCGAATCTAATGCAAATGAACTTGAACAA
This sequence comes from Chrysogorgia sp. JL179-B06, assembly GCA_035772405.1. Classification (NCBI taxonomy): domain Eukaryota; kingdom Metazoa; phylum Cnidaria; class Anthozoa; order Scleralcyonacea; family Chrysogorgiidae; genus Chrysogorgia; species Chrysogorgia sp. JL179-B06. The sequence goes on along the minus strand of JAYKKM010000475.1, from coordinate 18,184,192 downwards.
AGGATTTTGCAAATTTACATTAGGTACGGCCACTGATCTCAAAAATAGGACTGGATTGAGCTTTCTATTGTATCTGATGAGCTGATTTTGAAGCTGCATATTTCCATAATGTAAATTGACGAAAGATCATTAGAAGCTCCGAGTATGCAAGCAAATCAAACTGTGACGCTCGCGAAATAGGTTTAGTGTCTGGCCAATATAGTTTCTTTGTTAACATTAAATGCATAAAATCTTGAACCTAATTTGACGTCTCTTATTAGGCTTCTCTTACTGGATAATTAGAACCAACGGCGGCCATTACTAAGGGACCAAAGGTCGCAGAAAATATGTAGGTAGGCCATGAATCGTTTTACCCAGTAATTTGAAAAGTGTCTTCTGGTCCTCTTTATAGTAAAATTATTTTATTTTGTCGATGGTTAATGGCGGACTTCCGGCTTCATTTTCTGAACTGAATCATAGTTGTTTCACTTGTTTGGCTGGCACATGAAAAGTTCGACGTTTGAAACGGGCCTTAAACAATTTTTTGTTCAATTTCAGGATCTAAAATTCTTTAATTCAATGACCTGCGAAATTTTAAATAGTACATTTTATTTAAAAACAAATTGAAAATATTTATTTGTGTTAATTCCTAAGATTTGTGTTATTTAACTTTGTTTATGTTCCATATTTAGCGGTTGTTTTCCTAAAATCAATCTCATGTTATATAAATGCTAAAATATTACCTGTAATATACCCAGAATCTTTTCCCGTTATTACCACCACTATATATACAGAACTCGTGACTAGGCTCTCGGCAATGGCCTCCGTAGCTCAGTGGTCAGACCACTGCACTAGCATCGCAGGTTCAATTCCAGCCGGAAGGCCCTGAAGTTGCATTTTTCGCAATTGGTCCGGTTTGGTCTTAAAATGTATATATTTCAACACTCGAAATTTTCCTTCACCATAAATCCTTAGAACATAAAGTCACATAAGCCCAATGGTTTCTATTTAGGATTCGTCGTCACTTTCTTCTGATTTATTAATGATCTATCTTGTAATTCTTGTAAATATCGTTTAGTGGTAAACTTTAGTAAATGAAAGAGTAAAACTCGTTCACAGTGACCAGAGATCGCGGCCTAGGTCAATCCCGTACACATTTAATTGTACTATAGCAAAAAGAGAAAGCAAAACGCAAGACGAGGACGACGAGTGGCAGTATCTAGAACTCTACTAACATAAACAACGCTGCCCCGTTTTCCTTAGCTTCTCGAACTTCATGTTAATCTCCCTGGTTACGAAACACAGACATTGTATACGTTCACATATATCAAGCGCATACCCACCTATATTGGCCCCGCGAGCACATGGCGACTCAACTGGTAGACCAGCGGAATCGATTTCCCATGTGAGTCCAAGTCCCGCACGAATCAACAATTTCTCCGTATCAGTCTAGAATATTCATGACATTTATCAACAGTTACTCATGTCAAAACTATGCAATGACGTTTGCAAAATAAGCGTGGGAACAACCTGACTGCATGGTTCGCCATATAAGTGAAAATGCGAGCCAGATATTCGACCGGCGACGGTACACACAAGTTCCCGCTGAAATAGGCGCGTCGTGAAGCGCGCAAAGAAAATATCCGAAATTGCTACATGATTGAATGACTAGTTATGGCATTGAAATCGTTCAAAGAATGTTTTGACAGCGCGGTGATTGTTTTGTTTTCGCTTTGATGGTAGTTTTGTCTTAGACGAGGTCCCGCGCAGCGGAATCAAAAGAAAAGCTTGGTAAAAGCGCGTGAGTCTTAAAGAATATTGACAAAAGCGGTTAATAGGAGTGGAACGGCGAGTCTTCGTTAAAAAATCACTCCGTTCTTTGTTGTGTTCACACGTTTCCTGATTAATCCGGAGGAGTAGTTTACATTAGCATAGTCACTACACTTGACATTCCGGATGTAAATTACTACGTTATGGTTATTTTCGACATAGCGTACTAGTGTAAACACGCAAGTCGGTAGGACAGATAGCGCCGGAATATTAGAAAGCTGTTTTTGGTGCAAATTATTGCGCTCAAGAAGTAGTTAATGCTAACAGAAAGGTAAATGATAACAGAAGTACGCGTTGTGCGTATTAATGTAAACACTAGCCGATTTTTTCGTAGCGTTATTTATTTTGATCCGGAGCATTGTCGTACCGTACTTGTGCATGTAAACGAGGCGATCGTCGATCGACTGGTAATAGTTCATACTATTCCTCATTTTAATTCATACTATTATATTCATTATTTTTATTCCTTTGTACTATTAGGTCGGCTATTTCAGGTCGGTACGATTGAAAGATCAGCTATCTATTCCTCATTTTACTCCATAGTATTTTTATTCCTTGTATTTTTAAATTATAGTTGTATTATAGTTATGCTATTGATCTATAGGTTATATTTTTAGTATATTTTATTATATTTTTATATTTTTAGTATATTTCTATATTATACTATATTATTATATTATATTTTTATATTATATATATATATACTTTTATATTTATTATATTTTTGTATATTTTTGCTAGTATATTTTTGTGTTGTACACTATTTAGTGCTATACCCTATAGATATGTAATGTAATTACCTCACTCTTTAAAAAACTCCTTGTTCAGAAAGTTAAGCGGGTTTTTTTAAAGAACGTGGTAATACATATGTTTACCTATCGTTCCGTTGCTAATAATATATTTGGAACCTCGTAATATCAAATAATAACCCCCCGAGCTGTGGACCGATATATCATATGACAGCGTGGTTCCTTATTAGAGGAATATGAAAGTGGCACTTGCCACGACTACAATACGAATTCCTAGAGTGTGCATGGCTATCGAATTTCGATCAATCGAACGCAACTCGAATCCACCAGAGCACCAAACCTTTCGATGAATATACTGCATTCATCAAATATCGGAAACCGCATGAACTAGCCTCCTCCGCAGGCAACGCTGTGTCTTCCTAGTAGCTGCAACGTTTTCAGTTTAGCAACGTTTTCAGTCTATAATGTTTTCATGGCTCTTATTTATTTCTTTGGCTCGACCAAAACATGACTGAAAACGTTGCAGCTAGGTAGACACAGAGTTGGCTAAGGAGGAGACTACGCATGAAGGTGTGCGGCAAATTAATATCGCTAATGCGATCTTAATCACCTCTCCATAATACAATCACATGCTAAATAATTCAAGGCCCTCTTCTAGAACATGAATCAATAGATATGTCGGAAGCAACATTTTGATACTCAAAACGTCGCGAAATATCATCACTCAATTCCGGCGTGTTAAATTGCGGAACTACTAGTTCACGCTGGTTGAATTTACATTCACTTTCACTCTGTAACGAAGGGTGTTCGCTGAAACGACGGACTTCTTACACCAACCTTTTAGAGTTTTTGATTTGTATCATGAGTCTAGTGTTCTATACTGCCCACGCATCACACAACACGTTTATATCAGTGACTCGTTTAGTTCCTGCTACGTTTACTTCGTTTCGACGAGGAGTAGCTTCAAGCTGCTCCGAAAATCACGGTCAGTGTTCGGGCGAATAACATTGAAATTTTAATAAAACCGCGAAGCCAGCAAACCGTAAAAGGCCCACAACATGTGGGGAATATCTTGTTTAATGCAGCTACAGCGACCGCGAATATTAACGGCTACTTCTTCTCAATATATATATAGACAACCGAGATGGAAAGTGTTACGATTACGATTGAGATTAGTATTATTATTCCGGTTAGTATTTTGGTTAGTATTTGGGTTTTTATTTCTATTATCCATATATCGAGAACGCGACAACGCTTAAAACCTTACACAGCAAATCCTTAGTACACAAAGGAATGCCATTCAACCAGTAATCGGTTTAATTTAACAACGAAAGCACGTCAACTCGAAGCGATATCGTGCGTGAAGTCAAGCACTGACCTGTCGCGGAGTTCGAATTATCTTCGAGGACTTTCCCCGCTCTGTGTCCACCAGGTTTCGGCTTCGGAGCAACGACTGGCGGACCTTTCTTGAACGATTTCGGTTTCACAGGCGGCGGTACACGTTTCGCTTTCTCCGTTTCTCCCACGATGGTTTGTTGAAACGTAGCGGCGAGTTCCTTAACGCCATCAACACTGTCTTGGTCGGCCACCATACCATTCATCTCCGTTTTATGTTCTAGAGACTCGATATCCGTATCCTTATCAAAGGTTTGTGCACCGGACAATTGGTTGGGTGATTTAACGGCGACTTGATCGGATCCCTTGGCCTTGTAGTTTATGTCCGCTCCCGTAGAACAATTCTGCTCGTTCAACAACCCTTGAGACCACCCGAACTCATCAGGCAATTCCGTGGGAGTTTCCGAGTTACTGCCTGGCTTGATTTCGTTGTAATGCGATACCTTGGGTACGGCGTATTCGCTCACGACTCCAACAATTTCCTCGTTCCTGTCAGGGGGATGTTTCCGGTGACTCGACTCCTTATCGACTGAACGTTCGTTCACTTCTTCCTCGATTTCTGTGATCACTGGAGATGGATTATAGGTATCTGAGAAGATACGAAAATAGAATATTAATAAATGAATAAGTTGCAAACAAGCTGTCGTCTACCTGTTGGCTAATGATGGATTTCGACACGTCATGTTTACATCTTGTATGCATAACATAGACATGTTATATTCATAGCAAGATACGATAATAGAATATCAGTATATGGTCAAATTAGGCACTCGACCAATCAGCGTTTAGAATCAGTGCTCATATCTCATAGTTACTGATTAGTAGTGCCTACGTTAGTCATTAATATTCCCTATTTGGGAATACTAATAGCGAGAATACTAACGAATTCACTCAAATCAAATTTTGAAGCTATTTGAATTTCATAATCAAATCGAGACTCAGATGGAGAGCTAAAGATAGCAAAGCGAAAATGTCGTGAACTGCCGAGATTTTAGGAACGAAATACTGGGGTCCTTCTTCGTGCAGAGGACACAGAAATTTGCATAATCGAAAAGTTGGGTTTAGAAGTAGGGTTAGTATTTTTTTATTTTAGGGTGATAGTTTTTGTTTTTAGGGTGATAGTGATAGTTTTTGTTTGGGTAATGGTTAGAGTTTTTGTTGCTATAAAGCTTCTGATTGCTCCGAAAATAACATTTATCAGACTATGACGTAGTCTGTGTCCTCTACACGAAGAACGAGCCAAATACTGACGTTTCAAGAGGAGCGCTACTATATTTTTCAAACTCGTTAATACTTCATGATGAAAATTCAAAATAAATCAATATTTAATGAGTATTTAAAAATAAGAGGAAGATTACGGCCAAATTTCTCCAACTTTAACATCGATTATCTCTTGAAATGTGGATTCGTTTGAGAAGCAAGTTCTAACACTCGTAATAGCGCTCCGTCGAGATGACGTCAGTACCGATGTTTGTCCGCTTTTACCCATAATTCTTGCGGCCATAACAAAATAAATAATTTGTGAGTCAAATTTGGTTTGTTTGTCCGCTTTTTGAGCTATTAATAGCAGCCAGACTCTACGCTATTGTTCATCCTCTGATTTCTAAATACGGACAAACCGGTTACCAAAACTCGGCTGCGCCTCGTATTTTCAACCGCCTTGTCCGTATTTAGAAGAACGCTCGTCAGCTCGTGTTAGAATTATTACATCAGTAATGCTTGGGTGCATGTTGTATATATACACTGCTGGCAGTGAATCAGTGAATGTGGGAGCTTGGAGCAGACAAGGGTAACTATTAGCGTTATTTCTAGAAACAATTAGTGAGGATATGAGCTTGACGATCGTCCATGTATCGTCTGTCTACTCCAAGCTCCAAAATTCACTACATCTATAAGTAATACCATAAAAAGAGGTGTGTAGCGTGTGTAGATTCTTGTATGTTGATCACCCACGTAGACGGATAATCGAATTAGAATGTGACGACATGTTCGTTAAATAAGTGTTACTATTACGAAAGATGTAAACGACTATAGTTCCTTTTATGGGTGAGGTTGTACCATATAAGATGATGTTTTACTCTATTAAATTGTTCACTACTGATCACCAATCCTCCAACTCTGTCGATTTCAACATACAAGACCCTATACGCACGCTACAGTTGTATTAGCTATTCGGTTTCCTTTGTTCTCTACAGATCTTTATTTCAGATTATTTCATGATTGAGTCGGTTTTCTATGATGTATACAGCCCTATGAATACTAATTAGATAAGAAATGAAGAAAAAACGTTGTCCAAGGTGGAAAAAATAAACAAAACTTTGTTGGAAACCTACTCAATCATGAAAAAGTCAGTTAATTACCTCAAACGTCGGAATGTATGCGATATACAGCCCTCGGGCGCGTAGCATACATCCCTCGTTCTCGGTAATTAACTCTTACTATTACACGCATGAGAGTCCAATTGTCGTAAAGTTGGGGCCTGATAAATCTATTGGATTGAAATTATTCATGAGGTTGAGAACTAGTTATCTAGTCAGTAGTATAGTAAGTAGGGCTGCGAGCTCAATCGACCTCAACCGTGAATATAAACACCAAAACGTCACCAAATTTGGCCAAGTCACGACTCGACAAATTTGGCGATGTTTTGGTGTTTATATTAACGTTTGAGGTCGAATAAGCTCGCAGCCCTACTTACTATACTACTACAGCGATCGTTAGTCAATCTAGACACCCTTCGCACGTTTTCTACTAAATTGATGTCAAACACATGTGAGATTAGCGAAACAATACCAAATTTATACTAAATAGCGACTCTCGCTAAATTTGACGCCATTTCAGCCATATTTAAAAAAATAGAGAGCGTCGTTTCAAAATTCTCACAAATTACATTTAGGAAAAAATAGAAAGTGTCATTTCAACATTTTCGCGTGTTAAAAAATAAAATGTGGTACGAGCTCACTCTCACATATTAAAAAATAGAGAGTGTCATTTCAACCGACGCGTTCTGCTGTTGTCTCAATTCACGCGCGAAAAAACCCACTAGATTTTGACTCTAGTGGTGATGTTTTATCCAAATGGGGAGCGAAATGGCGCTCTTTTGATTGGCTAACAACATTGGCTAACAAATAGCCAGTCGTTTTGCGAATTAGTCCGTTTGCTCACTATTTTCAGTGTTGTCTCTTACTATGATGTTTTTGTGACCATATGCGTAGGAGTCAATGCCATTTTCTAAAAGGTATCGTTTGTCATCAAAACAGGATAGCGACACTTTATTAATTTCGTAACTACCTAGCTGATGTTTGACACTTCTAATGGTCTTCATTGTGTGTCGCAACTGTTTCTGCTCGAGTAACACACTTTTGTAATCTTCGTGTCTGATTACCTTTTTAATTATGTTCTTTCTAATACCTTTAGCGGTTTTCCCACCACCTCCATCCTCTTTCAAATAGCTGTACATTTTACTGCGCAACCCAACGAACTCAATAATTGGCGTTCCAGCGCACTCGTCCTTCATCTTCCCAATAACTTTCTTATTCTCTCTAAAAAAGAATGGGCTGTCTGTGGGGTAGTCGCTATTGTCGAACTTTTCGCACTCCATCATAAAGTCGGAGTAAACGTCGTCAGTTTTGATTGAGTACAGCAGACTGTCAGTGTCAGTGAAGTGCAATCTGCAGGTATCGCTAGAGTACTTTTTCATGATATAGTTGTAGTGGAAGTCATACATCAGCGTTTTGCTCAAGTCTAGTATGCACATACCCACATATGCAGGTCTATTTAGTGTCAACGTTTCTTTAACCTTATGGACAGCGACTAAGTTCTCGCTAAATATTTTGCAAGACACAAACGTCGACTTCGAGACAAGCTTTTCTAATTTCTTCGCAGTGGTCACCAATCTTACGTCCACACGCTTCCTCAAGTTTTCCATCGTTTTTCCGAACACACTGTTGTTCATTAACTTGAAGAAGTCCTTCTCAAAAGCGTTCTTAGCCGCGGTTCTTTTGACTGTGTTAAAGTCAATGTACTTGCCCAACCACTTGGACTGGTCAAACTGCAGGACCCTGTGAATCTTATTGATTTTTAATCCAAGATCCATGTACAACTGCAGATTTCCGTAGTGACACACGTACTTTTTTTTGTCCATCAAATTAGTCACCAGCTTCTTCACACCACCAACACTCACGTTAAACTTATTTTTGATTTTCGTGCAGTACTCCGACAACATGTCAACGGTTATCTCCATCTTCTCGGGAGCCAACGGGTAATCGTTGTGTAGGTCATGCAAATGGGCTGGGTACTCCAAGTCGACCTCAAGCAGCAACCCCTTTTTACTATTGTTGTGATACTCACGCAGATTAACTTTTTCTATTTCTTTCTCAGTCAACCACTTGAAGCCGCCCGTAGGTAGACTTCGACTCATTGCCCATCCATACAAATTGTTGGCGTCAAGGTACATCAAATACTTCGACTCCTGCTCTTTGTCATACCCCTTCATATATTTATTGTTCGCCACACCATGTCTGTTGCATATGTAGCTCACACCACCACGCATACCTAATTCTACGAACTGGAACATGTCGATGTCGGACAATAACTCGAGTTCTACTCCAGTCATCTTTAACATGGCATCCCAAGCCAATCCGGGCGATGTGAAATAATGGCAAGGGTCTAATTTATACTCACGATGGCATGTCTTTCTAAAGTTCTCAAAAACGTCGGCAAGCAAGAGCACATCGCTTTTCAAATACAGGTCGTGGTACCCACCCATATTTTTGACGTCGAAGTAGTCCCACACATCGATGGCGCGCTCGTGCATTTCTTCCGTAATGTGCTCGTCATTCAGAATATTGTAAAAGTCCTTTTTGGAGGGTAACTCGCTTTCGTCGAATTTTTCAAAGGAGTCCATGTAATCATAGGGGTAGACCCCCTTTCTTGTCATGAGTGCCAACCCCTCGTCGCGAAACACTTCTGACGTGTATTTGAAAGCGTCCCTTGGTAGGTTCCTCACCAAGTTGTCTAGACCACTACTCATGAACTGAAAGCTGTCCAAGAACACCAAGTTTTTTCCAAGCATGAACGCCATGTACTTCTCCATGTTGTTTGGTATCACATTTATGTCTTGACCAAACTTGCCAATCTCCTGCATGATGAAATGGCTATCGTAGCCACGTAAGTTATGAAAGATCACAGGAATTTTATCAGTCAATCTAAAGTTCACGTTACACTGACGATGTGCGGACCCTCTGTACTTACCTGACACGTGACAGTGGTCTCTCACTCTAACGTCAGCGCTAGTGTACCCAACACTGCAAATATGACAACTTTTAGCCTCGTCAAAGTTCTTCTTATCGGCATCAGTCAGTATCATCTCTTTGTTAAAGTGACTCTCAGATGTCTCTTTACAATATTCGACAATTTCTAACATCTCCCCAATGAACTTGTTGACTGCGTTTTCACCGCGATACACTTTCACTGGCTTACTGTACTCGTTGTCATAACAACAAACCAGTTTATACCCATAACCACAGTCGACATGCCTCTGGTAAGCATTTGTGTAGCTACACTCGCTTGACAGCTTTGTTGTGTGCACCTTCTGTGTGATAGCCTCGAAATCTGCGTACACCACAAATGGTACATTTAGCTGTCTGCTAAAATTCTCGTATTTTACTTTCGCACCTTTTTGTGGCATTTTAATAGCTTGCTTCCCATTGATGACCAAACACACTTCAATATGACTTTCAAGCACGTCCGCTCGGGTAAAACACTGCAAACAATACCTGCAAAAGTGCTTTCTCGCCTTATACTTTGTCTGACGGTACATGAATTTATCGAAATCGCGAATGTACACATAATGCTTGTTGCCCACGTCGTTAGTTATCAACAGTAGGTCCATATGGTCAGGATACGTCTCCTTAGAAACGTACACAGGGAATGGCTGCTTATCTTCGTACCCAAAAACATTTATGCTAATGTCGTTCGCCTTTTCGATCTTGTTGTAGTCTTTGACTGATACTGGGAAGTCGATTCCGTCATAATTCAGCTTACTGACATGTCTGACGTATTTTGACGTTCTGTCAGAGTTTTTTCCAACAGGGAACTTATGCGCAAGGTGACACCATCTAAAGCATTTGTTGTCATCATCGTTATTTACGTTTATCAGACCCTTCATACTGTTGCACAGCTCCTTTGGCAGCGCAATGTAGCTACTCCCATGCAAAGGTCTGTAAATAGCGACGTTGACGTAGTGTGCATCTATTTTGTCGATAGTCCATCCAGACCCCTCAGATAACCACCCAGCTATCCGCGTCAAAATCTGCTCCGACCCGCGATTGGCAACACCCTCAATGTCATGCTCGTTAATGACGACGAACGTTTCGCTGTTAAAGTAGGCAGTTTTGTACGTGGTCTTATCAAGTTCTAAAACTTTCTCAAAAGTGACCTTGACTGTCTCTACCACTTTCATCCCGTTGGTCTCACCTAGTTCACGTCTCAAAAGGTTAGTGACAGCGCTTCTACTACCATTTACCTGATTGATGTCTCTGTCGTCAATTACTTCGACTCCATAGGACCTTGTGAACCCTCTCAGTGCTCGATCCAACAGATGCGTTGACGGTGTGAGGTCTTCGACTAGACGTTGTCCCTCCTGATCTCTAAAGAAGCCGTGAACGTTGGTCGCTTCATCTGTTAGTGAATTGACAACGGCTGCACTCGTCTTATGCGCCCGTCTTTTTGTCACTGAATTTTTCGCAGTCCGACTCATTGGCTTCTATATACTACACTTATTTATTTTTTCCTAAACCACTCGTCGTAATAATTGTCGCCACTTTCGCACCATCCCAGTTTTGGGTACACCACCCCAAACAAATTGTCGTCAAACAAGTCTTTCACCCTCCCGTCTTTGAGGTCTGGCACCTTCTTGAGTGTCTTAACTCGTCTTCTATGACACAACCTAATAATGTAGTATCCATATCTGCTGACATTTCTACCCTTTACCAAATTGCATGAGTACAACGCATTGACAACTTTCAGGAAGTCCTCTTTTATCAACTCAAGATGTTCACCCCTCACAACGTTCCGTAGTCTTCTCCCCATCCACCAAGACCGTTTGTGAACGCTTTTTAACCGAGTGAGTCTCATGTCGCTGTAACTCTGAGTGTAACCCCATTCGATGTCACCACACTTTGGACACGCGTACCCACCGCAGTCACTTAGATGTTTCACAACGTCACAATCTGAGCAGTAGTAAAGCCTGGGGGTGTCTCCACACTCAGTTTGCGTCTCACTCGCGATCTCGTCAATTGTCAAGCCATAACTCATCTGCCTCATAAGTTTGTCCATCGCTTATATTACTCCGACATTTTTTTTCAACGAACTAGTACCCGTACCGCTATTCCACTACCCAAGCCTAGCGCGCTAACAAACAATAATTGGTATTCCTTCATTTCCGCACTCGGTTGGTAGTAATCCGCAACCCTCGGGAGGTCAGTGAACACTCGTCCGCTGTACTGTATGGTCATTACGCCTCTAAGTTCCTCCAACGCGTGGTTTGTGTCATTGATGTCAGCATTAGCATCAGAGAGCCGTTGTCGTAAACGTTGGATCTTATCTTTCTTAGCGACTTCATTTTCATACCACACTTCTTTCGCACTGGCTAGCTGTTCCAACGCATGGTTGTGTCTTTTCATCTCAGCTTCATAGCCTGAATGATTAAACTTTGAAAACATAAAACCAGCGCCCGCAAAAGCCACTGCATTAAATATCCCTCCAGCCACAACGCTCGCCATTAACTTACATTGATTTGAATGGATCTGTTGGTATCCACTTTTTCGATTGCATCCATTTTACTAGCAACGTTCCTGCACCAACAGCTGCAGCAAGTTTCACTGTGCCTTTCACTGTCTCTGGTGTTCCCAATGGTTCTCCCAAAGCCTTTTTAGAAATCATACTCACTGCCACAGCACCAGTCGTGACAAGTAGCGCATCGTACAATTCGTTCATAAGTTCTTTTCGATCGATCGCAGTCATATACATTGTCGTGTGTTTTGTTCAAGAGTCAAATGTGTCTAACGCTGGACGGCGAGTTTTGTGGTTCTCTAACGCAGGTGCTGGTGCAGTGCTCACAGGTTCTTTTTCACTGCTAATTGTGTACCATAGTGAAGCGCCAGCAATGATAACACCAAGTGTCCCAACGATGTAACCATAGCTCCACTCGCTGCCCTGTTCTTCGTTGACTATCATTTCACGCATTTTCTTTTCTTTCGCAGCTTTCGATATCTCAGCCAACTTTTTACCAGCAGCGACGCGCTTTGGGTCCTTCACCTTAACACTTTTCACATCAGCCGTGATCTTAGCGTCGACAGCCGTCTGTGAGTCTTCAACCATCTAATACATTATCACGTGTTATCTTACTCACAGATGACCTCACAGGTATCTCACAGTTGACCTCACAGGTATCTCACAGTTCCAAACCAAACGCACTAAAAAATTAGGATTTTTTCTGGGAGTATAACATAATGACTCAAGCCCGAGAAATCAGCGAAGAAGATATTGCCAACATGTTGAGAACAGCCTTTATCAGTGCGCCCACCCTACAAGACGCCTCTGGACCTATCGTCTTAAACGAGTACTTCTCAACATACACAATGTTCGACCCCGACCCTGAAGGACCACCAAAACGGCTTGGCTCTCAGATCCGCCATACGAGGTATCTTCTCGACGCTTGGATCGATCTTCGGGAGGAAAGAGCCAACGAGCTTGCTGGTGTGTTAGCTGACATAATCCCTGTGTGGTGTTACTCACCATTCAAATACCTTATGTTAGCGAGTGGTGTCTACTTGAGCAACCCTCGTGAGTCCACAGCTACATTACTCGGTAGTTTCCTCCAAGTGTTCTTAGCGACCCTTCTATGGAGACCACGCCCAACCAAAGCCAAAGCGTGGCTAGAGCTCGCCGCAAACCGCGACGTTCACGTTTGCAAGGTTGGGTGTAACGAGATACTGGGTGCGGATGATATCAGGGACCACGTACTCTCGCCCGCCCACAGACACTTTGCGAGAGACGAAAGCGCGTACGCCTGTTACCCATGCGGTGTGGCTACCAATAGCCCAATGTGTCGCTCAAGACACGAGAGCTCGAAGACTCATCTCGAAAACTTAGAGCTCCAGCGGATGTTCAACATGGAACGACGGTTTCCACCACAATAAAAAATATTTCTCTGGGGGTATAGTAACCATGAGAAAAGTTGGTAAACTAGAAATCGTGATTGGCCCCATGTTCGCAGGAAAAACGACAGAGACTCTTCGTAGGTTAATCACGTTAAGTAAGTCAGGGCTTAAAGTCCTTTACATGAACAACACAGGTGACACCAGACGAACTGACCACGCGTTCTCCACACATCGTCAGACCATTGTTGTTGGGTCAGACAGTTTACCTGCGAAGTTAATCACCAACCTCCCGAGTTCTTCCGAGGTAGCTGACTATGACGTCATTGGCATTGATGAGGGCCATTGGTACTCTGGGTTACTCCCAGTTACCCGTGAATACATTAAAGCTGGCATTCACGTCATTATTTGTGGTCTCATAACAACAGAGCATTTAAAAAGACTTGGTGAACTTGACACACTGTTCCCAGTGGCAGACGACATCACATTTCTAAAAGCGTATTGCGCCGTTTGTCGTGACACTTACGGAACAACTGTTGAAGCACCATTCAATTGGAGATACAACCCAGGACCATCATTCGTTGGTGGTGCTGAGCAATATCGCGCAGTGTGCAGACGTCATCATCCTTCCACACAAAATTAGGGGTGTTCTCGGATACCCCACTTTTTTAAATTTAGACATTGGTCACATGGAGCGTCCAATGTCTCCCGTAGAAACATTTTTTCACACAGTGGTCAGAAGGTTTGTGAAATAAATAGAGAAAGTTTCGCAGATATTTTTATTGAGTTAAAAAACGTCTTTAAAAAACGCTAGAGCAGTTGTCACTTCAGACGTCGTCTCAACAACGAGAACGAGTGCTAATTCGACTTATTACTCGCTGTCTAAAAAGTCTCTTTACAATAGCGTCTCTCGTGGTTACTCAACGCTGATTTATTTTTAAATTTACGAAGGCAGTGAGAGCACTGAAACCCAACGTCAAAGAAATATTTTATCACTGTGGTAATGGCGTCGTCGTACGAGTCGCACAAGAGTGTTAGATAACCAGCGGATTTATATCTGAGCAACAGAGACTCCTGCTCTTTGGACGTCTTGCCTGTACCACCTGGATTCTTGAACTCAATCACGAGCCCGCTGTGCTGTCGGTTTGCATTGGCAATAATCAAGTCAGGCGTTCCACGTTGGTAACCTTTTTTCCACGAATTTATTCTTTTACTCGAAGTGTCTTGATTTTCACCACAAGCAGCTACCAAAATAGCTTCTGGATAATATTTCCTAAGAAAACCAACAACTTTCGTGTGAAGGTCGAACTCAGTGATCATTTTAAATTGATTGTGTTTGAGACCAACGTCAGCCACAGTCTTTCTAACGCTTGGTAAGACTTCTGAGTGCACCCACCTTCCGAAGTGTTTCGCACGCTCCATTTTACTCGAGAACGTTAATGAGTAGACCCCAAGTTCGTTGATAAACGAGGCCTGCTCTATCTTCATTTTACAATCAGGTTCGACGTGGTCGTTGACTGCATCTTTTGGTCGAGCGTAACCTAGAGCGCTCGCGACTTCTCCTGCTTTGAACCATATTTCACCGTTGTCCATGACCGTCGTGATTTGGTGACCATCGAAATCGAATAATCGAAGTGTTGCGGAAGTCATCACTATATAGTCCTCCACGAAAAAACTACTCGACATAGGTGCCAGGTTTTTTATAGATCTGGTTTGTTGTGTACCAATGCAGCAAATACGTTTTATTAGCCCTCAGTTTTCTACGTCGTCTGAAAAAGTTTCTAATGTTACGAGCCAGTTTTCTAAGCCAACCCATTTTAACTTAGGTCACGTCTACTACCACTCCTACGGTGTCTGATTCTGCGGGTAACATAATAGGTTCGCCGTAAGTCTTTTTAGACCTCATACCAATCTCAGCGTGGAGCTCGAGAGTAACGTCACCGCGACCAAATGATCCACCAGCTTTGAACATGTGATCAGTCGTCTTATTTATCTTATATGTTTCATGAGGTCTCGAAATACATGCTCCCATTTACTTTACACCATATTCCTTCATCATTTTTCCACCCATGATTATGATGTCTCGGTTTGTCATGTAACCACTCACAATTTTCACACCGTAGAATTCTATCAACGATGGGTACGCATAAGGTGCGAGTGGTATTCTTGGTCGATGTATTCCAAAAATCGTTCCGTAGGGTGTGCCTATCTTTTTCATGTTCGCTACGAAGTCTGAGTCGGTTGACTTGATGTTGTTGACTCTGACGTGTGAGTTGTCCATTTGCCAGTGTATTGATATCATATGCATTTTACTTATGTCAACACCACTTGGAATAGTGCATATGCTCTCCATTGCTGGGACGCTACCACCATACGCGAGTCCATTAGTCATACCAGTCTTGTACCCTATGAACTTGTCCCACTGACCGTCGTCGTTTGATATAATTGTCTCCCAATTTGATCCAGCGGTGCGAGTAGGTAACCTCACTACGACAAAAATGGAGAGATCACACCATTGCATACTGGGGCAATTAAAATGGAGACCTGACTCAAGTGGGATTGGTGTTAACACAGGTGATAGAAAACTTTGACTTACACTGCTGATGCCAACAATAGGACCATAGGCCGGGTTGTTTTGCACTAATTTACTTGTTTCACCAATGGCTTTCACTTTGTTTGAACCATTGGTGTGAAATTCCACGTTTTTCAAGGCGTGTGTGCTAACGTTGAAGTCGAGCACAATGTTGTAGGTCTGACTCTTGAGGAAACCCGATAGTAGTTGCTCTAGAGTTCTTTTATTCGTGGCGTCTGAGTCATCGACTGGGTCTGCTACGTTTTTTATTGCTGAGCCTTGCATGTCTATTATTCCAGACATCCTCCCACCGGTCGCACTTAACTTAGGATCTTCGTCCAGATGCCTTTTCGTTCTCTTTAGTATTTTATCGTGAGGGTCGTCAGACTCATACCCGTAGTTTAGACTCATTACTACTTCAAGGTGTATTTGGTTAGTAGATAGCCAGAGACTGCTGAGAACCCTAACACTATCACCAACGTTGTCGTGTCTGACTCGCTTGTGGTGGTGGCCACTGTTTTCCTCACAGGAAGTGGTGTCACGTTTTCTTGGTAAACTTTTTTAGCCACGGTCGTTGGTACCACCACCACACTTTCTTGGTGAGCTTTTCTCTTCACAGTCGTTGGCGCTACTAAGTTAGTCACCACATTTTCTTGGTGGACTTTTTTAGCCGTAATTGTTGGTGTTGTTGCGTTCAAGCTGGTGTTCACTCCAAATCTCATGGACTCTGTGGCAATCTTCAATAAGTTGTTGTACCCAGCGATTTTATTCTTGAGAATCACTAGGTTACTCGGCATTAACCACGTACTTGGCGACACTGCAAGATTTTGGACAACGTTGGTGTCTCTAATCGATTTATTCATGTTGAGGATCCATGTCGACACGTCATACTGAATAACACTGTCAGAAAACAACTTGCGGAACTCTTGTTGGGTCTCTAGACTTCCCGCAGAACCACCAACGACTGATACACGTGTTCTCGCTTGCGCACCAAGTGTGGAGTACACAAAGGCTTCTATGCTCTGATTTAGATATTGCAGCCCAATGTTGGTAAAACCGTCTGACAATCGCGCGACGTATCGTTTGTAATCGTTCTGAACGTCGTTGAGTGTGAAGACTCTGGATTCGCCTGTTGTGCCATCGCTCAGGACTTTATTCTGGTAGTAGTGCCTTCTGGGAATCTTAGAAATCTTGCCATACAATTCAGAAGCGTTGAACTCTCTACTTATTGATCTCATGGTCTCACCACCCTCCATTCTTCTCAGAAGTCTTCTAATGGTGAAGTACAAATGAAATCTCATCACACTTGTGACCACAGGGTGAACTTCTTGCGACACTGATAAATGTTGCAGTGACACCCCACAACAGAAACTTGCACAATACGTAGCAAACACAACACGGTAGTAAGATTCGCTGTCATCCCACTCTGATTTTGTCTTTGACGTGGTGACTCGCAAGACTGGTAGCTTCGACATGAAGTAGCTATTTTGGTTAACAAAGACTTTAAAGTTATTCACTGGATAATTTAACACATTTTCTGTTGGGTAACCATCCCAAAGTCCCCAATGGTTTTTATGACCTTTTGGCAGTGGTTGGATAGTCCCACCACCTTGCCATATTATTGGGAACTTACTATTGTGTAGCCACTTCCACATGCTTTTATCATTTTTGAAGGTTGTGCCGGTTATGTCTGTGCTGAGGATGTCGTTGTTTCTGAAATACACGTCGACACTTAGGGTCTCACCATCTTGTGAAATATTTGGATTGAACTCGAATTTGCTTAAAGTGGCGTGGGGGTACTTTTTGATGAGGTCTGCCTTTGCGTCGTGTGCAGCCTTCGATGTGTTAGCCATCGCGAGTTTGTAGTGCTTTCCATAGTAATCATGAAGGGCTTTCTGCATATAATATACCATATGTTATACATAATGCGAAAGTTGACGGTATTCATTGAAGACGTAGAAAAAGTTGTGTCCTTTGACAACGCGATAATGGTCACGCACGACAACCCGTGCATTATGGTCAAGACAGCCACTGTGTTTTGGGACTACCATAACACAACAAATGACTCCTATATTCGGACCTTAGTGACTATTAGACCAAAGGTAAGTAGTTATAGAAGCACTATGGTGGGTGAAGGGCACTTTAGCTTCGACACGCTAGTCAAAACCTTGAAGCTAGATCTTAGCGAGCGTGGGGTGAATCTCGAGATAGAGAAACTGTCACCCACAGGCAAATGCAGGGCCCGGGCTGATAGTGCAGTTTTCTTTTATACCCTCGGGCCTCTACTTGGTTTCGTGGGAAATATGCCGATCCCGGGTGACTCACAGTGGCACGTCAGCCCAAACGAGGTCGACATGTACGGAGGTCTGAAGTACATAGAAGTCTCGTGTGATATTGTTGACTCTGAGAGCAATGTAGGCGTTGATGGGAAGCGTAGCAATGTGATCACAACGTTGCCGATACCCACTGAGCAGTCTTTGAAGGGGTCAGTACAACGTCATGTAGACATCGAGTCAAAGGTGGGTATTAAAAAAGGTGTTTACTCAAGTATGACGTTTCGTGTCAAACCAAATAACGGCGATACTAAAATTGGCGCGGTGCTATTGGAACTGTATATTGTGTGAATTATATGGAGCTTGGTGTGGAAACAGAGCAAGGGTTGAGAGATATCTATTATAATCCTAAGACGGGGTACAGTGGCGCAGAGAGACTGTATCAAAGTGCATTGGGAGACGGATTGAAAGTGACTAGAAAAACAGTGAAAGAATGGTTGACAGCGCAGGACACTTACACTAGGTACAAACCCATTGTGAGAAGACATAAGTTCCGTGCTACCTTTGTTGGGTTTCTTGGTGAGGAGCTCCAAATGGACTTAGTGGACATGAGTAAGTACTCAAAACAGAATGGAGGGCACTATTGGATACTAACAGGCATTGAAATATTGAGTAGATACGCTTTTGGTATTGCAGTTTATAGAAAAGACACTAAGAACATGACTAAGGCTGTTGGAAAATTGTTGGTTGACTTTAAAGGTCGGTTTGGGGTCGCACCTAAGTTAGCGCAATTTGACGATGGACTCGAGTTCTACAACGTTGGTGTGAAAAGTTTGTTGAAAAAACATGGTGTTGAATATTTCAGCACTAAGAGCGACAAAAAGGCCGCTGTTGTCGAGCGTTTTAATAGAAGTCTCAAGAGTATTATGTGGAAGTACTTTTACGCTCGTGGGACATACAAGTGGATTGACGCTTTGGATAAATTTGTGGACAATTACAATAGCAACGTGAATCGAAGCATTATGATGAAACCGAAGGATGTCAATAAGTCAAATGAGGGTGAAGTGTGGACCACTTTGTTTGGTCACCAATTTGCAGACAACCCATTGCCAAAGTTTAGAGTTGGCGAGTCAGTGAGAATTAGTAAATACAAGAGTGTGTTCACAAAGGGCTATGAAGCCAACTTCACTGAAGAGCTGTTTAAAGTGGTGAAAGTTACTCGTGGTGATCCGAATGTGTACGAAATTGAGGATCACACCGGTGAACAGATTATTGGGAAATTTTACGAACAGGAATTATCGCTGGTCAGTGAGAAACATGGTGATAATGTGTACAGAGTTGAAAAGGTGTTGAAAAGAAAGAAAGTCAGAGGGAAGAAGATGGCGCTGGTTAAATGGTTGGGTTATGAGAGCAAACATAATTCGTGGGTGCCAGAAAGCGATATTCAAAATGTGAGTTAATGTAATATGACTGAAAGTGGCTTCGACAACCTTGAGATGGAGGGCTTTGATGAATACAAAGATGTCGTCGACGACGAACTAGAGCGTAGTCTTGAAAAAGCCACTAAAGATAGCGAGCTAGCTTGGGACGACCCAAACGTTACAGTCAGTGAGAGAGTTAGACTAACTAAAGTGAGGAGTGGGCTGGCTCGCGAACATGGTAGAAGGGAGCGTCAACGCGTGGAGGAGGCCTTTAGCAATATTGAGACGCGGATTAATGACAACGCAAAAGACTATGAAGGTGTTGCGAGGAGTGCGTCATTGTTAGACACCACGCGCGCGGAGCACGTCGACATACCTGGACTAACACCAATCGAGAATCGCGAGTTGAATAGCACACTCAATCCAAGCGAGAATATGCTGCGTGAGTCTAGAATAGGCGACGCTGGTACATTGCAAATAAAAGCAAACCATTTTCGAGACTTGATAGACAAAGCGGGTGAGAGAATGGCAGAGCTTGGTAAAAAAGATCTCACAACTGTGGGGAGCGAAGAGTTCGTCGATCTAGCTGAAAGAGTGATTGGACTTACACAAGCTAGAGACATACTTATCGAACAGCGGGAAATAGAAGAGGTTAGAGAGCGACAAGAGATCGACATTGACAGGTTTCAGAAGTTCAAGAAATGGGCTAGAGAAAATATGGTTGGGATGAGTGCTTTAGCGATTTCAGTAGCTGCGATTATGACGACTGTTATTATCGCTGGGAGGTCTAACGTTATGAAAGGCGCTATGGTCACGAGGTCGTTTGCACAGGCTGTTAAGAACGCGATAACGAAGATGGGTCCATGGGCTGTTGGATTGGCGAACTTAGTTTACGACGCGCTGGTGACAGGCGCAAAGGGCCTCGCTTGGTTAGCTCAAAATCTTTGGGTGTTTGCGGTGACATTCGCGTGGCTTGCGTACAATTATCTAAACTAGAAAGCAAACGTGATTCATGGATACCAGAAAGTGATATTCAAAATGTGAGCTAATGTAATATGGCTGAAGGTGGGGAAGTTTTTGACGAGATTGAGATGGAGGACTTCGATAGACTTGATAGGTACACCGACGATCAAATAAACGACGAACTCGAAAAACTCACTCGAGACTATAGTTTAATCACCGACGCGCACGTTGGTGATGACATGCCAGACATCGTGCGTGTCAAGCATGACAAATTGTATGATATAATAAATAAGTTGCAGTACGAACAGGATAGAAGAGAGGCTAGAGAAAAAGAGACGCCGTTTATTGACGATGGTAAGACGGTGACTATAAAAGTCCTCGCAGCACCAACAGAGAGCTCTAAAATAGGTTTAGACGACGCGCTTAAAGACATACCAAAAACGGAGAGACTTGGACAAACTATAAAGACATCAATAGTAAGAGACAAAAAAGACTTCTTCAAAAATGCTCTAAGATTGGACATTAGAAAGGCAGATGGACCGAACTCAAAGGAGCTCATTGATGGGTCAACCATAACTTTCGATAAGAGGGATAAGCAAAGCGGTATCGTGTTTAGAGATGTAAAAGTTGTTGTCTCAAGGAACCAAGGTAAGACGTTTCAGTATAGCAACGCAAAAGAAGCTGCTAAAGTCGTTAAAGAGTTCAAACAACTCATCAAGCGAGCTGGAAAGGAACACAAAAACACGTCAAGTGGTGTGGTTGACGCACAGTTGAGGTCTGAGGATATAGCGCCAACAGAAGAATTGACAGACGCTATTGTTTCGAGCGTTTCTGATAGGGTTGAAAATGAGGTGGAGTCACGAGAGAGTGAGCTAAGCGATGCGACGTCTGAGGTTGGTGGCGGAGAGCAAATGTTGAGAGAAATCGCAGGCGTATTGAATCCAGTGGGTCCAAATGACGTGGTGATAAAAGCTTTAGAAATCACAGCCGACAGATACCGCTTGAAAGCTCTAAACGAGACTGACCCAATGAAAGAACGATGGTATAAAAATGCTAGTGAGACAGCTGAGTTGAAAGCGGATAGCACACGACTTCGGGAAGGTCTCAAACCAGAACACGAAGAAGCTAATAAAATTATTGTCGACGAGGTCAGAAACAACGACTTGTCTAGGTTAGAGAGATTCAAGAAATGGGCTAAAGAAAATATGGTTGGGTTGAGCGCTGTGGCAATTTCAGTAGCTGGAATTATAACAACTGTTATTATCACTGGTAGGTCTGCTGTTATGAAAGGCGCTATGGCTACAAAGTCATTCGCACAGGCTGTTAAGAACGCAATCACGAAGATGGGTCCATGGGCTGTTGGATTGGCTAATTTAGTTTACAATATGTTGACGTTGGGTGCGAAGGGTCTCGCATGGCTGGCTCAAAATCTGTGGGTACTCGCGGTGGTACTTGCGTGGTTTGCTTATGATTATTACAAGCTAAAACGGTAGCGATAAAACATATGTAAAGTATATGAACGTCACGTCAGCAGAGTTGAGCCCCGGTTTTAGACGAGCGACCATGGGTGTCATAAAAGGGGTGAGAACGCAGCATGTGATCACGTTGAACCCTAATAAAGTCAGTCCTGGCGAGGAACTCTACATTGACATACCAAAGCTCAAGGTTAGCAGCTGTTTGGTGCCTGGGTCGTTGGGTCTAGTGTTCGACTTTAAGAATGCAAACGCCAAAAGCTGGTTCTTGAATAATGTTAGCAAGTTGTTGGTTGAGAAACTTGTTGTGAGACTAGCTGGGGAAACTGTGTATGACAACAATGGGGAAAATTACACTGGTGTTTATCGCGACCTTTGGGAAAGTGTTACTGCGCGAGACCAAATGATTGACTATGGTATTGGTGGTGAGAACTTGAGAAAGCTAATTTCTAAGGATGACAGTGGTGCGACGAGTGGGAACGTCGCTAAAGTTAGTGACGCGTTGATGTTTGGTGTGATTGGAACGAAACAGCGGATTAAGCTTGGTAAAATCATGAACGACCATGGGTTGTACGCTCCTTTTAGCATGAACAACAACTTGCAGTATGTGATCACACTTCCGAAGGCCACAGACATCATGGTGGCGCAATCCGGTAGCGCTGTGGGCGGATACACTCTGGAGAACCTCGAGCTTGAGTACGAAACGATCGATAATCAGGAGCTCGCTGACGAAATAGCGTCGGGCTATGCGAGTGGTCGTAGTTTGTCATATGAGCACGTTACGTTGATGAAAACCACCGAATGGGACAAAGGTACAACCATTGTGAATGAAAACATTAATCTTCCAAGAAAAAGCATGAAGGCGATTGTGTTGCTATTCACAAATAAGGTGCGAACAGACAGTGAGGAGTTTCTTTACCCAAATATTGAGAATATTAGAGTCACAATCGAAGGTGTGCCAAATAGCGTGTACTCACAAGGCATCCCAAAGTCGAAGTTCTACGCAGAAGCGAAACGACTGTTTGGTTTGGGTGAAGAACACGCTCAGTTCATGACCATACAGAAGTTCTATAAAGATGGCTTCGCGTTGGTCATTGACTTGAGGAGCGTTCAAGATAATCGCAATGTCGCCACTGGTAAAAATATTGTGAACACACAATCTGGCGTGCTTCTTGAGATCACTAAGAAAGCGACGACTGCGAACGTTATGTGTAGGGTGTTTGTGGTAAGTGATGGGTTGGTCAACTTTATGAACAATGGGTTGCAGTCAATCCAGTATTAAATCAAACGTGAGTTAATGGAGACTCCGTTTAATATGCTAATTGTTGGTATGACAGCTTGTGGTAAGACGCATTATTTGCTGGAAACATTGGAATCTGAGTACTTTAGTAAATTTGACTACATTGTGTTGATTTGTCCTACTTTCGAGTGGAACAAAGCGTATCAAGATTGGAAATACGTGCGCGACCCTGACGTGTTAGCGATAGACTGCACACAGGACAGTGTCGACGCTGTTCTCAAGTGTGTAACAAATGTTTTTAAAGGCACTAACACTCTGATTGTGTTGGACGACTGTGCGAGCTCTCAAGATGTTAAGAATAGGACTAGTCAATTGGTCAACTTGGCTTTTAGTGCGCGACATTTTATGTTGAGCGTTATTGTCATCACACAACAACTGACGTCGATCGCAAAACCGTACAGAGAAAATATTAGTAAGCTCGTTTGTTTTTACTGCCCAAGTAGGAGTGATATGAAGGTCGTTATCGACGATTACCTTGGAAACATTAGCAGAGAAAAATCGTCGGCGATTGTGACCGCATTAAAAAATAATAAGTACGCTAGACTTGAAATCTCACTGCGCTATCCATACAGTCACGAAGTTGTTATTCCGCAATAAAATATAGGTATAAGTAATAGCGTGATGGTAAAACGCAAAAGTGAGGAAAACCCTACGATTGAAGAATTAGTTGAGGAGACTGATGACACCTCAACTGTGGAAGACAACATTGACGTTAGGAGATCCGAACTTATTAGACTGTCCGGTGGCGGTGTGGTAAGTCAGTCCGAAGCGTACATTAAAAAAGCGTCCGCAAAAGTTATTGATAAGATATGGCGCCAATACGAGTTGAAGAGAATGGAGATCGCAAACGCTTTTCTCACCGACTTGCTAATCAGCAAATTCGCTAACTTACTGGATGGGTTGAACGCTATTGAAAATCCTGACGAACTAAACGACGAACTACAAAAAGATCCGTTACTAAAGAAAGACGTTGAGAGCATTGTCGCGATTGTGACACCATACGTGCCTTTCTTGGGCTTGTTGTCTGGAGGAATTATAACGTCGAAGCATGTGTACGATCACCATTTTAGGAGTGCGACAAACGCTGAAAGTGGTAGTGAACAAACGGACTAATCTATTATTAACAGGTGGTAATAACCTAATTTGCATAACAGGTGGCAATTTTATCACGCGTGAGACACTTTTACGATACATAAATTTGTAAAAATGTGATTTGACAAATTTGTGAAAATATTTGAAACGACACTTTCTATTTTTTAAATGTGATTTGACAAATTTGTGAAAATGTGATTTGACAAATTTGTGAAAATGTTGAAACGACACTTTCTATTTTTTAAATGCGGTTTGACAAATTTGTGAAAATGTTGAGACGGCACTTTCTATTTTTTAAATGTGATTCGACAAAAAAAATGTGAAAATGTTGAAATGACACTCTCTATTTTTTAATATGTGAGAGTGAGCTCGTACCACATTCTATTTTTTTAACACGCGAAAATGTTGAAATGACACTTTCTATTTTTTCCTAAATGTAATTTGTGAGAATTTTGAAACGACACTTTCTATTTTTTAAATGTGGCCGAAATGGTGTCAAATTTAGTATAAACTTGGTATTGTTTCGCTAGTCTCGCGTGTGTTTGACATCAATTTAGTAGAAAACGTGCGAAGGGTGTCTAGATTGACTAACGATCGCTGTAGTAGTATAGTAAGTAGGGCTGCGAGCTTATTCGACCTCAAACGTTAATATAAACACCAAAACATCGCCAAATTTGTCGAGTCGTGACTTGGCCAAATTTGGTGACGTTTTGGTGTTTATATTCACGGTTGAGGTCGATTGAGCTCGCAGCCCTACTTACTATACTACTCTAGTCATTAATAATTCCCTTGAATCGTGTCACGTATTTGCTGAATGAGTCTAGGTCGTCTTTTCTCTCTGAATTTGTTGACAAGAACGCTGATATGGCTTTTTAAGGCTGTAAAAAATCTGTTGGTAGAGAAGGATTCGCTATCTTTCCCGGATTACGTTGATAAAACAGTGCTGGCTAATGACATTGGTAACTTTTTTGTGCAAAAGATTTCACGCATACGTGATGAGTTAGACGATGTGACTGCTGCTATGGAATCGCGTTAAAGTGAGACAATAACTAGCGTGCCATTATTTGACTCTTTCAATCTGATGACTGAGGAGAAAGTGCGCAGGCTTATTACTAACTCTAAAGCGACATCCTGTTGTCTTGATCCGATGCCAACGACTTTATTGTTATCGTGTATTGATCCACTCCTTCCCGTGATCACAAAGATAATTAACCTAAGTATGAAAAGGTATGGAAAGAGGCTGTTGTTCTCCCGTTACTGAAAATCGTTGGTCTGGAATCGGAGTTTAAGAACTTACGGCCTGTCAGTAATTTGCAATATGTGTCCAAGGTCCACTAAGCCGCAGAATATACACAATATACACCTGTCAATAAATGGTGTATATTCTGTATACATATACTTAACTGTATAAACTCACTTACTATACACAATATACATGTCTAATGTCAAAACTGTATATACTGTATATTATCACTTTTGAACAACCTCTAGTCTGTATATAGTGTATATTGTGTATATATAGTGTATACATACATATACACTATAATATACACAATATACATGTCTATAGTCAAAACTGTATATACTGTATATATATTATCACTTTTGAGCAACCTCTAGTCTGTATATAGTGTATATAGTGTATACATGCATATACACTATATATATAATATACACAATATACATGTCTATTGTCAAAACTGTATATTATCATTTTGAACAACCTTTAGTCTGTATATAGTGTATATTGTGTATATAGTGTATACATATACACTATATGCACAATATATATGTCTAATGCTATATACAACCCACGGTGCATCAAAGAAAACCGGACTCATGAAATAAGCCATATATTAATATATCGCTTAAACACCTCGGTATACTTAAATCTCATAACTAATATATCTCTTTTGGGTGCATTAGCTATGAGATTTATACTTATAAGGTTTCATAGCGAATGAACCTCTTTATTTATTTCGTTTCGCCACAAATATTGGATTTTTTAGTGATTAAGATTCTATGGATAAGTTATTTACTAAGGTTGTATTACAAGTATAGTACATGTGGCAGGGTGGCCGCAACAGCAATCACCAATTACTGCGGTCCTGAAGTAGTTGAGAGAAAAAGGAATTAATAAATTAGGTCCGCGCGGAGCGAGACGCCCTGACCTGTGAGCTCTCGTGCGGAAGTAATTTTATTAAGAGCTCAAAAGACAAAGGAATCCCGCTCCGCGCGCAAAATTCTAAAAAGTGTCAGCTACAGCAACAGGTCGCACTCGTGAGACCACGCGCTTTGTTACATCTGGTGCAGATAGATTTCCATGTTCAGATAGATTTCCATGGTTCTTCTGGGTCGTATAGCTGGTCTACTGCTGTTTGGTAGTAAATTTGGAGCTGGCTCTTGAACTTTTCAAGGGTGAGACCCTTCCTACTCATTTCGCACGGTAGAGTGTTCCATGTTCTAGAGCGTTTCTATTAGCGGAAATTAATTTTAATGAGGTATATATTAGTTGTTATTTCATGATTGAGTCGGTTTTCTTTGATGTACCGCGGGCTGTATATAGCATACAACCCGATGAATACTAATTAGATAAGAAATGAAGGAAAAAACTAGGAAAATCTTTGTCCAAGGTGGAAAAATAAACAAAACTTTGTTAGAAAACCTCCTCAATCATGAAATATTATTATTATCCCTCGTTCTCGGCAATTAACTCTCACTTAATGACCTATGTTGAACAAACGAAATTCATGCAAACATGGTATCACAAGGGAATAAAAAAAGAAGTGCATTAGCAAACCTCCCGCTTGATTCGATCGGATCATTTAGTGCAATTTTACTAAATGACACTCTTCGAGCGGGAGATTTCATATATAGCTAATACGTACAAGACCGCGTAGGGGACTGAAATTGACGTACAAAATCACCGTTTGGCTTTACGTTTCGCCCGACAAAAGGCCAGAACATAGTTATCTATAACTCACGGTTTCTACTAAAACTGTATAGAATGCACAGAGCTTTTAGCCAAGCTGAACACGTGCCTTTTCAAATCTCTAATGTTATTATTTTGATAATCTCTAATGTAATTTGACAACTATGTGTCCTAGTATCGTTTCGGTAATTTAACAATGGGAGTGAGAAATTATTCCAAAAACCAAAGAGATGCGGACACCAAAGAATTGTCTATTGCCTCATAGAAATCGAGAGTGAATGATCAATTGATATAGAAGAAACGAACTTATGTCATCTTAGAGGTCCGCTTCAAACGTCGACTTTCTCATGTGCCGAACTAGTCCAATCAATCTACGGTTTAACATCAAACAAATTGCAAAAGAAATGATTTTATCTTTTTCATTACCTTGATACATTCAGAAATAACATACCAAAAGTCCCTAGAAATCAACCTAGTGGAAAGTTTAAAAAATCAAGTTTTTCTTACAATTTACCTACAAAAGCACTATTCTTTAAAAAAGGGAAATTTCAAGTTCACGTTTAGCAAATATTACCTATGTCTTTAGAAAGTTCTCAAAAAGCTGTATGAATGACATTTAAGCGGATAGTACAATTTTCTAAGCCCATTTTGAGTTATTCGCTCAAGAAAAGTGGAAAATGGAACAAAATTCTGTTTTTTAGCAGGTTTAACCTTACGTAACTCAAAATCGGAATGGAAAATTGTACTACCCGCATAAATGTCCTTCATATGGTTTTTTGAGAACTCTCTAACGACATAGGTAATATTTGGTAAAAGTGAACTTGAAATTTCACTTTTTTTAAAGGATAGTGCTTTTGTAGTTAAATTGTAAGAAAACCCGGATTTTCTGAACTTTCCACTAAGTTGATTTCTCGGGACTTTTGGTATGTGATTTCTGAATGTATCAAGGTACTGAGAAAGCTAAAACCATTTCTTTTGCAATTTGTTTGAAGTTGTACCTATATTTCAGGTAGATTGACTGGACTAAACCTGATGCAAAAATAAACTTGAACAAGTACTTTGTTAATTTGGTTCGCGGTACATGAAAAGTTCGACGTTTGAACTGGCCTAATTATCGGTTGAATATTGCAAAGTATGATTAAAAATTAGCATCGTTCTAGAATACTATTTCAACAATACTTTAAAATGACAAAACGACCTTTCAGATCGTGACAAGGGGCTTATCATTCACACGCCCCTCACTTAACGCGCAGGAAACAAGGTCTTGGCAACCAACAAGGTCTTGGCAACCAACAACGCATGTCCACGTGGTCAACTAATATCGCCTTAACGTGCGTTGAGGTGGAGTAAACAACAATAACATAGTTACTGTGATCAGGGCGTCGCTACTCTGGGTGTAACACCCTACGACCCCCCAAGCAGGATCGAGCCTTCGAATTAGCCTCACCCCACCAATCGCAAAAATGCTCCGACGTCCCGCACAACATTAAATGGGTTTCGTTAGGTCAACAATCCATCCAACCGAGTTTAGTTTAATTTAGTTTATTAGATTTATCGCTCTTAGGTGAACGGAATACCCAACAGGCTAGAATCCCAATTAGGGGTTCCGAGGGCCTACGATTTAAAGTGCACCTGACATCAAAAATGTTTATTGTCTTATTTGGAAGAACTTTTAAAATGATAAAGTAACTTCTTTTGAAGATTTTCGTTTCTTCGCTTTCTTTTTGAGATATATCAGTTTGTTTGATATGCAAATGTCCGGAATTTACGTCACATGCATAATGACTTATTGGAGAAATGTGTGTATCTCTTTCATTCTCGAACGAAATCCTTTAAAATCGAGAAGTTTGGTGTTGTGGGAGAAACACGCACACGTGTTATTCACACTTTAGTGTTTTTTTTTGATGAACGCAAAGATATAACATTCTCTGATAAGTCATTATGCACGTGTGACGTAAATTCCGAACATTTGCATATCAAACAAACTGATATATCTCAAAAAGAAAGCGAAGAAACGAAAATCTTCAAAAGAAGTTACTTTATCATTTTAAAAGTTCTTCCAAATAAGACAATAAAAAATTTGATGTCAGGTGCACTTTAAGGTCGTTATCCGAGAAGACCCGAAAGTCTTACCATTTGCGGATATTATTACAAAGCAGCTCATAGACATGTGTGGTAACAACTACACCACACCAGCTGGTTACAACAGTTGGTTACTTACTTACGTCAACATTACTCTCAGTTGTCAATGCGACTGAATTGTGAGAGCAAAATCAACGACAAGAAATACATGAATGATGTCTTAAAAGATCAGGGGTCGGTCAAGCCCGGATAACTTATCCAGTGGATTAATCCTGTCCAGTGAATAGATTTTCTATCCACTGAGTGGCCATCCATGAAAAATAGTGAGTGAATACCACTGCGCAAGTTTTCGTCAACATATTCACATGCTATTTTTCTCAGAAAATTATTGGGTGGATAGAAAATGAATTGACTGGATAGGACTTATCCACCGGATAAACCCTCCCCAGAATTTTATATTTTTAAACTTTTTAAAAACGTTTTAACAACCTTTCATTTGAGTACAAAAATGGCGGGGAAATGTCCGTGTTTCTATATAGCTAATTTTTTCCAGTTTTATAGAGGGAGAGAGATAGAGAATGCCAAGGATAAACTGACCCCCAACATTAACAACCCGACCACACGTATGCGTTTTCAAAACCATCCGTCTTCATTTAAAGTTAACGGAGAACACCAGACTGCAAGTTCGTGCATGTATTTCTGTACTTTCATACTGCGCCATGCCAAACTGTCGAGTAAAACATATTTTCGAGCTATAATAGCGCGCTGCAAGTGAGTCAGGATTAGATCTCATCGTCCAAAATCTAGAGGCCAGGGTTCGGTTGTATAAAACCTCCACTTAGGTGTCCTCTCAAGTGGGCCTGATACAACTAAGTGTCATTTATGGGTGTTGCACAAAGAAACTTACGTTTTCGAAAGTGCACGAATTTTGGGATCATTTACAGTTTAGTGTTGCATAAAGCTTTTACAGGTAACACACAATTGAACATTCACACGTAAACCTACAAGACCTTTGTATGTCCCATAAATTCACGTGAAACTATTTTCACACCCCTAAACGATCCCGCAACTTGTATACTTTCAAAAGTTCTTTATGCAACAAAGAAGTCTCTTTATACAACACCGGTAAATATGCACACTTCGCTGAATCCCAAGAGTCCCAGTTAAGAGGATACTTAAGTGGAGGTTTTATGCAACCAGGAGCCTGAGAACGAAGCTTACAGAAGCTTCATTTGGACTTATCGTATCCCATATAAGGTCATATAAGGAAGCGCAATACGGTAATGACGTCAGTATGTATGTTTGTCTGAGTCTATAATATATTCTTGTTTATCTTGCATTCCCGACAATAGAAAATGGCTATTTAGGAACCCTTGAGATTCAATTTTGGTTTGTTTGTCTGGGTTATATAAATAGCATTAACGCGCTCCGCTATTACGTTGTCCTAAAGAATACACAACCTCGTACGAGGTTGAAGAATACAGAGCAAAATACATTGCTCTAGTTACCAGGGAAAGGAGTGGAGTTAGTATTAGGTTTAGTATTTATTGTTTTTATTAGGGTTAGTATTAGGTGTAGGGTTAGGGTTAGTATTAGTATTAGGCTTAGTATTAGGGTTAGTATTAGGTTTAGTATTTATTATTTTTATTAGGGTTAGTATTAGGGTTAGTATTAGGTGTAGGGTTAGGGTTAGTATTAGGGTTAGTATTAGGGTTAGTATTAGTATTAGGTGTAGGGTTAGGGTTAGGATCAAGGTTAGGATTGGGATTACACTTGAGAATGGGAAGGTCCTTTTGAGTCATCCCTTTTAGTCTTGTCCCAAGAGACAAGCAGTACGTATTCAAATACATTGCCCCACCTTGCGTAATGTAGACCTCTTTCATAATGGCTGCCATTTTAAATATTCTTTTATGCGCATATAAATTAGCCTTTATAACCTCGTCAGGAAGCAAAGATTATTTTGAATTACTGACACACAAACGAGGCCATAAAGGCTAATTAAGATGCACGTAAAGAAATATTTGAATTAGCCGCCATTATGAAAGAGGTCTATAAAGCGCTACTCCAAGTGACAAACCATACTGGGTTAGTAGAGAAAACTATACTTGACAACGACTGGGATACGAACCAGGTCGGGTCGTAGATAGCCTGTGTACAGCCTGAATATACACCTGTACAAATACAGTCTGTGAAAACTAGCACAATAGCTTGTCGACTCCCCGCTGAGCTACTCGGATCTGCGTAGTAGATTTTGATTGTTCAAATCACAACCTTGATGTATTCCAGTTACAATTGGTTCTCTGGGAATTCTTGTGAGATCAAATAATCCAATCAAATAAATGATTATGAATCATATGAGTATTAAACCACTCAAAATCTACTTCTCAGATCTGAGAAGCTCAGCGGGGGGTCGACAAGCTATCGTGCGAGTTTTCACAGACTGAATTGCAGTGTATATTCAGGCTGTACACAGGCTAGGACGTAGAATGATCGTATCTATATTTGACAACACAAGATGAAAAGTTAAGTCTCTCGATATTGAAGAAACTACCAAATATAAATACCATCATTCCACGACCTGTTCCTAACATGAACTTGTAGGGCTGACGTTTCATATAAATATCCCGAATTTAAAACAAAGTCCTAACCCCAACATAACCCTAACCCTAACATTGATCTTAACCTAACCCTAACCGTAGCTAACCCTAACCTAACCAAAAATAAAGACCAGACAAAAACAAAAATGTCCTTTTTAGCCATTTCCTGTCTCAGGCCTCTCCTGATTTTGGAAGTTAGGCGGATGTGATCTAATATTGACCCACTCGTGGCGAGCTGTAATTAACAAGTTCTTTTGAGACATCACAAAGAGCCTTAAGACATTATTTTCAATGCGCAATAAACTGACACAGACCAAAAACTTTATTTCTTTTATAAAAATAATGTTATCTACAACGCTGCCAGCCCAAAAGTAGCCCGAGTTAACGCCTAGTGGGCGTCTTGTTTCTTTTATAAAAATGATGTTATCTACAATGGTATTTCTAAATCAGTGGGAAGGAGGAATAAGCGGTTCTTAACCCACGAACCCCCTGGCGTGCGAGGGTGTTTCTGGGGGCGAAGTATTTCACCGGTTTCTAGTTTCACCTAATGATGTTTACAGGAAATAACTGTTCTCGAAGAATTCATGAAAAATCGCACTTGTGTTTGGCGAAATATTCATAATACCACTATTCATGAGCCGTCCCACAACTCTTGAAAGTAAAAGACAATGTCGTTTAAAGTGCCTATAACGTCTTTGGGGATTTAACATATTTGTAATCTATGGATTCTCCTGAGATAAATTGTAATATATCTTGTCAGCTGAAAATTTCATCTTCATAGACTTTTTTGCTGTTAAAGTTGACGGAAATGACGTCATAGCGGGAATCTGTAAAGAGGTTTTCATATAGACAGATTCCCGATTTGACGTCATTTCCGTCAACTTTAACAGCAAAAAAGTCTATGAAGATGAAATTTTCAGCTGACAAGATATATTACAATTTATCTCAGGAGAATCCATAGATTACAAATATGTTAAATCCCCAAAGACGTTATATGCACTTTAACACACTTCTATATCTCACTCTGTTCTGGAGATATACAGATTTGAAAGATATGCAAATGAGATAACCAATGATGTAGTGAAAACCTACAAAACCTACTGTGTAATCCAGTTTATCTTCAACATTATTTTACCAAATCATGTGAAACTTGGTACAGATAGAAACAAACATTGCTAGCCTAATAAGATTTTTATTTAAATTTCCAGACCCTCTCAAACACAAAAAGGAATTTATGTATTTCGTGCCGTGTCATTGACATTTGTTTTGTTTTTGGTGTGCATATTTGCTTTCCTATAATTGTTTTTATTATATAACTATAGGATATGAGCTATCTCGCAATTTGATTGGCTCCTCTACTACAAGGCTATATCACCTCATATCCTAGCTGTAGAGAAAAAACAAGATGGCGGCATATTTTTAAGCCGAAAAAAGCTGAAATCGATGAGGTTTTGTATATTATGAAACAATTATACCATTCGCTCTCGTCGTATATTTAACAATTAGACAACGAGCCCGCGTTTTCTACTATCGCTCAGAAAACAAGGGCGAGTTGTCTAATTGTTTTAGTATAAATTCACAAAGTTTTTAACCCAAGAAATCACTTTTATTTCACATTTTTCATAAAAAAGTAAATATTCTTTCTAAATCATGCGACTTTTACCCCAGAGGCTTCTATCAGCGGATAGTAACTCCTGCGATAGCCAATGAAAATTGAGGATTTGTGATAGAAACCTGTTAATTTATACTAATAACTAATAGCCAACTCGGCGCTTCGCACCTCATGGTATAATTGTTAAATATTACCCATAAGTTTAACATGGAATATTGTTGAACATTGTTCCACACGAATGGAATATTGTTGAACATTGTTCCACACGAATGGAATATTGTTGAACATTGTTCCACACGAATAAAATAATTTTGAATATAAACTGGATTACACAGTAAATCAAAATGTTGTGTCAAGGTGTTTACGTCATTGGTTATCTCATTTGCATATCTTTCGGATCTGAATATCTCCAGAATGGAGGGCGAAATGTTGTTAAACGACATTGTCCCTTACTTTAAAGAGTTCAGTCTAATAAGACAAACTT
Source organism: Chrysogorgia sp. JL179-B06 (assembly GCA_035772405.1). Lineage (NCBI taxonomy): Eukaryota > Metazoa > Cnidaria > Anthozoa > Scleralcyonacea > Chrysogorgiidae > Chrysogorgia > Chrysogorgia sp. JL179-B06. Next base: position 18,150,281 of record JAYKKM010000475.1, on the reverse strand, counting down.
AATTTTCATTTCATATACACTTTAAGAAATAGAAAACATTTACAGAAAACACGAGTGAAAGTTTGGGAGAACGAGAAATCGTCGTGGAAACACATGACAGCCCGAATCTTCCCTTTCGCGTTGTGCCAAACTTTCAGAGTTTTTCTATAACTGTATGTAAACACGGAAAAAATGTTTTCTATTTCTTTATTTCACGAATCGCAACGCCGTCCTTGTTCTGCATACAACGCCATTGAGAGCATTTTCACGTCTTCAAAACGAGACTAAAGCTATTCCTTAAAAGGGATATCTGTACCTCCAAAAAATAAATTACTTTGAAATAAAAGGCCTTTAAGTATAATGTTTAGAAATGTTAATAGTTTTACGGTATCTGCTCTTGTACTCGAGAAATAACGTTTTCATTCTCGTATTTGATGCTTCTGGATGCCGCCATTTTAGAGTTTGTTTGACGGCTCAACAAGATAAGGTACAACAAGATAAGGATAGAACGTGTTCACCTTCCCCCTCTCACAGGTGATTTTCTTTTCAATTTTGACGTCATTGAGTGCAAGGAGCAATAGACAAGGGTCTTTTGTTCCTTGCACTCAATGAACGTCAAAATTGGAAAGCCGACAAGCAAACAACTAAAATTGCGGCGTCCAGAAGCGTAAAATACGAGAATGAAAACGTTATTTCTCGAGTACAAGAGCAGATACCATAAAACTATTAACATTTCTAAACATTATACTTAGAGGCTTTTTATTTAAAAGTAATTTATTTTTTTGGGTACAGTTCCTTTACGGTTGATTTCAACACAAATATACTGCATTAAACCTCATTAAATATTTTTAGAATAAATTTCAAAGTTTAGAAGCGAACTTGGAGGTATATCGGGATTCCTTTGGGTAATGGGGGTTCGGGACCCCAAATATCCAAACCACTGAAAACCACCAATCACAGACTCTTCGGTCCACAGAAAGAACGCACCGTTTCCAAGGGCAATCGTTTTTTCAACGACTTCGCCCGTTGATTGTCCCCGTATAGACAGAAGGCCCAAAACGCGATCATATTATAGTGTGTGCATTTTGGGATGAAAACGCATTCGTGTGGACATGGTCGGTATTTTGTTACCCGAGATTAGTACTAACGGCGTTTTAAACAGCCGGACGTTGGCGTGTACCTCTTTGTTGAAGTCTTTGGGCCGCCATCAAGATCTTGCGTTGATGGCCGACTTTCGTCACACCAATAGCTAGAAGGTCCTCTGTCGAAAGATCATTCAGGAATTCGATGTCATCAAAACCGCCGTCCATGAATTGGTTTAGGTATTGAGAAAGACCAAGGTGGTCAAGCCATGATGGAACATCCTTCTAAAAGGTACAAGGAGGAATGCTTCTTTAAAGGGATACTCCTCCAGACAAAATACAAATGAAGTTCATATGAAAGATATTACTGACTTTACTTTATTCTCAAAGTTTCAGAATTCCTATCAATTTAGTTAAGAAGATATGGCTAGTTGAAGTTGAATATTTGCGAATTTTGACGCCATATTTGTTTTGATGACGATCACATAGTGATAGCTGTTGCGTGCTCTTTGGACGAAAATTAGTCGAAATAAATTATTTAGTTCCTCATGCGAGAAAGTAGAGGAGCACTCACTGACGACATAATTGATACGAGATAGAAGCACTCAGTGACGTCATATTTGAGAAACAAAAATGGCTTCGAAATTGGACAAACTCTCCAACTTCAACTTACGATATCTTCTTAACTTAAGGTGGCTCCCTACAGTTCGAGGCTTTTAAGCTGCGCCTACAAATATGCCTTATATATGCAAGCAGGTTTGATGGAAGCACCCATTGACATTATTTTATACTAATATGAGTATAACCAAACATGGCACAAAAGAGTAACAAAAGCATAATGTGTTACCATGGCAACCGTTGGGCTTTATAATTTTCAAAAATATCACATTTATATACCATTTTGACTTATATTTCGGTAATAAGCCTGGTGACCCCCAAATTTTTTGCGCTAATGTTAGATTATTTATGGTTTTGAAACTCCATGTGAAAAATAAAAAAATTCTGTAGAGAGGTTCTCGCTGTATAAAAAATCGCTGTTTTCTTTATTTTGGTTCTACAGAATTTTCTTAAATTTCTTCAACAAAACCTCCGTGCATTACTCTATTGCTCTGCCAAATTTTAGGATATGTTACCAGGCGTTTTGGCGAATGCCGTTGCAATTAACATATGGGAAGGCGGCCAGAATACTTTGGAGACCCCACAAGATCAATGGTTTGTCATGCGCGTGCATAAAATTGCAGGCGCAATTTGAAAAACACACGTATTCCACGCAATTGAAGTTGTTTGGAAATCAGAAATGCATATATTAGTAGTATAGCAAGTGGGGCTGCGAGCCCAATCGACCTCAACCGTAAATATAAATACCAAAACATCACCAAATTTTGCCAAGTCGCGACTCGACAAATTTGGCGATGTTTTGGTATTTATATTTACGATTAACATCGAATAAGCTCGCAGCCCTACTTGCTATACTACTACAACGATCGTTAGTCAATCTAGACACCCCTCACACGTTTTCTACTAAATTGATGTCAAACACACGCGAGACTAGCGAAACAATACCAAATTTATACTAAATCACGACTCTCGCTAAATTTGACGCCATTTCAGCCACATTTAAAAAAAATAGAAAGTGTCGTTTCAAAATTCTCACAAATTTATGTCAAATTACATTTAGGAAAAAATAGAAAGTGTCATTTCAACATTTTCGCGTGTTAAAAAAATAAAATGTGGTACGAGCCCACTCTCACATATTAAAAAATAGAAAGTGTCGTTTCAACATTTTCACAAATTTGTCGAATCGCATTTAAAAAATAGAAAGTGTCGTTTCAACATTTTCACAAATTTGTCAAATCACATTTAAAAAAAATAGAAAGTGTCGTTTCAACATTTTCACAAATTTGCCAAATCACATTTAAAAAATAATCGTTTCAACATTTTCACAAATTTGTCAAATCACATTTAAAAAATAGTCGTTTCAACATTTTCATAAATTTGTCAAATCACATTTAAAAAATTGTCGTTTAAACATTTTTACAAATTTACGTATCGTAAAAGTGTCTCACGCGTGATAAAATTGCCACCTGTTATGCAAATTAGATTATTGCCACCTGTTAATAATAGATTAGTCCGTTTGTTCACTATTTTCAGCGTTTGTCGCACTTCTAAAATGGTGATCGTACACATATTTCGACGTTGTGATTCCTCCCGACAACAAGCCCAAGAAAGGCACGTACGGCGTCACAATCGCGACAATGCTCTCAACGTCTTTCTTTAATAATGGGTCTTTTTGTAGTTCGTCATTTAGTTCGTCAGGGTTTTCTATAGCGTTCAACCCATCTAATAAGCTAGCGAATTTGCTGATTAGCAAGTCAGTGAGAAAAGCGTTTGCAATTTCCATTCTCTTCAACTCATATTGGTGCCATATCTTATCGATAACCTTTGCGGACGCTTTTTTAATGTACGCTTCAGATTGGCTTACCACACCATCACCAGACAGTCTAATAAGTTCGGCTCTCCTAACGTCAATGTTGTCTTCCACAGTCGAAGTATCATCAGTGTCCTCAACTAGTTCCTCAATCGTGGGATTTTCTTCACTTTTGCGTTTCACCATCACGCTATTACTTATACCCATATTTTATTGCGGAATAACAACTTCGTGACTGTATGGATAGCGCAATGAGATTTCAAGTCTAGCGTACTTGTTATTTTTTAGTGCGGTCACAATCGCCGACGCTTCCTCTTTGCTAACATGCCCAAGGTAATCGTCAATAACGACCTTCATATCACTTCTGCTCGGACAGTAGAAGCAAATGAGCTTACTAATGTTTTCTCTATACGGTTTTGCGATCGACGTCAGTTGTTGTGTGATGACAATAACGCTCAACATAAAATGTCGCGCACTAAAAGCTAAGTTGACCAACTGACTAGTCCTATTCTTGACGTCCTGCCCACTTGCACAGTCGTCCAACACAATCAGAGTGTTAGTGCCTTTAAAAACATTTGTTACACACTTGAGAACAGCGTCGACACTGTCTTGCGCGCAGTCTATCTATCGCTAACACGTCGGGGTCGCGCACATATTTCCAATCTTGGTACGCTTTGTTCCACTCGAAAGTAGGACAAATCAACACAATGTAGTCAAATTTACTAGAGTACTCAGATTCCAATGTTTCCAGCAAATAATGCGTCTTACCACAAGCTGTCATACCAACAATTAACATATTAAACGGAGTCTCCATTAACTCACGTTTGATTTAATACTGGATTGATTGCAGCCCATTGTTCATGAAGTTGACCAACCCATCACTTATCACAAACACCCTGCACATGACATTTGCAGTCGTCGCTTTCTTAGTGATCTCAAGAAGCACACCGGATTGTGTGTTTACAATGTTCTTGCCAGTGGCGACATTGCGATTATCTTGAACACTCCTCAAGTCGATGACTAACGCAAAGCCATCTTTATAGAACCTCTGCATGGTCATGAACTGAGCGTGTTCTTCACCCAACCCAAACAATCGTTTCGCTTCTGCATAGAACTTCGACTTTGGGATGCCTTGTGAGTACACGCTATTCGGTACACCTTCAATTGTGACTCTAACACTCTCAATATTTGGGTAAAGAAACTCCTCGCTGTCTGTTCGCACCTTATTCGTGAATAGCAACACAATTGCCTTCATGCTTTTTCTTGGAAGATTAATGTTTTCATTCACAATGGTCGTGCCTTTGTCCCATTCGGTGGTTTTCATCAACGTGATGTGCTCATATGACAAACTACGACCACTTGTATAGCCCGACGCTATTTCGTCAGCAAGCTCCTGGTTATCAATCGTCTCATACTCAAGCTCGAGGTTCTCCAGAGTGTATCCGCCCACAGCGCTACCGGATTGCGCCACCATGATGTCTGTGGCCTTCGGAAGTGTGATCACATACTGCAAGTTGTTGTTCATGCTAAAAGGAGCGTACAACCCGTGGTCATTCATAATCTTACCAAGCTTAATCCGCTGCTTCGTCCCAATCACACCAAACATCAACGCGTCACTAACTTTAGCGACGTTTCCACTTGTCGCACCACTGTCGTCCTTAGAAATTAACTTTCTCAAGTTCTCACCACCAATACCATAGTCAATCATTTGGTCTCGCGCAGTAACACTTTCCCAAAGGTCGCGATAAACACCAGTGTAATTTTCCCCATTGTTGTCATACACAGCTTCTCCAGCTAGTCTCACAACAAGTTTCTCAACCAACAACTTGCTCACATTGTTCAAGAACCAGCTTTTGGCGTTTGCATTCTTAAAGTCGAACACTAGACCCAACGATCCAGGCACCAAACAGCTACTAACCTTGAGCTTCGGTATGTCAATGTAGAGTTCCTCACCAGGACTGACTTTATTAGGGTTCAACGTGATCACATGCTGCGTTCTCGCCCCTTTTATGACACCCATGGTCGCTCGTCTAAAACCAGGACTCAACTCTGCTGACGTGACGTTCATATACTTTGCGTATGTTTTGTTATCTTCGAAGCTGAGACCCTCGAAGATGAGACTACCGTTTTAGCTTGTAATAATCATACACAAACCACGCAAGTACCACCGCAAGTACCCACAGATTCTGAGCCAACCAAGCGAGACCCTTCGCACCAACGTCAACGCATTATAAACTAAATTAGCCAATCCAACAGCCCATGGACCCATCTTCGTTATCGCGTTCTTAACAGCCTGTGCGAATGACCTCGTGGCCATAGCGCCTCTCATAACAGCGGATCTACCAGCGATAATAATAGTTGTTATAATCCCAGCCACTGAAATTGATACAGCGCTCAACCCAACCATATTTTCTTTAGCCCATTCCTTGAATCTCTGAAATCTGTCAATGTCGACTTCTTGTTGCTCTCTAACCTCCTCTATTTCTAGCTGTCCTAAAGTTCTGTATTTAGCTTGCGTAAGTCCAATCACTCTTTCGTGTAGATCAATGTACTCTTCGTTCTCTGCAGTTGTAAGGTCTTTTCCCTCGAGCTCTACTATTCTTTCGTTCGCTTTATCTATCGCTTCTTGAAAATGGTTCGCTTGTATTCGCAATGCACCATTAGCACCTATTCTTGATTCGCGCACCACACCATCGCTTGGGTTGAGCACACCATTCAGCTCGCGGTTTTCGTCTGGTGATAGCCCAGGTATGTCATCATAGCCCACTTTTGTTTCAATTACTGGGAAGTCATCTGGGATCACTTCTGTTGTGACAACTGTTGTTTCTGTATTCTCAGGGATTTGACTAACTAACTGTTTGAACTGCTCAATCGCGTTTTTACTACTCGCGTCTTTACTGTAGATCAAGCCTTTTTTCCCAGGTATTAGAATTCGTTTGGGTTTTCCATATTTACCATCTTTGTTTATCGGTTTGAAAAGAATAGACCCTGAGTCCGTCACATATGATCTGTCGGCTATTTTCCTTGACGCGTCGTCACGACCGAGTCTTTTTTTTTTGTATAACTTACGTATTTTCTTATCTATTAGCTTGATTCTTTTTACTTGATTTTTTGTTACCTCTTTGTTGAACACGTTTAACTCATCCAATCTTCTATAAAGATCGTCCGACTTCTCTTCAAGAGCTATACTGTAGCTTGTGTCATTAACGTCGCCGTACGACTCCTGTTCAACAAACTCTACCGCTGGGACTTCTGTGTTGGTCCCCCTTATTGTCACCGTTTTACCATCGTCGGTGTCGGTGGGCGGTGTCTCTTTTTCTTGAACCCCTCTTCTATCCTGTTCATACTGCAATTTATTCACTCTCTCATACAATTTGTCATACTTGATACGCACGATGTCTGGCATGTCGTCGTCATCAGCGTACTCGTCGCCAATTAAATGATAATCTCGAGAGAGTTTTTCAAGTTCGTCGTTTATTTGATCATCGGTGTGCCTATCAAGTCTATCGAAGTTCTCCATCTCAATCTCGTCAAAACCTTCCCCACCTTCAGCCATATTACATTAGCTCACATTTTGAATATCGCTTTCTGGTACCCACGAATTATGTTTGCTCTCATAACCCAACCATTTGACCAACGCCATCTTCTCCCCTCTGACTTTCTTTCTTTTCAACACCTTCTCAACTCTGTACACATCGTCGCCATGTTTCTTATTGACCAGCGATAATTCCTGTTCGTAAAATTTACCAATAATCTGTTCACCGGTGTGGTCCTCAATTTCGTACACATTCGGATCACCACGAATAACCTTTACCACTTTAAACAGCTCCTCAGTGAAGTTGGCTTCATAGCCCTTTGTGAACACACTCTTGTATTTACTAATTCTCACCGACTCGCCAACTCTAAACTTTGGCAATGGGTTGTCTGCAAATTGGTGACCAAACAAAGTGGTCCAAACTTCGCCTTCGTTCGACTTATCGACATCCTTTGGCTTCGTCATAATGCTTCGATTCACATTGCTATTGTAATTGCTCACAAACTGGTCAAGAACGTCAATCCATTTGTACGTTCCACGGGTGTAAAAGTACTTCCACATAATGCTCTTGAGACTTCTATTAAAACGCTCGACAACAGCAGCCTTCTTGTCGCTCTTAGTGCTGAAATATTCAACACCATGTTCTTTCAGTAAACTTTTCACACCAACATTGTAGAACTCAAGTCCATCATCAAATTGCGCTAACTTAGGCATGGCTCCAAACCGATCTTTAAAGTCGTTCAATAGCTCTCCAACAGCCTTAGTCATGTTCTTAGTGTCTTTTCTATAAACTGCAATTCCAAAAGCGTATCTACTCAATATTTCAATGCCTGTCAATATCCAATAATACCCTTTGTTCTGTTTTGAATACTTGCTCATGTCCACTAAGTCCATTTGGAGCTCTTCACCAAGAAATCCAACAAAAGTCGCGCGGAATTTATGTCTTCTCACAATAGGTTTGTACCTAGTGTAGGTGTCCTGCGCTGTCAACCATTCTTTCACTGTTTTTCTAGTTACTTTCAATCCGTCTCCCAATGCACTTTGATACAGCCTCTCTACACCACTGAACCCTGTCTTGGGATTATAATAGATGTCTCTCAACCCTTGCTCTGTCTCCACACCAAGCTCCATATAATTCACACAATATACAGTTCCAATAGCACCGCGCCAACGTCAGCGTCACCATTGTTTGGTTTGACACGAAACGTCATACTTGAGTAAATACCTTTTTTAATTCTCACCTTGGACTCAACGTATGCGTAGCGCTGTATCCCCCCATCTAGAGACTGCTCGGTGGGCACTGGCAATGTTGTGATCACATTACTACGCTTCCCATCAGTGCCCACATTGCTCTCCGTCTCAACAGCGTCGCACGAGACTTCTACATACTTTAGACCTCTGTTCATGTCAATCTTGTTTGGGCTGTCGTGCCACTTAGCGTCTAACGTAATTCCCGCGTCCTTCGCGAAACCAAGCAAAAGCCCAATGCCACCTAGCCTAAGTTCGTATGCGGTGGCGTTGCCAAGCCTCATAGGCCAAGCTCTGACCCTACTTTTACCTGTGGCCATCAGCTTCTCCACCACAAAGCCCACATCAACCACCCTGAGCGCGTGTCGTATAGCTCTAACCAACGCGTCGAAGTCGTAGTAGCCCCCACCCAATCGAGTTGCCGTGAACATTGGCGCTGGTCTTCCTGTTCTAATATTTAAGAATTGAATATCGACATCACTCGCCACGTTATTGTAGCTCCAAAACACAGTGGCTGTCTTGACTACAATGTGTGGGTTATCGTGTGTGGCTACTACACTGTAGTCAAAAGTTACAACTTTCTCCACACCTTCAACGAGCACCGTCAACTTTTGAGGACTGTCGTCTACACGTCGCTTCTCAGTGTAACCACCAGAGTCATACCCATAGTTTAGACTCATTACTTTAGCATGCGTTTAACGTTAGCTACTCAAGCGTCGCATACAAGTCCAACAATATGTCACCAACGTTGACACCACTACCATCTTGGTCAGTCACATTAAACACCAGCTGCGTAAAAACGCCTTTGTTTATCGACACCTTCGACTCAATGTTGAAGAAGTGTTGAACGGAGCTCTTCAGTGGTTGGGTGGTGGTCAATGGTAGCTCAACGATAACCTCGCTTTTGCTACCATTAACAATATTCTCAGGTCTGTTCACAATGCTACAACCCACTTGTACGTACTTCAACCCTTTGTTAACGTTCACAACATTAGGGCTGACCAAACCACTACTACTTATCGTTGTGTTATCGTTGAACCCTAAGAGTTCTCCAAATTTAAACAGCTCTAATTGTTGGTCAGTTTTTATCGCACACTTCGAATTGTGTTTGTTGGCTACTAGCTCGATAGCCCCTAATCCTCTCAATTCGTCGGCGATCATTTTAAAAGTGTGGTACCCAGACTCAAAAACGTGTTTGTTGCTGTTGTAACTTATTTCATCATTCACACCGGTCTCCACGTTAACGTAGTCCCAAAAGATGGTCGCTTTTTTCACTAGTAAGTGAGGATCTGAGCCAAACGTCAAAAGTGCCTCTGGTAGATCCACAGTTTCCGTTGGGCCTCTAATCAATACTACAACCCTGACCATATATAATGTAGCATGTGTTATGTGTAACATATGGTATATTATATATGCAGAAAGCCCTTCACGACTACTATGGAAAGTACTACAAACGTGCGATGGCTAACACATCAAAGGCTACACACGATGCAAAGGCAGACCTCATCAAAAAGTACCCCCACGCCACTTTAAGCAAATTCGAGTTCTATCCAAATATCTCGCAAGATGGTAAAATCATGAGTGTCGACATATATTTCAGAAACAACGACATCCTCAGCACAGACATAACCAGCACAACCTTCAAAAATGATAAAAAAATGTGGAAGTGGCTACACAATAGCAAGTTCCCAATAATATGGCAAGGTGGTGGAACTATCCAACCACTGCCAAAAGGTCATAAGAACCACTGGGGACTTTGGGACGGCTACCCAACAGAAAACGTGTTAAATTATCCAGTGAATAACTTCAAAGTTTTCGTTAACCAAAATAGCTACTTCATGTCAAAGCTACCAGTCTTACAAATCACCACGTCAAAGACAAAATCAGAGTGGGACGACAACGAATCTTACTACCGCGTTGTGTTTGCGACGTATTGTGCAAGTTTCTGTTGTGGAGTGTCGCTGCAACATTTATCAGTGTCACAAGAAGTCCACCCCGTGGTCACAAGTGTGATGAGATTTCATGTGTACTTCACCATTAGAAGACTTCTCAGAAGAATGGAGGGTGGTGAGACCATGAAATCAATAAGTAGAGAATTCAACGCTTCCGAATTGTATGGTAAGATTTCCAAGATTCCCAGAAGGCACTACTACCAGAATAAAGTCCTGAGCGATGGTACTTTAGGCGAATCTAGAGTCTTCACACTCAACGACGTTCAGAACGATTATAAACGATACGTCGCGCGATTGTCAGACGGCTTTACCAACATTGGACTGCAATACCTAAACCAGAGCATAGAAGCCTTTGTGTACTCCACACTTGGTGCGCAAGCGAGAACACGTGTATCAGTCGTTGGTGGTTCTGCGGGAAGTCTAGAGACCCAACAAGAATTCCGCAAGTTGTTTTCTGACAGTGTTATACAGTATGACGTATCGACATGGATTCTCAACATGAATAAATCGATTAGAGACACCAACGTTGTCCAAAATCTTGCAGTGTCACCAAGTACATGGTTAATGCCGAGTAATGTGGTGATTCTCAAGAATAAAATCGCTGGGTACAACAACTTATTAAAGATTGCCACAGAGTCCATGAGATTTGGAGTGAACACTCGCTTGAATGCAACAACACCAACAATCACGGCTAAAAAAGTCCACCAAGAAAATGTGGTGACTAACTTAGTAGTACCAACGACTGTGAAGAAAAAAGCTCACCAAGAAAATGTGGCGGCGCCAACTAATCTCATAGCTAAAAAAGTTTACCAAGAAAATGTGACACCACTTCCCGTGAAAAAAACAGTGGTCACAAGTAAGTCAGACACGACAACGCTGGCGATAGTGTTAGGGTTCTCAGCGGTCTCTGGTTATCTACTAACCAAATACACCTTGAAGTAGTAATGAGTCTAAACTATGGGTATGAGTCTGACGACCCTCACGATAAAATACTAAAGAGAACGAAAAGGCATCTGGACGAAGATCCCAAATTAAGCGCGACCGGTGGAAGGATGTCTGGAATAATAGACATGCAAGGCTCAGCGATAAAAAACGTAGCAGACCCAGTCGATGACACAGACGCCGCAAACAAAAGAACTCTAGAGCGACTATTATCAGGCTTCCTCAAGAGTCAGTCCTATAATGTTGTGCTCGACTTCAACGTTAGCACACACGCCTTGAGAAACGTGGAATATCACACCAATGGTTCAAACAAAGTGAAAGCCATTGGTGAAACAAGTAAATTAGTGCAAAACAACCCAACCTATGGTCCTATTGTTGGCATCGGCAGTGTAAGCCAAAGTTTTCTATCCCCTGTGTTAACACCGCTCCCACTTGAGTCAGGTCTCCATTTTAACTGCCCCAGTATGCAATGGTGTGATCTCTCTATTTTTGTTGTGGTGAGGTTACCCACTCGCACCGCTGGATCAAATTGGGAGACAATTATATCAAACGACGACGGTCAGTGGGATAAGTTCATAGGGTACAAGACTGGTATGACTAATGGACTCGCGTATGGTGGTAGCGTCCCAGCGATGGAGAGCATATGCACTATTCCAAGTGGCGTTGACCTCACCAAAACGCATATGATATCAATACATTGGCAAATGAGCAATTCACATGTCAGGGTCAACAACGTCAAGTCAGCCGACTCAGACTTCGTAGCGAATATGGAAAAAATAGGCACACCCTACGGAACAATTTTTGGAATACATCGACCAAGAATACCACTCGCACCTTATGCGTACCCATCGTTGATAGAATTCTACGGTGTGAAAATTGTGAGTGGTTACATGACAAACCGAGACATCATAATCATGGGTGGAAAAATGATGAAGGAATATGGTGTAAAGTAAATGGGAGCATGTATTTCAAAAGAACGTGAAATATATAAGATAAATAAAACGACTGATCACATGTTCAAAGCTGGTGGGTCATTTGGTCGCGGTGACGTTACTCTCGAGCTCCACGCTGAGATTGGTATGAGGTCTAAAAAGACTTACGGCAAACCTATTATGTTGCCAGAGTCAGACACTGTGGGAGTGGTAGGAGACGTGACCTAAGTTAAAATGGGTTGGTCTCAGCTTCGAGGATCTCAGCTTCGAAGATTTAGAAAGCTGGTTCGTAACGTTAGAAACTTTTTCAGACGACGTAGAAAACTGAGGACTAATAAAACACACCTGCTGCATTGGTACACAACAAACCAAATCTATAAAAAACCTGACACCTATGTCGAGTAGTTTTCTTTGCGAGGCTATAGTAATGGCGACCAACTCAGTGCAATTATTCGATGGTCACCAAATCACGACGGTTAATCACAACGGTGATATATGGTTCAAAGCAAGAGAAGTCGCAAGCGCTCTAGGTTACGCTCGACCAAAAGATGCAGTACACGACCACGTCGAACCTGATTGTAAAGTGAAGATAGAGCAGGCCTCGTTTATCAACGAACTTGGGGTCTACTCACTAACGTTCTCGAGTAAAATGGAGCGTGCGAAACACTTTGGAAGGTGGGTGCACACAGAAGTCTTACCAAGCATTAGAAAGGGTTTAGCTGACGTCGGTCTCAAACACAATCAGTTTAAAATGATCACTGAGTTCGACCTTCATACGAAAGTTGTTGGTTTTCTTAGGAAGTATTATCCAGAAGCTATTTTGATAGCTGCTTGTGGTGAAAATCAAGACACTTCGAGTAAAAGAATAAATTCGTGGAAAAAAGGTTACCAACGTGGAACACCTGACTTGATTATTGCCAATGCAAACCGACAGCATAGCGGGCTTGTGATTGAGTTCAAGAATCCAGGTGGCACAGGTAAGACATCCAAAGAGCAAGACTCTCTGCTACTCAGATACAAATCCGCTGGTTATCTAACGTTGTTGTGCGACTCGTACGACGACGCTATCACCGTGGTGATAAAATATTTCTTTGACGTTGGGTTTCAGTGTTCCCAGTGTTTTCGTAAATTTAAAAATAAATCAGCGTTGAGTAACCATGAGAGACGTTATTGTAAAGAGACTTTTTAGACAGCGAGTAATAAGTCGAGTTAGCACTCGTTCTCGTTGTTGAGACGACGTTTGAAGCGACAACTGCTCTAGCATTTTTTAAAGACGTTTTTTAACTCGATAAAAATATCTGCGAAACTCTCTCTCTCATTATTTCACAAACCTTCTGACCACTGTGTGAAAAAATGTTTCTGTGACATTGGACGCTTCATGTGACCAATGTCTAAATTTAAAAAAGTGGGGTATCCGAGAACACCCTTAATTTTGCGTGGAAGGATGATGGCGTCTGCACACTGCACGATATTGCTCAGCACCACCAACGAACGATGGTCCTGGATTATATCTCCAATTGAATGGTGCGTCAACAGTTGTTCCGTAAGTGTCACGGCAAACGACGCAATGCGCTTTTAGAAATGTGATGTCGTCTGCTACTGGGAACAGTGTGTCGAGCTCACCAATTCTTTTTAAGCGCTCTGTTGATATGAGACCACAAATAATGACGTGAATGCTGGCTTTGACATATTCGCGAATAATTGGGAGTAGATCAGAGTACCAATGGCCTTCATCAATTCCTATGACGTCGTAGCCAGCTAGCTCGAGAGAACTTGGGAGGTTGGTGATTAACTTTGCAGGTAAACTATCTGACCCGACAACAATGGTCTGACGATGTGTGGAGAACGTGTGGCCAGTTCGTCTAGTGTCACCTGCGTTGTTCATGTAAAGGACTTTGAGCCCTGACTTACTTAACGTGATTAACCTACGAAGAGTCTCTGTCGTTTTTCCTGCGAACATGGGACCAATCACGATTTCTAGTCTACCAACTTTTCTCATGGTTACTATACCCCCAGAGAAATATTTTTTATTGTGGTGGAAACCGTCGTTCCATGTTGAATATCCGCTGGAGCTCTAAGTTTTTAAGATGAGACCTCGAGCTCTCATGTCTTAAGCGATGCAGTGGGTCGTTGGTGACCACACCGCACGGGTGACAGGTGTACACGTTTTCATCTCTCACAAAGTGTCTGTGGGCGGGCGAGAGTACGTGGTCCCTGATATCGTCCGCACCCAGTATCTCATTACACCCCACCTTGCAAACGTGAGCGTCGCGGTTTGCAGCGAGCTCTAGCCACGCTTTGGCTTTGGTTGGGCATGGTTTCCACATAAGGGTCGCTAAGAACACTTCGAGGAAGTTACCGAGTAATGTAGCGTTGGACTTACGAGGGTTGTTCAAGTAGACGTCACTTGCTAACATAAGGTACTTGAATGATGAGTAACACCACACAGGGATTATGCTAGCTAATCTATCAGCAAGCTCGTTGGCTCTTTCCTCCCGAAGATCGATCCAAGCGTCGAGAAGATGCCTAGTACGGTTGACCTGAGAGCCAAACCGTTTTGGCAACCCTCCGTCAGGGTTGAGGTCAAGGAGCGGTGAGCATATTGAGAAGTACTCGTTTAAGACCTTGGGTCCAGGGGCGTCTTGTGGGGTAGACACACTGGTAAAGGCCGTTCTCAGCATGTTGGCAATATCTTCTTCGCTAACCTCTCGGGCTTGAGTCATTATGTTATACTCCCAGAAAAAATCCTAATTTTTTAGTGCGTTTTGGTTTGGGACTGTGAGACAACTGTGAGACATCTGTGAGACACCTGTGAGGTCAACTGTGAGTAAGATAACACGTGATAGTGTATTAGATGGTTGAAGACTCACAGACGGCTGACGCTAAGATCACAGCTGATGTGAAAAGTGTTAAGGTAAAGGACCCAAAACGCGTCGCTGCTGGTAAAAAGTTGGCTG
The DNA here is from genome assembly GCA_035772405.1 of Chrysogorgia sp. JL179-B06. NCBI lineage: Eukaryota > Metazoa > Cnidaria > Anthozoa > Scleralcyonacea > Chrysogorgiidae > Chrysogorgia > Chrysogorgia sp. JL179-B06. The sequence goes on along the minus strand of JAYKKM010000475.1, from coordinate 18,135,226 downwards.
AGATATCGAAAGCTGCGAAAGAAAAGAAAATGCGTGAAATGATAGTCAACGAAGAACAGGGTAGTGAGTGGAGCTATGGTTACATTGTTGGAACACTTGGTGTTATCATTGTTGGTGCTTCGCTATGGTACACAATTAGCAGTGAAAAAGAACCTGTGAGTACTACACCAGCACCTGTGTCAGAGAACCACAAAACTCGTCGTCCAGCGTTAGACACATTTGATTCTTGAACAAAACACACGACAATGTATATATGACTGCGATCGATCGAAAAGAACTTATGAACGAATTGTACGATGCGCTACTTGTTACGACTGGTGCTGTGGCAGTGAGTATGATTTCTAAAAAGGCTTTGGGAGAACCATTGGGAACACCAGAGACTGTGAAGGGCACAGTGAAACTTGCTGCAGCTGTTGGCGCAGGAACGTTGTTAGTAAAATGGATGCAATCGAAAAAGTGGATACCGACAGATCCATTCAAATCAACGTAAGTTAATGGTGAGTGTCGTGGCTGGAGGGATATTTAACGCAGTGGCTTTTGCAGGCGCTGGCTTTATGTTTTCGAAGTTTAATCACTCGGGTTATGAAGCTGAGATGAAGAGACACAACCATGCGTTGGAACAGTTAGCCAGTGCGAAAGAAGTGTGGTATGAGAATGAAGTCGCTAAGAAAGACAAGATCCAGCGTTTGCGACAACGGCTCTCTGATGCTAATGCTGACATCAATGACACAAACCACGCGTTGGAAGAACTTAGAAGCGTAATGACCATTCAGTACAGCGGACGAGTGTTCACTGACCTCCCGAAGATTGCGGATTACTACCAACCGAGTGCGGAAATGAAGGATTACCAATTATTGTTTGTTAGCGCGCTAGGTTTGGGTGGTGGAATAGCGGTGTGGGTACTAGTTCGATAAAAAAATGTTGGAGTAGTATAAGCGATGGACAAACTTATGAGGCAGATGAGCTATGGCTTGACAATTGACGAGATCGTGAATGAGACGCAAATTGAGTGTGGAGGCACCTTCAGGATTCACTACTGCTCGGATTGTGACGTTGTGAAAAACATGACTGACTGCGGTGGGTACGCGTGTCCAAAGTGCGGCGACATCGAATGGGGTTACATTCAGAGTTATGGCGACATGAGACTCACGCGACTAAAAAGCGTTCACAAACGGTCTTGGTGGATGGGGAGGAGACTACGGAACGTTGTGAAGGGTGAGCACCTTGAGTTGATAAAAGAGGACTTCCTGAAAGTTGTCAATGTGCTGCACTCATGCGATTTGATAAAGGGTAGAAATGTCAGCAGATATGGATACTACATTATTAGGTTGTGTCATAGAAGACAACTCGAGACACTCAAGAAGGTGCTTGACCTCAAAGACGGGAGGGTGAAAGACTTGTTCGACAACAATCTGTTTGGGGTGGTGTACCCAAAGCTGGGATGGTGTGAAAGTGGTGATATTTATTACAATGAGTGGCTTAGGAAAAAAATAAATAAGCGTAGTGTATATAGAAGCCAATGAGTCGGACTGTGAAAAACCCACTGACAAAAAGACGGGCGTATAAGACGAGTGCAGCCGTTGTCAATTCACTAACAGACGAAGCGACCAACGTTCACGGCTTCTTTAGAGATCAAGAGGGACAACCTGTAGTCGAAGACCTCGCGCCGCCAACGCATCTGTTGGATCGAGCACTGAGAGGGTTCACAAGGTCCTATGGAGTTGAGGTAATTGACGACAGAGACATCAATCAGGTAAACGCTAGTAGAAGCGCTGTCACTAACCTTTTGAGACGTGAACTAGGCGAGACCAACGGAATGAAAGTGGTGGAGACAGTCAAGGTCACTTTTGAAAAAGTTTTAGAACTCAATAAGACCACGTACAAAACTGCCTACTTTAACAGCGAAACGTTCGTCATCATTAACGAGCACGACATCGAGGGTGTCGCCAATCGTGGGTCGGAGCAGATTTTGACGCGGATAGCTGGGTGGTTATCTGAGGGGTCTGGATGGACTATCGACAAAATAGATGCGCACTACGTCAATGTCGCTATTTACAGACCTTTGCATGGGAGTAGCTACATTGTGTTGCCAAAGGAGCTGCGCAACAGTATGAAGGGTCTGATAAATGTAAATAACGATGATGACAACGAGTGCTTTAGATGGTGCCACCTTGCACATAAGTTTCCTGTTGGAAAACACTCTGATAGAACGTCGAAGTACGCTAGGCATGTCGGTGAGTTGAATTATGACGGAATTGACTTCCCAGTCACACTCAAAGACTACAACAAGATCGAAAAGGCGAACGATATTAGCATAAATGTTTTTGGGTATGAAAATAAGCAGCCATTCCCTGCGTACGTTTCTAAGGAGGCGTATCCTGACCATATGGACCTACTGTTGATAACTAATGACGTGGGCAACAAGCATTATGTGTACATTCGCGATTTTAACAAATTCATGTACCGTCAGACAGAGCATAAGGCGAGAAAGCATTTTTGCAGGTATTGTTTGCAGTGTTTCACCCGCGCGGACGTGCTTGAAAGTCATATTGAAGTGTGTTTGGTCATCAATGGGAAGCAAGCTATTAAAATGCCGCAAAAAGGTGCGAAAGTGAAATACGAGAATTTTAGCAGACAATTAAATGTACCATTTGTGGTGTACGCAGACTTCGAGGCTATCACACAGAAGGTGCACACAGCAACACCATCAAGCGAGTGTAGCTACACAAACGCTTACCAGAGACACGTTGACTGTGGTTATGGGTATAAATTAGTTTGTTGCTACGACAACGAGTACAGTAAGCCAGTGAAAGTGTATCGCGGTGAAAATGCAGTTAACAAGTTTATTGGGGAAATGTTAGAAATTGTTGAGTATTGTAAAAAGACATCTGAGAGTCACTTTAACAAAGAAATGATACTGACTGATGCTGATAAGAAGAACTTTGACGAGGCTAAAAGTTGTCATATTTGCAGTGTTGAGTACACTGGTGCTGACGTTAGAGTGAGAGACCACTGTCACGTGTTAGGTAAGTACAGAGGGTCTGCACATCGTGAGTGTAATGTGAACTTTAAATTGACTGACAAAATCCCTGTGATCTTTCATAACTTACGCGGCTACGATAGTCACTTCATCATGCAGGAGATTGGCAAGTTTGGCCAAGACATAAATGTGATACCAAACAACATGGAGAAGTACATGGCGTTCATGCTTGGAAAAAACTTGGTATTCTTGGACAGCTTTCAGTTCATGAGTAGTGGTCTAGACAACTTGGTGAGGAACCTACCAAGGGACGCTTTCAAATACACGTCAGAAGTGTTTCATGACCACGGGTTGGCACTTATGACAAGAAAGGGGGTCTACCCTTATGATTATATGGACTCCTTTAAAAAATTCGACGAATGCGAGCTACCCTCCAAAAAGGACTTCTACAATATTCTGAATGATGAAGATATTACGGAAGAAATGCACGAGCGCGCTTGCGATGTGTGGGACTACTTCGACGTTGAAAACATGGGTGGGTATCACGACCTGTATTTGAAAAGTGACGTGCTCTTGCTTGCCGACGTTTTTGAGAACTTTAGAAAGACATGCCATCGCGAGTATAAATTAGACCCGTGTCATTATTTCACGTCGCCTGGATTGGCTTGGGATGCCATGTTAAAGATGACTGGAGTGGAACTCGAATTATTGTCTGACATTGACATGTTCCAGTTCGTAGAATTAGGTATGCGTGGCGGCGTGAGCTACATATGCAACAGACATGGCGTGGCGAATAATAAGTACATGAAGGGGTATGATAAAGCGCAAGATTCGAAGTATTTGATGTACCCTTGACGCCAACAATTTGTATGGATGGGCAATGAGTCGAAGTCTACCTACGGGCGGTTTTAAATGGTTGACTAAGAAAGAAATAGAAAAGGTTAATCTATGCGACTATCACAACAATAGTAAAAAGGGCTTACTGCTTGAAGTCGACTTGGAGTATCCAGACCATTTGCATGACCTACACAACGATTACCCGGTGGCTCCTGAGAAGATGGAAATAACTGTTGACATGTTGTCGGAGTACTGCGCGAAAATCAAAAATAAGTTCAACGTGAGTGTTGGCGGCGTGAGGAAGCTGGTGACTAATTTGATGGACAAAAAAAAGTACGTGTGTCACTATGGAAATCTGCAGTTGTACACGAACCTTGGGTTGAAAATCAAAAAGGTTCATAGGGTCCTACAATTTGATCAGTCCAAGTGGTTGGGCAAGTACATTGACTTTAACACAGTCAAAAGAACTGCGGCTAAGAACGCTTTCGAGAAGGATTTCTTCAAGTTGATGAACAACAGTGTGTTTGGAAAAACAATGGAGAATTTGAGGAAGCGTGTGGATGTAAGATTAGTGACCACTGAGAAAAAGTTAGAAAAGCTTGTCTCAAAGCCTACGTTTGTGTCTTGCAAGATATTTAGCGAGAATTTAGTTGCTGTCCACAAAGTTAAAGAAACGCTGACACTAAATCGACCTGCATATGTGGGTATGTGCATACTAGACTTGAGCAAAACGCTGATGTACAATTTTCACTACAATTATATTATGAAAAAGTACTCTAGCGACACCTGCAGATTACACTTCACCGACACTGACAGTCTGTTGTACACAATCAAAACCGATGACGTCTACTCTGACTTTATGATGGAGTGCGAAAAGTTTGACAATAGCGACTATCCCGATGACAGCCCATTCGCTTTTAAAGAAAACAAGAAAGTTATTGGGAAGATGAAAGACGAGTGCGCTGGAACACCAATTATTGAGTTCGTTGGGTTGCGCAGTAAGATGTACAGCTATTTGAAAGAGGATGGAGGTGGTGGAAAAACCGCTAAAGGTATTAGAAAGAATATAATTAAAAAAGTGATCAGACACGAAGATTATAAAAGTGTGTTACTTGAGCAGAAACAATTGCGACACACAATGAAGACCATTAGAAGTGTCAAACATCAGCTCGGTAGTTACGAAATTAATAAAGTATCGCTATCCTGCTTCGATGATAAACGATACCTTTTAGAAAATGGTATTGACTCCTACGCGTATGGTCACAAAAACATTGTAGTGAGAGATAACACTGAAAATAGTGAACAAACGGACTAATTCGCGAAACAAATGGCCACCTGTTAGTATGCAAATTAGTCAACGTTGCTAACCAATCAAAAGAGCGCCATTTCGCTCCCCATTTGGGTACTTGTTTGGATAAAACATTTGTTGTGGACGCTGGTGTGAATTGACCAATCAAAAGAGCGCCATTTCGCTATCCATTTGGATAAACATCACCACTAGAATCAAAATCTAGTGGGTTTTTTTCGCGCGTGAATTGGAAATGTCTCGGTCAAAAAAGCGTGAAAATTTTGAAGCGACACAAATTTGTGAAAATGTTGAAACGACTATTTTTTAAACGTGACTGAAAATTTTGAAACGTGACTGAAAATTTTGAAACGACTATTTTTAAACGTGACTGAAATGTGATTTGGTATAAATTCAGTATTGTTTCACGAGTCTCGCGCGTGTTTGACATTAATCGGTGGAGAGGGGTGTGCCAAGCCAAATTAACGACCGCTGTAGTAGTATAGCAAGTGGGGCTGCGAGCTTATTCGACGTCAATCGTGAATATAAATACCAAAACATTGCCAAATTTGTCGAGTCGTGACTTGGCACAAATTTGGTGATGTTTTGGTATTTATATTCACGGTTGAGGTTGATTGGGCTCGCAGCCCCACTTGCTATACTACTTATATTTTTGTTTGGACGTTAGCCATCTAGAAATTACTTCAAAAGAAGAGGCTTATCTATCTTTTCTTCATGAATTATGTAGTTTGATTTAAGATATTGAACGATATTTCCTAGTATCTTTTTGCTCTTCGTGACCGGCTTTCATATTGGCTTGGTGTTGGCACAATGTCAATGCCAATGTCAATGGCAAGACAGCGATAACTCCTGGTTCTCCAAATTTCTTGTACAAAGTCAACAGATCGTCGTACGAAAGACCACCAGCAGCAAGTTTTTGATCCATACCCTGAGTTAGAGGACTATTACTATCCTTTGGATGATAAAGTTTACCAACAAATGTTTGAAGTAAATTATGGCACTTGTCGAGATAGTTCATGTCAGCTTTAGCTTCTTGTATCGAGTGTACCTGGATGCCTGTGTACCACTTCATCGTCTCCAGCCGCGTTAAGCTTATTTCCCAAAAATAAACAAGCCACAAATCCGAATCAACAAGCCACAAATCCCAGAAAATGTGGTGTTTTTGATGCCGAGTTTTCGCCGTCGCTGACCAATGGTTCTTTCCGCCGGTAGGATTCAGTTTGAGAGTTGTCTCAGAAACGAACTCGTGTCATAATTGACTTTTAACCCATTGTTTATTTTTGTAATTTTTTTTAAATAAATGAAACCGCGAAAATTTGTTTTTATAAAGCGAAATAAACTTGGAAATGTAGCCATTTTTGAATACTTTATAGTCTGTTTACTTTTCGCGTGGACGTTACACGCAAATTTCTCGCGTTCGTAATTTTATACACGAATCACACGAATCACGCACGTCGCGAGATTAGATACCAGACCCCTATGATTTAAAGGGCAGGGAGCCACCTTAATTGATTTTGAACTCCACTTTTATTTTCACTGGAATACCTCTTTAAAGATATACTACATTATGCAATAAGAATCAAAAAGTCTGATTACACACAAATCGTTTTGTCTTTTTGTGAAAATATCACTTTTTATGAACACGAGAAACTTTGCATTTGATACCCTACCTGGCATGATAGCTTTGACTGTGGAATTTTCGCAGCTTCAGATAGAAGCCTCTTACGATGACCCATTTTATTAATTTGTATCTCACACAGATCCTAAAGATTAAAAAATCAAAACAACTTTAAAGGCATCTATAGTCCGTTCTGCGCATGTGCGTGGTTTTGTTTACATCGTTTATATATAATATAAGGTAAAGCCATCATAGTTAATCGTACACACAGTATCCCCATTAAGGTTTTCCACGCTTGCGTTTGTTTGCGAAGCAAGCGAAGGTTAAAATGGTTCGATGATATATGTACTAACTGAAGGTTAACTGGTTGGATGACATATGTACTACCTATGCGGCAGTCACTAGATATCAGTAGTACTTAGAAACATTCTCTGAGGATTTGAGCTTGACGATCGTCCACATTCACTACATCAATGTATATGTACAACACACCCAAGAATTACTGATATATAGCGACTGCCACATAGGAAGTAAATATATCAATCGAACCAATAAATCATTGTAACCTCGCTCTCCATCTGAGTCTCGTTAGCTCAATAGTTAGAGCGTCTCACCAGCAATCAGAAGGTAACAGCTGGCTCGCCGAAATATTGGAGTTTGACCTGACCGTAGGACACGAGGTATAGCCGTCATGCTGGTGTGCCTGTCTGCACAAAAAAACGCCGGAGCTCCGACAGAGCTCCGGCGCACAGCACTAAATCAAGTTGACATCATCGGTTATTCATTTGCATATCACCCAAGTCTAAATATCTCAAGAACGACGTGAGATATGAAAAAGCTCTAAATTTCCATTCCTCATCATTCTACAAGTTCATTTAAACATAGCCAAAATAACTAAGACTTCATTTTCCTTTCATAGACACTTTAAGATCTTAGCTCTGCTCCGTGGTCAGACATGGGTCGTATGGTGGCAGCCTGGGCGCTTTTAATATATCTTCGACTCGGGCATGTATATTAATTTTTTTAAATTATTTAAATATTAAAATTAATTAATTAATATATTTATAATTTAATAATTTAAATATTATTATTTTATTATTTACATTTAGTGACTCCCAGGCCGTAAACCGCGACGAAAATAAAAAGGAACCTACCTCTACAGTGAGTCCTGCCATAGCTGTCAAGTCAAAACCAGCGCTGGCAAAATTATCCATATAAGCAAGTAACTTCGACTGGGCCAGCCAATCATAAAGCTCGTCATACTCGCGCATCTAAACAACACACAATGAAATCAAACCAACAGACCTAATATCCAGCCAATCATCTTGTACCGTTACAGATCAAGTGTGTAAACAGTTATGTATTCCTGAGTGATCTATTTAGAGGCAAAATATTTTGATTTGCATAAACGCGTCTATAATATTGATGCCATAGACAGATGGAGCAGATCCAGTTTCATTAAATAAATACCAAATGGTTTCCGTGTTTGGATACTGTGATCCAAACACGCGGGAAGTTGCGAGATTGGAGAAAGCGTAAAAAAACCCATTAGGTATTTCTTTTATAAAATAATACAAGAGAACGAGCAGCAAAACTTAAGGACATTTTTGGCGGGAAATTTCCGTGTTTGGATGGCCTGATCCAAACACAGGTATTGACCAATCAGAGCCTGCGTAGCATACATGTTATTTTATAATAGTCTATCTTCATGACTCTTCACAGGAAAAAGGTAGTCTGAGTATGTACTTGGATGCTCGTCTCTACACGCGTTCCGTCTGTCGTATCGGATCTTTCGATTGAGGGGCCCATACTTGTGTTACCAGCGGAAGGTAGATTGCACGTCTCACTGGTTTACTATTGATAAGCCTTGTATTGCGTCTAACCAACCCTGGCATTCTATTTGACTTAGAACATTGCTCAGTGATCTGTTTTGACAGGTTGTTCGAAACCCACACTCCGACATCTCTTTCTGATTTGGTCTACTTGTTCTACACGTGACGATGTGATTAACTGACGAGTGTCAAAGACGTTTTGCAATATAAACAAGTATATGAACAAGTATTGTGCCGCGTACAAACATTCGGATACGCCAGTATGACAACCGTATATGGAAAGATCGTATCATGTGGATAGGTCTTCATATGTTTTACACCTACCCTGAGATTCGTAACGCCACCTTGAGGATGTATTGGGACTGGTATCGAGATAGGAGCTACAGGTGCTGTAATAAAAATATGCCAGTGATTGAAGTACCTATCGTTCATATGGGAGAACACACCTTTCACATGCCTCATCTCCAACACACCTTTCACATGCCTCATCTCCAACATACCTCCGACACAACACGCCTTCCACACGCCTCACACCCAACACGCCTCCACCCAACACGCCTTCCACGAAGTATAATGGAGACCAAATTGTTGTCTTCAACCATGCAAATCAACTAAGGAGCTCTCCTTAGTCTTATAGTAAACGTAAATTTTGCCTGTAAACCGCTGAAAAATATTAGCGGTTTGAAGGCTCACCCTGATTTTTTTTGCGGAGACTGGTTCTCCGCTAAGTCATGAGCCAGTTTGCACTTGACGAATGGACACTCAATATGAGTAGTATAGAACATGGCGGTGCGGGCTCAGCGACGCCAACCACAAATGCGAGTGCCATAGCAACGTTAATTTTTACGCCAAATCGCGATTTAGCGCAAAAATTAGCGATGCCACGGTGCCCGCACTTGTGGATAACGTCGAATAAGCCCGCACCGCCATGTTCTATACTACTACAGCAGTCGTTAATTAGGCTTGACGCACCCCTCCCCACACTCTCCACAGATTAGTGTCAAACACGCGCGAGACTCGTGAAACAATACTGAATTTGTACCAAATCACATTTCAGTCACGTTTAAAAATAGTCGCTTCAACATTTTCAGTCATGTTTAAAAATAGTCGTTTCAAAATTTTCAGTCACATTTAAAAAATAGTCGTTTCAACGTTTTCACAAATTTGTCAAATCACATTTAAAAAATAGTCGTTTCAACATTTTCACAAATTTGTTAAATCACATTTAAAAAATAGAGAGTGCCGTTTCAACATTTTCACAAATTTGTTAAATCGTATTTAAAAAAATAGAGAGTGTCGTTTCAACATTTTCACAAATTTGTCAAATCGCATTTAAAAAATAATCGTTTCAACATTTTCACAAATTTGTCAAATCATATTTAAAAAATAGTCGTTTCAACATTTTCACAAATTTGTCAAATCGCATTTAAAAAATAATCGTTTCAACATTTTCACAAATTTGTCAAATCACATTTAAAAAAATAGTCGTTTAAACATTTTCACAAATTTGTCAAATCACATTTAAAAAAATAGTCGTTTAAACATTTTTACAAATTTGTGTGTTGTAAAAGTGTCTCACGCGTGATAAAATTGCCACCTGTTATGCAAATTAGATTATTGCCACCTGTTAATAATTAATTAGTCCGTTTGTTCACTATTTTCAGCGTTTGTTGCCTCTTTTCTAAAATGGTGATCGTACAAATATTTTGACGTTGTGATTCCTCCCGACAACAAGCCCAAGAAAGGCACGTACGGTGTCACAATCGCGACAATGCTCTCAACGTCTTTCTTTAATAGCGGGTCTTTTTGTAGTTCATCATTTAGTTCGTCAGGATTTTCAATAGCGTTCAACCCATCCAGTAAGCTAGCGAATTTGCTGATTAACAAGTCGGTGAGAAAAGCGTTTGCGATCTCCATTCTCTTCAACTCATATTGGTGCCATATCTTGTCGATGACCTTTGCGGACGCTTTTTTAATATACGCTTCAGATTGGCTCACCATATCATCACCAGACAGTCTAATAAGTTCAGCTCTCCTAACGTCAATGTCGTCTTCCACAGTCGAGGCACTAGCGGCTTGAGTATCCTCAACTAATTCCTCAATCGTGGGGTTTTCCTCACTTTTGCGTTTTACCATCACGCTATTACTTATGCCCATATTTTATTGCGGAATAACAACTTCGTGACTGTATGGATAGCGCAGTGAGATTTCTAGTCTAGCGTACTTATTATTTTTTAATGCGGTCACAATCGCCGACGATTTTTCTCTGCTAATGTTCCCAAGGTAATCGTCGATAACAACCTTCATATCACTTCTGCTCGGGCAGTAAAAACAAACAAGCTTACTAATATTTTCTCTGTACGGTTTTGCGATCGACGTCAGTTGTTGTGTGATGACAATAACGCTCAGCGTAAAATGTCGCGCGCTAAAAGCCAAGTTGACCAATTGACTAGTCCTATTCTTAACATCTTGAGAGCTCGCACAGTCGTCTAACACAATTAGAGTGTTAGTGCCTTTAAAAACATTTGTTACACACTTGAGAACAGCGTCGACATTGTCCTGTGTGCAGTCTATCGCTAACACGTCGGGGTCGCGCACATATTTCCAATCTTGATACGCTTTGTTCCACTCGAAAGTAGGACAAATCAACACGATGTAGTCAAATTTACTAAAGTACTCAGATTCCAATGTTTCCAGCAAATAATGCGTCTTACCACAAGCTGTCATACCAACAATTAACATATTAAACGGAGTCTCCATTAACCCACGTTTGATTTAATACTGGATTGATTGCAACCCATTGTTCATGAAGTTTACCAGCCCATCACTTATCACAAACACCCTGCACATGACATTTGCAGTCGTCACTTTTTTAGTGATCTCAAGAAGCACGCCGGATTGTGTGTTTACAATGTTCTTGCCAGTGGCGACATTGCGATTATCTTGAACACTCCTCAAGTCGATGACTAACGCAAAGCCATCTTTATAGAACTTCTGTATGGTCATGAACTGAGCGTGTTCTTCACCCAACCCAAACAATCGTTTCGCTTCTGCATAGAACTTTGACTTTGGGATGCCTTGTGAGTACACACTATTTGGCACGCCTTCAATTGTGACTCTAATATTCTCAATATTTGGGTAAAGAAACTCCTCGCTGTCTGTTCGCACCTTATTCGTGAATAGCAACACAATCGCCTTCATGCTTTTTCTTGGCAGATTAATGTTTTCATTCACAATGGTCGTGCCTTTGTCCCATTCGGTGGTTTTCATCAACGTAACGTGCTCATACGACAAACTACGACCACTTGCGTAGCCCGACGCTATTTCGTCAGCGAGCCCCTGGTTATCAATCGTCTCATACTCAAGCTCGAGGTTCTCCAGAGTGTATCCACCCACAGCGCTACCAGATTGCGCCACCATGATGTCTGTGGCCTTCGGAAGTGTGATCACATACTGCAAGTTGTTGTTCATGCTAAAAGGAGCGTACAACCCGTGGTCATTCATGATTTTACCAAGTTTTATTCGCTGTTTCGTCCCAATCACACCAAACATCAACGCGTCACTAACTTTAGCGGCGTTCCCACTCGTCGCACCACTGTCATCCTTAGAAACTAACTTTCTCAAGTTCTCACCACCAATACCATAGTCAATCATTTGGTCTCGCGCAGTAGCGCTTTCCCAAAGGTCGCGATAGACACCAGTGTAATTTTCCCCATTGTTGTCATACACAGTTTCCCCAGCTAGTCTCACAACAAGCTTCTCAACCAACAACTTGCTCACATTGTTCAAGAACCAGCTTTTGGCGTTTGCGTTCTTGAAGTCGAACACTAGACCCAACGATCCAGGCACCAAACAGCTGCTAACCTTAAGCTTCGGTATATCAATGTAAAGTTCCTCACCAGGGCTGACCTTATTAGGGTTCAACGTGATTACGTGTTGCGTTCTCACCCCTTTTATGACGCCCATGGTCGCTCGTCTAAAACCAGGGCTCAACTCTGCCGACGTGACGTTCATATACTTTGCATATGTTTTGTTACTACCGTTTTAGTTTATAGTAGTCATAAGCAAACCACGCAAGCACCACCGCGAGGACCCACAGATTTTGGGCCAACCAAGCGAGACCCTTTGCACCCAACGTCAACATATTGTAAACTAAGTTAGCCAACCCAACAGCCCATGGACCCATCTTCGTTATCGCGTTCTTAACAGCCTGTGCGAACGACTTTGTGGCCACAGCGCCTCTCATAACAGCGGATCTACCAGCGATAATAATTGTTGTTATAATTCCAGCCATTGAAATCGCTACAGCGCTCAACCCAACTATATTTTCTTTAGCCCATTCCTTGAACTTCTGCAATCTGTCAATGTCGATCTCTTGTTGCTCTCTAACTTCCTCTATTTCTCGCTGCTCAATAGTTCTGTCTCGAGCTTCTTCAAGCCCAACAACACGCTCTCTCAATTCAAAGGCGATGCTTTCATTGTCTTCACCATCTAGTTCGTCTGACGTTCTATTTATCACTTCTTGAAAGTGGTCCGCTTGTATTTGCAGCGTACCATCGTCACCTACTCTTGATTCACGCAACACACTATCGCTTGGATTAACCACACCACTCAGCTCGCGGTTCTCGTCTGGTGACAGCCCAGGTATGTCGGCATAGCCCACTCTTGTCTCGATTACTGGGAGGTCGTCTGAGGTCACTTCTGTTGTGACAACTGTTGTTTCTGCATTCTCAAGGATTTGACTAACTAACTTTTTGAACTGCTCGATCGCGTTTTTACTACTCGCGTCTTTACTGTAGATCAAACCTTTTTTCCAAGGTTTTAGAATTAGTTTGGGTTTTCCATATTTACCGTCTTTGTTTACTGGTTTGAAAAGAATAGCCCCCGAGTCCGTAACCTGCGACCTGTTGACTATTTTCCTTGACGCGTCGTCTTGACCGAGTGTCTTTTTGCTTAATTTACGTATTTTCTTGTTTATTAGCTTGATTCTTTTTACGTTGTTTTCTGTTAGCTTTTTGTTGGATGCTTTTAGCTCGCCCAGCCTTCTCTCAATTTCTTTCTCCTCTTCAAAAGCTATACTAAAACTCTCGTCATTGACATCACCATATGACTCCTGCTTAGCAAACTCCACCGCGGGGACCTCTGTGCTAGTCCCCCTTATTGTCACCGTCTTACCATCATCAGTATCAATAAATGACGTCTCTTTTTGCCCACCTCGCCTCGCGTCTAGCTCACTCCTTATCTTTTTCGCATAGTCTTGATAGTCGTTGTAATTAACACGAACGTCTTCCGGCATGTTGTCTTCAGTGTGCTTACCGTACATGCCTTCAATAACGTCTTCGACATCGGCGAGCGTCTTTTCTAATTGCTCGTCGCTCATGTCTTCGTACTTATTGAGGGTTTCCATCTCGACCTCGTCGAAAACTTCTCCACCTTCAGCCATATTACATTAGCTCACATTTTGAATATCGCTTTCTGGTATCCACGAATTATGTTTGCTCTCGTAACCCAACCATTTGACCAGCGCCATCTTCTTCCCTCTGACTTTCTTTCTTTTCAACACCTTTTCAACTCTGTACACATCGTCACCATGTTTCTTATTGACCAGCGATAATTCCTGCTCATAAAATTTACCAATAATCTGTTCACCGCTCACGTCCTCAATTTCATACACATTCGGATCACCACGAATAACCTTTACCACTTTAAACAGCTCCTCAGTGAAGTTGGCTTCATAGCCCTTTGTGAACACACTCTTGTACTTACTAATTCTCACTGACTCGCCAACTCTAAACTTTGGCAATGGGTTGTCTGCAAATTGGTGACCAAACAAAGTGGTCCAAACTTCACCTTCATTTGACTTATCAACATCCTTTGGCTTCATCATAATACTTCGATTCACATTGCTATTATAATTGCTCACAAACTGGTCGAGACCCCCAACCCATCTATACGTTCCACGGGCATAAAAGTACTTCCACATAATGCTCTTGAGACTTCTATTAAAACGCTCAACAACAGCAGCTTTCTTATCACTCTTAGTGCTGAAATATTCAACACCATGTTCTTTTAGCAAACTTTTAACACCAACGTTATAGAACTCAAGTCCGTCATCAAATTGCGCTAACTTAGGTGTGACCCCAAACCGATCTTTAAAGTCAACCAACAATTTTCCAACAGCCTTAGTCATGTTCTTAGTGTCTTTTCTGTAAACTGCAATGCCAAAAGCGTATCTACTCAATATTTCAATGCCTGTCAATATCCAATAATAACCGCCATTCTGTTTTGAGTGCTTACTCATGTCCACTAAGTCCATTTGGAGCTCTTCACCAAGAAACCCAACAAAGGTCGCACGGAATTTGTGTCTTCTCACAATGGGTTTGTACCTAGTGTAGGTGTCCTGCGCTGTCAACCATTCTTTCACTGTTTCTCTAGTCACTTTCAACCCGTCTCCCAATGCACTTTGATACAATTTCTCTACACCACTGAACCCCGTCTTAGGATTATAATAAATGTCTCTCAACCCCTGCTCTGTTTCCACACCAAGCTCCATATAATTCACACGATATACAGTTCCAATAGCACCGCACCAATTTTAGTATCGCCGTTATTTGGTTTGACACGAAACGTCATACTTGAGTAAACACCTTTTTTAATACTTACCTTGGACTCAATGTCTACATGACGTTGCACTGACCCTTTCAATGACTGTTCGGTAGGTATTGGCAACGTTGTGATCACACTGCTTCGCTTCCCATCAATACCCACGTTGCTTTCGGGGTCAACAATGTCACATAAGATTTCTATGTACCTCAGACCTCTATACATGTCGACCTCGTTTGGACTGACGTACCACTTTGAGTCACCCTTAATCACCCTATCCTCCGCGAAACCAAGTAGAGGTCCAACGCCACCAAACATAGTTGGGACACTAACCTTAACCATACACCTACTTGTGAATTCTACTCTCTTTATCTCAAGATCTATCTTTTTTATTTTAAAGCTTTTCTCTAAGATTCCGACCATTGTCTTGAAGTTAGCATACCTCCCTTCCGCTCCCCCAATCACTGTATAAGCAGTCCCAGGGTTGCTCGGCCTGAAGACACTAACGACATCACCACGTCTTACGTTATGGTAGTCCCAAAACACAGTAGCTGTTTTGACCATAATGTATGGGTTATCGTGCGTGATCATCACACTGTTGTCAAAGGACACAACTTTTTCTGCACCTTCAATGAACACCGTCAACTTTCGCATTATGTATAACATATGGTATATTTTATGCAGAAAGTGCTACAAGCGTGCGATGGCAAACACACCGAAGGCTACACGCCAAGCTTCACATAATTCACACAATATACAGTTCCAATAACACTACACCAACGTCAGCGTCACCATTGTTTGGTTTAACACGAAACGTCATACTTGAGTAAATACCTTTTTTAATTCTCGCCTTGGAGTCGACGTATACATAATGTTGCGCCCCTCCATCAAGAGACTTCTCGGTGGGTATTGGCAATGTTGTGATCACATCGCTACGCTTCCCATCAGTGCCCACATTGCTCTCCGTCTCGACAGCGTCGCACGAGACCTCTACATACTTTAGACCTCTATTCATGTCAATCTTGTTTGGACTGTCACGCCACTTATCATCTGACACAATCCCCACGTCCTTTGCAAAACCAAACAAAAGCCCGATGTCACCTAGCATAAGCTCCGTACTTAAATTGAAGTACTTACTCGGAAGATAGTGACTTTTGACCCTACTTTTACCTGTGGCTATCAGTTTCTCCACCATGAGGTCTACATCGTGCGTCTTGAGCGCGTGTCGTAGAGTTCTAACCAACGCGTCGAACTCGTAATAGCCCCCGTCCACTCGAATATCCTGTATTACTATCCCTGAAGGAAAATTGGCGAGTCGCATAGTGGTGTTACTCACCACATTTTCATAGTTCCAAAACACAGTGGCTGTCTTAACTACAATGTGTGGGTTATCGTGTGCGACTACCACACTATGGTCAAAAGTCACGACTTTCTCCACACCCTCAACGAGCACCATCAACTTTTGGGGGTTGTTGTGTGCACGTCGCTTTTCAGTGTAACCACCAGAGTCATACCCGTAGTTTAGACTCATTACTTTAGCATGCGTTTAACGTTAGCTACTCAAGCGTCGCATACAAATCCAACAATATGTCACCAACATTGACACCACTACCATCTTGGTCAGTCACGTTAAACACTAGCTGTGTAAAAGCGCCTTTGTTTATCGACACCTTCGACTCAATGTTGAAGAATTGTTGAACAGAGCTCTTCAGTGGTTGGGTGGTGGTCAATGGCAACTCAACGATAACCTCGCTTTTGCTACCATTAACAATATTCTCAGGTCTGTTCACAATGCTACAACCCACTTGTACGTACTTCAACCCTTTGTTAACGTCCACAACATTAGGACTGACCAAACCACTACTACTCACCGTTGTGTTACCATCGAACCCTAAGAGTTCTCCAAATTTAAACAGCTCTAATTGTTGGTCAGTTTTTATCTCACACTTTGAATTGTGTTTGTTGGCTACTAGCTCGATAGCTCCTAATCCTTTCAATTCGTCGGCAATCATTTTAAAAGTGTGGTACCCAGACCCGAAAACGTGCTTGTTGCTGTTGTAACTTATTTCATCATTCACACCGGTCTCCACGTTAACGTAGTCCCAAAAGATGGTCGCTTTTTTTACTAGTAAGTGAGGATCTGAGCCAAACGTTAAAAGTGCCTCTGGTAGATCCACAGTTTCCGTTGGGCCTCTAATCAATACTACAACCCTGACCATATATAATGTAGCATGTGTTATGTGTAACATATGGTATATTATATATGCAGAGAGCCCTTCGTGATTACTATGGAAAGTACTACAAACTCGCGATGGCTAACACATCGAAGGCTGCACACGACGCAAAGGCAGACCTCATCAAAAAGTACCCTCACGCTACTTTAAGCAAATTTGAGTTCTATCCAAATATTTTGCAAGATGGTAAGATCATGAGTGTCGACGTGTATTTCAGAAACAACGACATCCTCAGCACGGACATAACCAGCACAACCTTCAAAAATGATAAAAGCATGTGGAAGTGGCTACACAATAGCAAGTTCCCAATAATATGGCAAGGTGGTGGAACTATCCAACCACTGCCAAAAGGTCATAAAAACCACTGGGGGCTTTGGGATGGTTATCCAACAGAAAATGTGCTGAATTATCCAGTGAATAACTTTAAAGTCTTTGTTAACCAAAATAGTTACTTCATGTCAAAGCTGCCAGTCTTGCGAGTCACCACGTCAAAGACAAAATCAGAGTGGGATGACAGCGAATCTTACTACCGCATTGTGTTTGCGACGTATTGCGCAAGTTTCTGTTGTGGGGTGTCATTGCAACATTTATCAGTGTCACAAGAAGTTCACCCCGTGGTCACAAGTGTGATGAGATTTCATATGTACTTCACCATTAGGAGACTTCTCAGAAGAATGGAGGGTGGTGAGACCATGAAATCAATAAGTAGAGAATTTAACGCTTCCGAATTGTATGGTAAGATTTCCAAGATTCCCAGAAGGCACTACTACCAGAATAAAGTCCTGAGCGATGGTACTTTAGGCGAATCTAGAGTCTTCACACTCAACGACGTTCAGAACGATTATAAACGATACGTCGCGCGATTGTCAGACGGCTTTACCAACATTGGACTGCAATACCTAAACCAGAGCATAGAAGCCTTTGTGTACTCCACACTTGGTGCGCAAGCGAGAACACGTGTATCAGTCGTTGGTGGCTCTGCAGGAAGTCTAGAGACCCAACAAGAATTCCGCAAGTTGTTTTCTGACAGTGTTATTCAGTATGACGTATCAACATGGATCCTCAACATGAATAAATCGATTAGAGACACCAACGTTGTCCAAAATCTTGCAGTGTCGCCAAGTACGTGGTTAATGCCGAGCAATGTAGTAATTCTCAAGAATAAAATCGCTGGGTACAACAACTTATTAAAGATTGCTACAGAGTCCATGAAATTTGGAGTGAACACTCGCTTGAACGCAACAACACCAACAATTACGGCTAAAAAAGTGCACCAAGAAAATGTGGTGACTCACTCATTAGTAGTACCAACAACTGTGAAGAAAAAAGCTCACCAAGAAAATGTGACGGCGCTAAGTGATCTCGTGGCTAAAAAAGTTCACCAAAAAAGTGCGGCACCACTCCCCACGAGAAAAGCGCTTCCCACAAGTGAGTCAGACACGACAACGCTGGCGATAATCTTAGGGTTCTCAGCGGTCTCTGGCTATCTACTAACCAAATACACCTTGAAGTAGTAATGAGCCTAAACTATGGGTATGAGTCTGACGACCCTCACGATAAAATACTAAAGAGAACGAAAAGACATCTGGACGAAGATCCTAAACTAAGCGCGACCGGTGGGAGGATGTCTGGAATAATAGACATGCAAGGCTCAGCGATAAAAAACGTAGCAGACCCAGTCGATGACTCAGATGCCGCGAATAAAAGAACTCTAGAGCAATTGCTATCAAGCTACCTCAAGAGTCAGTCCTACAACGTTGTGCTCGACTTCAACGTTAGCGCACACGCCTTGAAAAATGTGGAATTTCACACCAATGGTTCAAACAAAGTGAAAGCCATTGGTGAAACAAGCAAATTAGTGCAAAACAACCCGGCTTATGGTCCTATTGTTGGCATCAGTAGTGTAAGCCAAAGTTTTCTATCACCTGTGTTAACACCAATCCCACTTGAGTCAGGTCTCCATTTTAATTGCCCGAGTATGCAATGGTGTGATCTCTCTATTTTTGTTGTGGTGAGGTTACCTACTCGCACCGCTGGATCAAATTGGGAGACAATTATATCGAACGACGATGGTCAGTGGGATAAGTTCATAGGGTACAAGACTGGTGTGACTAATGGACTCGCGTATGGTGGTAGCATCCCAGCAACGGAGAGCATATGTACTATTCCAAGTGGTGTTGATCTCACAAAAATGCATATGATATCAATACACTGGCAAATGAGCAATTCACATGTCAGGGTCAACAACGTTAAGTCAACCGACTCAGACTTCGTAGCGAATATGAAAAAGATAGGCACACCCTATGGAACAATTTTTGGAATACACCGACCAAGAATACCACTCGCGCCTTATGCGTACCCATCGTTGATAGAATTCTACGGTGTGAAAATTGTGAGTGGTTACATGACAAACCGAGACATCATAATCATGGGTGGAGAAATGATGAAGGAATATGGTGTAAAGTAAATGGGAGCGTGTATTTCGAGACCTCATGAAATATATAAGATAAATAAGACGACTGATCACATGTTCAAAGCTGGTGGATCATTTGGTCGCGGTGACGTTACTCTCGAGCTCCACGCTGAGATTGGTATGAGGTCTAAAAAGACTTACGGCGAACCTATTATGTTACCTGCAGAATCAGACACCGTAGGAGTGGTAGGAGACGTGACCTAAGTTATGTAATGGGTTGGCTTAGAAAACTGGTTCGTGACATTAGAAACTTTTTCAGACGACGTAGAAAACTGAGGGCTAATAAAACGTATTTGCTGCATTGGTACACAACAAACCAGATCTATAAAAAACCTGACACCCACGTCGAATAGTTTTTTTTTGTGGGAGACTATAATATAGTGATGACTTCCATAACGCTTCGATTATTCGACTTCGACGGTCACCAAATCACGACGGTCGTGAGCAACGGTGAGATATGGTTCAAAGCAAGAGAAGTCGCAAGTGCTCTAGGTTACGCTCGACCAAAAGATGCAGTTAATGACCACGTCGAACCTGATTACAAAATGAAGATGGAACAGGCCTCGTTTATCAATGAACTTGGGGTCTACTCATTGACGTTCTCGAGTAAAATGGAGCGTGCGAAACACTTCGGAAGGTGGGTGCACTCAGAAGTCTTACCAAGCGTTAGAAAAAGTTTAGCCGACGCTGGTCTCAAACACAATCAATTTAAAATGATCACTGAGTTCGACCTTCATACGAAAGTCGTTGGTTTTCTTAGGAAATATTATCCAGAAGCTATTTTGATAGCTGCTTGTGGTGAAAATCAAGACACTTCGAGTAAAAGAATAAATTCGTGGAAAAAAGGTTACCAACGTGGAACACCTGACTTGATTATTGCCAATGCGAACCGACAGCATAGCGGACTCGTGATTGAGTTCAAGAACCCAGGTGGCACAGGTAAGACATCCAAAGAGCAGGAGTCTCTGTTGCTCAGATATAAATCCGCTGGTTATCTAACACTCTTGTGCGACTCATACGACGACGCTATTACCACAGTAATAAAATATTTATTTGACGTTGGGTTTCAGTGCTCTCACTGCCTTCGTAAATTTAAAAATAAATCAGCGTTGAGTAACCATGAGAGACGCTATTGTAAAGAGACTTTTTAGACTGACGAGTCGAATTAGCACTCGTTCTCGTTGTTGAGACGACGTTTGAAGCGACAACTGCTCTAGCATTTTCTAAAGACGTTTTTAACTTGGTAAAAGGTGTCTGCGAAACTTTCTCTCTTTATTTCACAAACCTTCTGACCACTGTGTGAAAAAATGTTTCTATGACATTGAACGCTTCATGTGACCAATGTCTAAATTTAAAAAAGTGGGGTATCCGAGAACACCCTTAATTTTGTGTGGAAGGATGATGACGTCTGCACACTGCACGATATTGCTCAGCGCCACCAACGAATGATGGTCCTGGGTTGTATCTCCAATTGAATGGTGCGTCAACAGTTGTTCCGTAAGTGTCGCGACAAACGACGCAATGCGCTTTTAGAAATGTGATGTCGTCTGCCATTGGGAACAACGTGTCGAGCTCACCAAGTCTTTTTAAGTGCTCCGTTGTTATGAGACCACAAATAATGACGTGAACGCCAGCTTTGATGTAGTCACAAACAATTGGGAGTAACCCAGAGTACCAATGACCTTCATCAATGCCGACGACGTCATAGTCAGCTACCTCGGAAGAACTTGGAAGGTCGGTGATTAACTTCGCAGGTAAGCTGTCTGATCCAATGACAATGGTCTGACGATGTGTGGAGAACGTGTGGTCAGTTCGTCTAGTGTCACCAGCGTTGTTCATGTACACAACTTTGAGCCCTGATTTACTTAACGCAACTAGCCTGCGGAGAGTCTCTGTCGTTTTTCCCGCGAACATGGGACCAATCACGATTTCTAGTTTACCGACTTTCTTCATGATTACTATACCTCCAGAGAAATGCTCTCCCCTGTTGTGGCAACTGTTGCTCGTTGTTAAATATCCGCTGGAGCTCTAAGTTTTCAAGATGAGTCTTCGAGCTCTCATGTCTTGAGCGACACATTGGGCTATTGGTGACCACACCACATGGGTAACACTCGTACACCGAACAGTCGCGCGCAAAATTTGGGTGAGCACCCGAGAACATGTGGTCCTCGATATCGTCCACACTCAGTATTTCGTTACACCCCACCCTACAAACGTTAACGTCACGGTTTGCGGCGAGCTCTAGCCACGCTTTGAGTTTGGTTGAGCATGGTTTCCATAGAAGGGTCGCCAAGAACACTTCGAGGTAGTTACCGAGTAGTGTAGCGGCGGACTCGCAAGGGTTGCTCAAGTAGTGGCTACTCGCTAACGTAAGACGTTTGAATGGTGAGTAACACCACACAGGGATCATCTCGGATAGTTCGTTAACCATTCTGTTGGCTCTAACTTCGTCAAGTCCAACCCAAGCATCATGAGCGAACTTTGTGTAGAGAATCTGAGTACTAAATCGTCTTGACGCCTCTTCGTTTTTACAACCGGGGTCGCACAACTTGAAGACTTGCGAGTACCCTTTTAAGACGTCGGGCCCAGAGGCGCCTTGTGGGGTAGACACATTGATAAAGGACACTATCAGCGAGCGGTTGATCTCCTCTTCTTCGGTGTCTTGGACTTGAGTCATCTCTTCTGCGATGTCTTGGGCTTGAGTCATTATGTTATACTCCCAGAAAAAATCCTAATTTTTTTAGTGCGTTTGGTCTGGAACTGTGAGATACCTGTGGGGTCATCTGTGAGACACCTGTGAGGTCGACTGTGAGTAAGATAACACGTGATAATGTATTAGATGGTTGAAGACTCACAGACGGCTGTCGACGCTAAGATCACAGCTGATGTGAAAAGTGTTAAGGTGAAGGACCCAAAGCGCGTCGCTGCTGGTAAGAAGTTGGCTGAGATATCGAAAGCTGCGAAAGAAAAGAAAATGCGTGAAATGATAGTCAACGAAGAACAGGGTGGTGAGTGGAGCTATGGATACGTTGTCGGAACACTTGGTGTAATCATCGCTGGTGCTTCGTTGTGGTACACAATTAGCAGTGAAAAAGAAACGCAACTGGAACCTGTGAGCACTGTGGTTAGCACGTCAGAAAATCGTAGAACTTGTCGTCCAGCGTTAGACACATTTGATTCTTGAACAAAACACACGACAATGTATATGGCTGCGATCGATCGAAAAGAACTCATGAACGAATTGTACGATGCGCTACTTGTTACGACTGGTGCTGTGGCAGTGAGTATGATTTCTAAAAAGGCTTTGGGAGAACCATTGGGAACACCAGAGACAGTGAAAGGTACAGTGAAACTTGCTGCAGCTGTTGGTGCAGGAACGCTGTTAGTAAAATGGGTACAATCGAAAAAGTGGATACCGACAGATCCATTCAAATCAATGTAAGTTAATGGTGAGCGTTGTGGCTGGAGGGATTTTTAATGCAGTGGCTTTTGCAGGCGCTGGCTTTATGTTTTCGAAATTTAATCACTCAGGTTATGAAGCTGAGATGAAAAGACACAACCATGCGTTGGAGCAGTTAGCCAGCGCGAAAGAAGTGTGGTATGAGAATGAGGTCGCTAAGAAAGATCAGATTCAGCGTTTACGGCAAATGCTCTCAGATGCTAACGCTGACATCAATGACACAAACCATGCGTTGGAAGAACTTAGAAGCGTAATGACCATACGGTACAGCGGACGAGTGTTCACTGAGTCCCCGAAGATTGCGGATTACTACCAACCGAGTGCGGAAATGAAGGAATACCAATTATTGTTTGTTAGCGCGCTAGGTTTGGGTAGTGGAATAGCGCTATGGGTACTAGTTCGGTGAAAAAAATATGTTGGAGTAGTATAAGAGTGATGGACAAACTTATGAGGCAGATGAGCTATGGTTACACAATTGACGAAATCGCGAGTGAGACGCAAACTGAGTGTGGAGACACCCTCAGAATTTACCACTGCTCGGATTGTGACGTTGTGAAAAACACGACCAACTGCGGTGGGTACGCGTGTCCAAAGTGTGGCGACATCGAATGGGGTTACACTCAGAGTTACAGCGACATGAGACTCACACGGTTAAAAAGCGTTCACAAACGGTCTTGGTGGATGGGGAGGAGACTACGGAATGTTGTGAAGGGCGAGCACCTTGAGTTGATAAAAGAGGACTTCTTGAAAGTTGTCAATGTGTTGTACTCATACAATTTGGTAAAGGGTAGAAACGTCAGCAGGTACGGGTACTACATTATTAGGTTGTGTCATAGAAGACGAGTCGAGACACTCAAGAAGGTGCCAGACCTCAAAGACGGGAAGGTGAAAGACTTGTTTGACAACAATCTGTTTGGGGTGGTGTACCCAAAGCTGGGATGGTGTGAAAGTGATGACAATTATTACAACGAGTGGTTTAGGAAAAAAATAAATAAGTGTAGTATATAGAAGCCAATGAGTCGGACTGTGAAAAATTCAGTGACAAAAAGACGGGCGCATAAGACGAGTGCAACCGTTGTCAATTCACTAACAGATGAAGCGACCAACGTTCACGGCTTCTTTAGAGATCGGGAGGGACAACGTCTAGTCGAAGACCTCGCACCGTCAACGCATCTGTTGGATCGAGCACTGAGAGGGTTCACAAGGTCCTATGGAGTCGAAGTAATTGACGACAGAGACATCAATCAGGTAAATGGTAGTAGAAGCGCTGTCACTAACCTTTTGAGACGCGAGCTGGGTGAGACCAACGGAATGAAAGTGGTAGAGACAGTCAAGGTCACTTTTGAGAAAGTTTTAGAACTCAATAAGACCACATACAAAACTGCCTACTTTAACAGCGAAACGTTCGTCGTCATTAACGAGCATGACATCGAGGGTGTCGCCAATCGTGGGTCGGAGCAGATTTTGACGCGGATAGCTGGGTGGTTATCTGAGGGGTCTGGATGGACTATCGACAAAATAGATGCGCACTACGTCAACGTCGCTATTTACAGACCTTTGCGTGGGAGTAGCTACATTGCGTTGCCAAAGGAGCTGTGCAACAGTATGAAGGGTCTGATAAATGTAAATAACGATGATGACAACGAGTGCTTTAGATGGTGCCACCTCGCACACAAATTTCCTGTTGGAAAAAACTCTGACAGAACGTCAAAGTACGTCAAACATGTCAGTGAGCTGAATTATGACGGAATCGACTTCCCAGTATCAGTCAAAGACTACAACAAGATCGAAAAGGCTAACGAAATTAGCATAAATGTTTTTGGGTATGAAGATAAGCAGCCATTCCCTGTGTACGTTTCTAAGGAAGCGCACCCTGACCATATGGACTTATTGTTGATAACTAATGACGTGGGCAACAAGCATTATGTGTATATTCGTGACTTCAACAAATTCATGCACCGGCAGACAAAGCACGAGGCGAGAAAGCACTTTTGTAGGTATTGTTTGCAGTGTTTTACCCGAGCGGACGTGCTCGAACGCCATGTGGAAGTATGTTTGGTCATCAATGGGAAGCAAGCTATTAAAATGCCACAAAAAGGTACGAAAGTGAAATACGAGAATTTTAGCAGACAATTAAATGTACCATTTGTGGTGTATGCAGACTTCGAGGCTATCACACAGAAGGTGCACACAACAAAGCTGTCAAGCGAGTGTAGCTACACAAACGCTTATCAGAGACACGTTGACTGTGGCTATGGGTATAAATTAGTTTGTTGCTACGACAACGAGTACAGTAAGCCAGTGAAAGTGTATCGCGGTGAAAATGCAGTCAACAAGTTCATTGGGGAGATGTTAGAAATTGTCGAATATTGTAAAAAGACATCTGAGAGTCACTTTAACAAAGAAATGATACTGACTGATGCCGATAAGAAGAACTTTGACGAGGCTAAGAGTTGCCATATTTGTAGCGTTGAGTACACTAGTGCTGACGTTAGAGTGAGAGACCACTGTCACGTGTCAGGTAAGTACAGAGGGTCCGCACATCGTCAGTGTAACGTGAACTTTAAGTTGACTGACAAAATTCCTGTGATCTTTCATAACTTGCGCGGCTACGATAGCCATTTCATCATGCAGGAGATTGGTAAGTTTGGTCAAGACATAAATGTGATACCGAACAACATGGAGAAGTACATGGCGTTCATGCTTGGAAAAAACTTGGTATTCTTGGACAGCTTTCAGTTTATGGGTAGTGGTCTAGACAACTTGGTGAGGAACCTACCAAGGGACGCTTTCAAATACACGTCAGAAGTGTTTCACGACGAGGGTTTGGCACTCATGACAAGAAAGGGAGTCTATCCCTACGATTATATGGACTCCTTTGATAAATTCAATGAATGCGAGCTACCCTCCAAAAAGGACTTCTACAGCGTTCTGAATGACGAGTACATTACGGAAGAAATGCACGAGCGCGCCATCGATGTGTGGGACTACTTCGACGTTGAAAGTATGGGTGGGTATCACGACCTGTATTTGAAAAGCGATGTGCTCTTGCTTGCCGACGTTTTTGAGAACTTTAGAAAGACATGCCATCGCGAGTATAAATTAGACCCGTGTCACTATTTCACATCGCCTGGATTGGCTTGGGACGCGATGTTGAAGATGACTGGAGTGGAACTCGAATTATTGTCTGACATTGACATGTTCCAGTTCGTAGAAATGGGTATGCGTGGTGGTGTGAGCTACATATGCAACAGACATGGCGTGGCGAATAATAAACACATGGAAGGGTATGACAAAGAGCAAGAGTCGAAGTATTTGATGTACCTTGACGCTAACAACTTGTATGGATGGGCAATGAGTCGAAGTCTACCCACGGGCGGCTTCAAGTGGTTGACTGAGAAAGAAATAGAAAAAGTTAATCTGCACGACTATCACAACAATAGTAAAAAAGGTTTACTGCTCGAGGTCGACTTGGAGTACCCAGCCCATTTGCATGACCTACACAACGATTATCCGTTGGCTCCCGAGAAGATGGAGATAACCGTTGACATGTTGTCGGAGTACTGCACGAAAATCAAAAATAAGTTTAACGTGAGTGTTGGTGGTGTGAAGAAGCTGGTGACTAATTTGATGGACAAAAAAAAGTATGTGTGTCACTACGGAAATCTGCAGTTGTACATGGATCTTGGATTAAAAATCAATAAGATTCACAGGGTCCTGCAGTTTGACCAGTCCAAGTGGCTAGGCAAGTACATCGACTTTAACACAGTCAAAAGAACTGCGGCTAAGAACGCTTTTGAGAAGGACTTCTTCAAGTTAATGAACAACAGTGTGTTCGGAAAAACGATGGAAAACTTGAGGAAGCGTGTGGACGTAAGATTAGTGACCACTGCGGAGAAATTTAAAAAGCTTGTCTCAAAGCCAACGTTTGTGTCTTGCAAGATATTTAGCGAGAACTTAGTTGCTGTCCACAAAGTTAAAGAAACGTTGACACTAAATAGACCTGCATATGTGGGTATGTGCATACTAGACTTGAGTAAAACGCTGATGTACAATTTTCACTACAATTATATTATGAAAAAGTACTCTAGCGACACCTGTAGATTGCACTTCACTGACACTGACAGTCTGTTGTACTCAATCAAAACTGACGACGTTTATTCCGACTTTATGATGGAGTGCGAAAAGTTCGACAATAGCGACTATCCTGCAGACAGCCCATTCTTTTTTAGAGAGAATAAGAAAGTTATTGGGAAGATGAAGGACGAGTGCGCTGGAACGCCAATTGTCGAGTTCGTCGGGTTGCGCAGTAAAATGTACAGCTATTTGAAAGAGGGTGGAGGCGGCGGGAAAACCGCTAAAGGTATTAGAAAGAATATAATTAAAAAAGTGATCAGACACGAAGATTACAAAAGTGTGTTACTTGAGCAGAAACAATTGCGACACACAATGAAGACCATTAGAAGTGTCAAACATCAGCTCGGTAGTTACGAAATTAATAAAGTGTCGCTATCCTGTTTTGATGATAAACGATACCTTTTAGAAAATGGTATTGACTCCTACGCGTATGGTCACAAAAACATTGAAGTGAGAGGCGACAAACGCTGAAAATAGTGAACAAACGGACTAATTAATTATTAACAGGTGGCAATAATCTAATTTGCATAACAGGTGGCAATTTTATCACGCGTGAGACACTTTTACAACACACAAATTTGTAAAAATGTTTAAACGACTATTTTTTTAAATGTGATTTGACAAATTTGTGAAAATGTTTAAACGACTATTTTTTTAAATGTGATTTGACAAATTTGTGAAAATGTTGAAACGATTATTTTTTAAATGCGATTTGACAAATTTGTGAAAATGTTGAAACGACTATTTTTTAAATATGATTTGACAAATTTGTGAAAATGTTGAAACGATTATTTTTTAAATGCGATTTGACAAATTTGTGAAAATGTTGAAACGACACTCTCTATTTTTTTAAATACGATTTAACAAATTTGTGAAAATGTTGAAACGGCACTCTCTATTTTTTAAATGTGATTTAACAAATTTGTGAAAATGTTGAAACGACTATTTTTTAAATGTGATTTGACAAATTTGTGAAAACGTTGAAACGACTATTTTTTAAATGTGACTGAAAATTTTGAAACGACTATTTTTAAACATGACTGAAAATGTTGAAGCGACTATTTTTAAACGTGACTGAAATGTGATTTGGTACAAATTCAGTATTGTTTCACGAGTCTCGCGCGTGTTTGACACTAATCTGTGGAGAGTGTGGGGAGGGGTGCGTCAAGCCTAATTAACGACTGCTGTAGTAGTATAGAACATGGCGGTGCGGGCTTATTCGACGTTATCCACAAGTGCGGGCACCGTGGCATCGCTAATTTTTGCGCTAAATCGCGATTTGGCGTAAAAATTAACGTTGCTATGGCACTCGCATTTGTGGTTGGCGTCGCTGAGCCCGCACCGCCATGTTCTATACTACTAATATGACGTCACGGCCACAGGTATATTTTTACTTTGACGCCTCCGACCCAAAAACAGGTTGGTAAATTTTGGCGTGAACCAAGTCCGTCTCTCCTCTTCCCCAATCCCACAGCCGCTCCCGAATCCTGCAACCCTTTGGAGAGACGGACTTGATTCATAGATATAGGACCTTTGTTGTTTTGGGGTTGGTTACAGTTCTCTCTCCACATTTGGAGATAAAAAGCCTTTTTATTTGATCAATATGGAGTCGGAGCCATTCCTGTCTCTAGCCACATGTCACATGACAGGCGCTACTTTCACTCGTATATCGAAATCTAGTATTGAACCTTGTTGTTTATCGGAACCATTTGCAAATGATCGACTTCACCGACCGACTTCACCGACAGTCTAACATTGTTTTAGTCAGGCGCGCTACTTTCACTCGATCGGTTCATGTGGTTTATTAAATAGTGGTACTACCAATTAAGGTAATTTTTTCCAAGGTAATGGACAAATATTCCCGCATTGTGCTCGTTAAAATCAAACGAAACGAAGCCATTGTGCTCGTTGAAAACAAATACTAACTGTCGACAAACTTACTGAACAGACTGCAGAAAGCCTCTGCACTTGTCAAAATTATAAACATCTAGACAGTTCATTGTCTTGCAATTTAAATACTAAACATTGGCCTTAAATATGGGAATTACAATTGAGCAACACAAAGCCAGAATTGGTTGCAAGCAATAACTTTGTTAAAACCAAAATAATACTTTTGGTCAACAAGGTATCTTTTGGAATACATTTTAAAAATTCATTTTACATTGTAACAATGTTGATGTTATTTTATCTAAGTGTGTTTTATCTGCCAACATTACCACGGCTCACAGAACAATATAAAAGTGGGAATCAAGTAATAGTGTGGTTTGCTCAAATATTGTGCTAACGTATTTGTTGCACTGTTATTGAGAATGGCAAATGTGTTGAAGAAAATCCAGCACCTTATTATATATGTTGTTGTTGATCCATCTAAAAACTATATGTGCTGATTTTAGCCAAGGTGATGTGAGAAAATTTAGACTAAATGTCTTTGACTGCAATAATCAAATAAAATATATTACTTCATGGGATATACAATTTGTCTGCCGGAAATAGCCTTTCTACTTACATAAGCCATTTCTGATTAAAAAATATTTTTTGTTATTGACTGATGTTCCAGAAATGACTTCATTGCATGGTAAACACTATTATTTACAATATAGTGACTCGTTTGCTGGTGATTTGTTTATGACAAGTAGTGATGAACCTTTTTGCTTTGCAAAATGCTCTCGATAATGTGTTTCGATTCACAATTAAATTATCAACATTGTCTGTTGACAATTGACTGTAGCACTGTTGCAATTTTTAAAACTAATGAAGGCAAGTTTAAAATTTTTGATTCTCACTCAAGAGATTTATATGGCCATTCCACATGTCCATTGTTACCGGATACCCATTGTTTCCACACCCATTGTTACATTCAGTTAGCAAATTCTGAGATAACTTCACACTTACTGAAACGCAAGCTGATCAAAATGAATCTGCTGAAAGTGCAGACTGGATATTCAACCAAAATCTGGATATTCAATTAAAATCTGGATATTCAACCAAATTCTAATCAACCAAAATTTGGGCATACAACCAAAATCTGGACATGCAACATCACAAATCCAAACTTATTGCATCAAAACATCAATGAATCTTTGCAATATTTAAATGGTATTAATAATAGATTTCCTTCAAAGTAACTTATCCAACCAGAGTGAGTGTGGGGAATATTACCATATTTAACCATACCTCATGAGTTTATAGAAGTTTCTTGTACAATTTTAACCCCCCAAACGTTTTAAAAATGAAAATTTCGGGCACTTTTTGAAAGAAATTTCGGGTAATATTGCTGTTAAATATTCATGAAAAGTTTATATTTGAACTGTTTTAATATTAAAGTAATATGTTTTAACATTAACATAATATATTAGAGTTGTTTTGCAGTTGCCCAGTTTAATATTATACTATAAGGGCTATATCACATACGATAGATGAAGTACTCCACTATTTCAGTGAGGAAACCGCTGAGAAATCTAGTCACATGTGAAGTAGCGCCTGCCACACTGCATCCAATTATCAACAGCTGTTGACTCTAAAAATTTTTGCCCCGCCTATTTATAGTATAATTTATGCCCCGCGATAGTCTTCGAGCTATCACCTCTCAAAGTTTGTCCATTGGCATAGTTCAACGTTACAAAATAGGGAAAGACTGGGATTGAATATATGTAGTATATGATGTATGCAGGTGGATCATTAATGTTCAAATCCATTGTTCTTATGCAAAGTAAGTACACCTGCATACGTCACAAGACAATGAACCGCGCGTTTCAGATTTCACCAAAAACATTTAGCCATGAAAGCAACATGTCTCACCACTGAAACGACACGAACCAATTATCTTAAATTCGAACATAACGAAACGGAAATTGTCAATTTTTCCGATCATACTGATGTTTAGAGGGTCCCAACAGACTTGAAACGATTTTGATCAGTTAATGTTTCGTGAAAGTCGCGTGAAGTTTTCCTTGTTCTAGACACTTGAGCTTTTGTCCGCTTGAATCGCCATCTTCGATTCCCCTATAGTGGCTTTGTCCAAGTCTAAGTTATAGGATATTTCTATTTATTATATATAGATACGGGACTTAATGGTTTCTCCACAATTTGTTACACAAATATCGTACTGGACATTATAAGAGTCCGGCATGAAAAATCAACGGCAGAATATAGTTATGTTTTTTCTGCAATAGATAATTGTTTTGTACATCTTACCTTCACCTGACATATTCAAGTAGCCACCATCATCTGCTTCACTACTGTTGTGTTGTTCAGTTTCTTGCGTACTAACGCCTGATAGAAAATAATTAGAAGCGTCTGTTGTTAAAACGAGAAAATCCGTTGGTTAAAGGGGAACTATAGTCAAAAATAAATTACTTTGAAATAAAAGACCTTTAAGTATAATGTTTAGAAATGTTAATAGTTTTCGGTATCTGCTATTGTACTGGAGAAGTAATGTTTTATGATTCTAGACGCTGACATTTTAGAGTTTGCTTGACGGGTAAAAATTAATGTACAGCGGTGGTTTTCCTTTCAATAGCACTTTGTCGAGATGACGTCAGTACCAATATTTGTTCGCATACCCATAATTCTTGCGGCCATAACAAAAGAAAATAGCTAATTTGCGAGTCAAATTTGGTTTGTTTGTCCGCATTGCGTGCTTGTCTTTTGTTCCTTGCACTCCATGACGTCAAATTTGAAAAGAAACCACCGCTGAACAACAACTTTGAGCCATCAAGCAAACTCGAAAATGGCGGCGTCCAGAAGCTTAAAATATGAGGATAAAAACGTTACTTCTCGAGTACAAGAGCAGATACCGTAAAACTATTAACATATTTCTAAACATAATACTTAAAGGCCTTTTAGTTAAAAGTTGTTTTTTACTACAGTTCCCTTTTAAGTTTAAAATTGACTCACTACGGCTACTTCCGGTGGAATGACGCAATATGATTGGTAATTTGCGGTCAGGATTTTTCCATAATGCCCCCGTGGGCGATTACGGATTATTTTGGCAGTTTTGGCTGGAAAACCTTTTTTGCAAAATCAGAAAAATGTTTCTGGGCCCAGACGGGAATCGAACCGGTAACCTTCATGATCTCCGGTTAGATGTAGCCTGTGTACAGCCTGAATATACACCTGTAATACAGGCTGTACACAGGCTAGTTAGATGCGGGTTTGATTCCCGTCTGGGCTCAGAAACATTTTTGTGATTTTGCGTTAAAGCTTGAGTAGCAAACAATGTACTATACTAATAAAGTCTTTCACAGTTTTTGATTTGGTTCATTCGTTTCGGAGATATCTCTCTTCAAACATTGCCAAAAAGTGATATTCGCAAATGATAAAGGATCTGGTAACTACCTTATGCGACGTAACTTAAACGACTGATTGATGTGTTGTGTTTTCAAATGAATCAGACTTAGGGAGTGTTTATATGAGGCGAGCGAGCCCGGTTACCGCGTAGTTATATTGCTGTTAAAAATTCCGGTGTGTTTATATGTACAAGCGGGCTAGCCCTGTTAGCGAGATCTCGCTTGAGAGAGAGAGGTGAGATCTCGGTAAGCAGGATGGAAAATTTCTCATATAAACACTCTTCTTTGCAGAAAGAGTCGCTGGAAAAAGTTGCTACGCCTACAATCATTGCAAAAACTAGAACTCGATTCTAATTTCTGCAACAATTGCAGCAACTTGCGAACGACATGTCTTCACTGTGGAATTTCTCTTTCAAAACAAAAGTAATTTTCCGCCTCTGAGTATTAACAACGACGCTCTTATTCTACACATGACGTTATTGCGAGTATTATTCCCACAACGGACCGAGATGAATTTTCAAAGGGATGCCGACGCCGTCTATATATTCTCTTGAAATACTTGAAATCATCTTGGTAAACGGGATGAATTTTTCCCATATAAACGCGAGCCAGAAATCATCTCGTTTACCTGACTCGCTTCTCATATAAACACCCCCTTAGAAACCGGAATTTCACTTCAACACATTCCTTTTTCGTCTCTCGTTTTTTTCTCGCAAATAGCAATGTTTGAAGATAGATATCTTCGAAACAAATGGATCAAATCAAAAACTGTAAAATAACTTATATCAACATTGGTTCAGTTTCCTTTGTTCTCTAGTGGCCATTATCTCTGATATCAACCTCAAAGTTATTCATGAAGTTGATAAGTATTTATCAACCTCATAAAATTATTCATGATATTTAAGCGAGATATTTAAGCGAGATATTTAAGCGATATATTTACGCGATATACTACGCGATATATTTAAGCGAGATATTTACGCGATATATTTACGCGATATATTTAAGCGATATATTTAAGCGAGATATTTAAGCGAGATATTTAAGCGTTATATTTAAGCGTTATATTTAAGCGAGATATTTAAGCGAGATATTTAAGCGAGATATTTACGCGAGATATTTACGCGAGATATTTAAGCGAGATATTTAAGCGAGATATTTAAGCGATATATTTACGCGATATATTTACGCGAGATATTTACGCGAGATATTTAAGCGATATATTTAAGCGTTATATTTAAGCGAGATATTTAAGCGAGATATTTAAGCGATATATTTAAGCGATATATTTAAGCGAGATATTTAAGCGAGATATTTAAGCGAGATATTTAAGCGATATATTTAAGCGATATCAATCCTCGGGCTTCGCCCTCGGCTTGATATATCGCTTAAACACCTCGGTCACGGTATATAACAGCTATACTTAACAACTATTTTGGCGTGCTCTATATAGAAATCTAAAAACTGTCGTTGGTTTATATGCAATGCACTTTAACGTAACGACCGTTTATGAAAGGAAAATTGCCGAAGCGACAAAGGATACCCTTAATCGTCGCAAATTGAGCGAAAATTTCGCTGATTAAGAGATACCAACCGCTTGAATCATTAAACACAACTCCTTTGTCGGAAAACAATTCACAGTTAACATAATGATGTCGTTCAGGTTTCTCTGGTTTGCTGGTGACCGTACTTAAAGACTTCTGGCTACTAGTGTCTTCGGTGTACTGCCCCAGACTGAAGGACGATGCCACAGTGGGTTCGCTAACGGAACGCTTTTCGTTGCGTAGATTGGTTCTTAATGACGTAAAGTTTTGGTAGAGTAGAGGAGAACTGCCCGGTCGTAGCTCCGATGCCACTATATCGGCAGGGGTACGCGCTCCGGGAGGGGTACGCGCACTTGGAGGGGTCACCAACACATAACCCTTTTTATCTAACGGGATCACCGACTTCGGAGTCTCGGACTTCGAGACCTCGGACTTCGAGACATCGGACTTCGTCCTCGCAAACAATAGCCGGGACATATCTTCGTAGCCTCCTCGAGATTTTCCGGTAGTGCCTGATCGTACAGCTGAGTTTTCCATAACCTCGTCACCGAGTTTCGCGCCATTAGTCAACAAAGGAGAAGTGTTGCGTCTTTCAGGCTCGTGGTTAGCGTAATCCAAATCAGGGGGTAGTAAGTTGATCGTGGGTGCAGGGGTAACCTCCAACGACGTCGAGGATTCGTGTATGGACGACGGAGGCGGCGGTGGGAAGTCATCTAATGACGCGGTTGAGGGAGAACTCAGTACGTGCTCGTCCATCGGTGGCGGAGGTAGAGGAGGTGGTGGAGGCGGCGGTGATGGCGAAAGTGCAAGATGCGAGGGTTGTGCGACGGTTAGCGTATTCCTTTCGGTTATCGAAGATGGAGGTCCTGTTGCCACGGGAGATGGAGGTCCTGTTGTGGCGGGAGATGGAGGTTCTGTTGTGGCGGGAGATGGAGGTTCTGTAGTGGCGGGAGATGGAGGTCCTGTTGCCACGGGAGACGGAGGTCCTGTTGCCACGGGAGATGGAGGTCCTGTTGCCACGGGAGACGGAGGTCCTGTTGCCACGGGAGACGGAGGTCCTGTTGCCACGGGAGACGGAGGTTCTGTTGTGGCGGGAGATGGAGGTTCTGTAGTAGCGGGAGATGGAGGTCCTGTTGCCACGGGAGACGGAGGTTCTGTAGTGGCGGGAGATGGAGGTTCTGTTGTGGCGGGAGATGGAGTGTTCGATATTGGAGGAGGCGGCGGAGGAGGAGGAGGGGAAGATGTACCCCGCCTATCGTTTCGAAGAGACGCGCGGTTCTTTTTCTCGAGTTTCGGCGGAAGAGACGGTTCGCTGATCGAACACACAGACGGTCTTCCGGAAAGCGAGTGACGCTTTTTTAGAGGCAGAGGAGGCAGGTCCCCGGTACTAGTCACGTGGGCCGACGCCATGGTGTAATGTCTCGCTTTCATGGGTAATGGCGGACAGATTTCCTTCGCAGGTGCAACACTTTGAAAGACCTCCTGTTCCTGCTGCTGTTGTTGTTGTTGTTCTTGATGGGAACAATCGTTACTTATCTCGGTCTTCGTTTTTTGCGTGTCAGCGGTTTTCGTCGGGTCGGGCGTCTTCGGCAACCACACGTCGGCGTAATCGGTTCTCGTCGCCACGGAGACGGACGTCGACCTTGGAACGATGGGATTTTTTTTGTCCACCAATATGATGTCGAGGTAGTTCAATTTCTTCTTCCTCTCGTCCAGGTCGTTCTCCGACTGCCGACGGGGGGTCGCGTCAATGGCGTCCTGACTACTGTCTCCGTTTTCTATGGGCATTGTGTTCCTCTTATTCCCAGCTCGAGGTGGCTCATGGGGCTCAGTAGACTTTGGCGCCTTCTTGCGAAAGCTGCTCATTCTGGGAGCACGTGACTTTCCTGCTACAGGTTGATTGGCTAAAACGAAGAAGCATTAAATATAGTTTAAGGGCAAGAAGACAAATCTTCATTGAGGCAGCATTGCGCAATTCCGGCAATGACGGAATTTCACCGTGTGTCTGAGCCTGAAATTGTTGGATGTAACATTGCACGGATACACGGGCAATATTTTTCTCGCAACGCAATGGTGATAAAATCGTTTCGTTACCGTCACGAGGAGAAAATTGCTCGTGTATCACACCTCGCGATGGCAACGCAACGCCTTCCGCAATCGTTACCGAAAGTTAAAACCATTTAACTTTCGGCAACGACTTCCGTAAAATCGTCAGTACTATTTACAACCAGCCAATCGGAGATTGCTATCACTAGATGAGCCCACGGGATTGTAGGTTTTGATTGCTGTGAGCGAAGATGGTCGAAATAGCCATAAAAATACGCCGCAGTATGAACAAGTACGGAACAAAATATCAACAGAAGATCTCCAAGCATTAATTGGATATTACCGGGACTATCCTGTTATGTGGAGCAGTTCATTTAAGGACATCCATGAGAAGGGGCGGTGCGCCAATGTTGCCGCGACGGTAATACAACGATTTTAAAACTAGATATGGTAAATCTCTGCATTTGAATTGCCAGCAACAGTTTCATTTATCTCAAACTCATTACTAATACACGATTTCAAGATTATTGCCGCCATGTTGAAATGGGGCAAAGCGGACTGGGACGAGCGCGGTTTAACAGAGCACAATCACTGATCTCTAAATAAAGACTGGATCGAGCAACTATTGTTCAGAAAATGAAGCCGGAAGTCCGCCATTACTAAGGGACCAACTGAGAATCCTATGAGGTTTTTTGATGGTTTATGTGCTCTTAAAATAAAATAATATTACTATATAAAAGAGGACCAGAAACCATTTTTCAAATTACTGGGTAAAACGATTCATCGCCTACCTACATATTTACTGCGACTTTGGTCCCTTAGCAATGGCCGCCGTTGGCTCTAATTATCCAGTGAGAGAAGCCTGATATGCATTTAATGTTAACAAAGAAACTATATTGGCCAGACACTAAACCTATTTTGCTAGCGTCACAGTTTGATTTGCTTGCAAACTCGGAGTTTCTAATGATCTCTCGTTAATTTACATTATGCAAATATGCAGGCTTCAAAATCAGCTCATCAGATACAATAGAAAGCTCAATCCAGTCTTTATTTAGAGATCAGTGAGCACAATAACATTCTACTTTTAGAATCAAGATCGCCATATTTTCGTAACCAGTTTTCTTTTGTTACTTGCCACAAACATGCCTCGTATGACATCATATCCGATAACTTTAACAGCAAAAAAGTCCATGAAGATGAAATTTTCGCCTGACAAGATATATTATGATTTTGCTCAGGAAGACCCAAAAAGTAAAGTCCCCAAACAAATAAGTAAAGTCCCCAAACAAATAAGTAACGTCCCCAAACAAATAAGTAAAAGTCCCCAAACAAATAAGTAAAGTCCCCAAACAAATAAGTAAAGTCCCCAAACAAATAAGTAAAGTCCCCAAACAAATAAGTAAAGTCCCCAAACAAATAAGTAAAGTCCCCAAACAAATAAGTAAAGTCCCCAAACAAATAAGTAAAGTCCCCAAACAAATAAGTAAAGTCCCCAAACAAATAAGTAAAGTCCCCAAACAAATAAGTAAAGTCCCCAAACAAATAAGTAAAGTCCCCAAACAAATAAGTAAAGTCCCCAAACAAATAAGTAAAGTCCCCAAACAAATAAGTAAAGTCCCCAAACAAATAAGTAAAGTCCCCAAACAAATAAGTAAAGTCCCCAAACAAATAAGTAAAAGTCCCCAAACAAATAAGTAAAAGTCCCCAAACAAATAAGTAAAGTCCCCAAACAAATAAGTAAAGTCCCCAAACAAATAAGTAAAGTCCCCAAACAAATAAGTAAAGTCCCCAAACAAATAAGTAAAGTCCCCAAACAAATAAGTAAAGTCCCCAAACAAATAAGTAAAGTCCCCAAACAAATAAGTAAAGTCCCCAAACAAATAAGTAAAGTCCCCAAACAAATAAGTAAAGTCCCCAAACAAATAAGTAAAGTCCCCAAACAAATAAGTAAAGTCCCCAAACAAATAAGTAAAATCCCCAAACGTGAGATAGGCACTTTAATGCGCCTGAATTGTACGAGCAAAGGCGATTGAGCGACAAGAAATACATGAATGATATCTTAAAAATTCATAATTTTAATGTTTTAGCAACATTTCATTTGTATCCAAAAATGGCGGTTGCAGAAACACGGCTTTTAGCCAATCAGAATTTTCAAAATGTTATTTTATAATATAGCGTTCAAGTCTATCATCAACGTTTGAATTAGATCAAATTTCTCTCGCTGCAGAATATTGTATCCGAAATGAAGACTGGGGTTGACGGTTTGACGTTACACTCATTAGTATTTCCGACAAACAAACCTTTCTAGAACATCAACGCAAACCTCAAATCATAAAATATTTTGTCATTCAACTATTCACTTCAAGTATATCAATAATATCGTATTTAGGGTTATAGGTAATTTAAAAAAAAAACTCAACTTGCTTCTCGGTGTTTTGAAATGAGAGGACGAATTATTACTTTGGTTGAATTATTACATCAAATATTGTACTAAATTACAGAAGAAACAGAAAAGGTTCTTACGTGGTGCGACAGTGACGATTTCAAACGAGTTGGAGACCGTGGCCATGGTCGAGATTTTCGGAGTTTCCGTCGACGAGGTCGACGAACGAACTACTGACAAGACAAAAGAATAAATAGCATCAAGATAACATTGATTAACTCTTTCCTGTCCGGCCCACTCAAAGGGGTCATAGAAGACCCCCGAAGTCGTGAATCGAAAAAACACGGCACACGGTAACGCAAGAATAAAAATTGAAATTCGACAAGCGCCAGGGACATGAGATCCACTCAAACGCCAAATTTGATTTGATTTCATAAACAACTCTGTGATTGGTGGCATTTTGAATTTTCATGATGCTACGCGGGCGTGCAAGATGGTCTTTTCTAGTTAAATGGAAGTTTTTCAACCTGATTTATGATAATTAATGCTAATTTATATTAACATAATGTGTCTTGTTCGGAAAATTCAAAAGCATTGGTAACAGCCGGTTTATTGGGCTTTCAGAAAAGGTATAGCTTTCGCAACAGTTATGAATATTTCCCGAGATATCAATAGAACAAAGAGGCAGTTCAATTTTGGATGTTTTTCAGCCGGACAGGAAAGAGTTAAGACATGAATTAACATAACAAAATGGTGTGAACATAGGCCTCGTTTGTGCACCCCCCCCCCCCCCCCCCCCTCCCTCCCCCCCCCCCCCCCCCCCCCCCCCCCCCCCCCCCCCCCCCCCCCCCCCGGGTTAAAGCCCGTTTTTCACTTCACCATCTCGCTCGCCGCTAGAGAAACATTTCGCCGATGATATATTTTGTCCCGTTTTCATTGGTCGACAACTGAAAAACATTATGTCATTGTGGAAATATTTCGCTAGCGGCGAACGAAATGGTGAAGTGGAAAACGAGCTTAAAGTGCCTCTGATTCCTGCCATTTATTATCATGTACACATTTGCCAATAAAAAAGGAATCATACGAAATTTAAGCTTTGAAGTTGTCGAAACTTTGTCCGCCATTGCCAGAAGTAAAAAAATACGAGAATGATTTGAAGGTTTTAAATATAATTTCTTCTTACTACAGTTCCTGGGATTAACGTACATAAAACATCTGCGTCGTACCTGAGTTTCTCGATGGTGAGCGCAGTACTTTAACGGCCGAGGCTGGAAAGTAGCCAATCCTTTCTTTCTGGTAATTGGGGAAAATTAAAATTTAAAATCATAAGGAAAAATTGAAGTTCTAGAAAAATATCTGTAGTTGTTTAAGTAGTTTTGGAAACAAAACCTGGAAAAACTATCAAGTGGATAAATTTATAGTAAGTAAACTATTCTAATTAATGATTAGAAGCGCCATTTGAGATTGCTCACCTGTTCATCCCGGATGCATCCCTTCCACATTCCATCTTTTCTTCTGTCGAGTACCTGTGGTAAACATTTCCCACATCAATAGGAAACATATTAACTAAATTCCATCCATCCGTCCATCCATCCATCCAACCAACCAACCAACCATCCAACCAACCAACCACGACCCCACCAACGAGCGAACCAACGAACCACGAACCGA
Organism: Chrysogorgia sp. JL179-B06; assembly: GCA_035772405.1. Taxonomy (NCBI): domain Eukaryota; kingdom Metazoa; phylum Cnidaria; class Anthozoa; order Scleralcyonacea; family Chrysogorgiidae; genus Chrysogorgia; species Chrysogorgia sp. JL179-B06. The sequence goes on along the minus strand of JAYKKM010000475.1, from coordinate 18,094,814 downwards.
TAAACCAACTAAGTTAACTAACCAAGCAACCAACGAGCGAACCAATCAATCAACCAACCAACGAGCGAACCAACCAGCCAACGAGCGAACCAACCAACCAACGAGTCAAAGAACCAACCAACCACTTATATGTCCAAACATCGCTCCCACCATTTCTAAGGGAATCGATTTGCTACGTAGAGGGAGGCCGAATCCGCGGTACCATAGCGGTTTAACACAAAAATATCGATGAATATAAAATCACAATTAAATACGACGAACGGACTACTCCCATTTCGTCTTTCCCAAGCCCCCTTCCTTCCTCCCTCCCTTCCTTCCTAGCTCCCTCCATTCCATCGCCCCTCCCTTCTTCGCCTCTCTCTCTTCCTTCCTCCTCCTCCCTTCCTTAATGATAACTTGAAAATGATAACTTAATAAGCACTAACAAGTCAACTTACCAGCACTATATCTCCTAGTCTCAAAGTCAGAAACGAATCGTCTTTTATGTTGGCGTAGTCTTTGATTGCTTTGGCGTACACCACTTCTACCAATGCTTCTAAAATAAAAAAAAGCAAATGCGTTACGAGGATCGCTACATACTCAACATTGTTTATGCCATGCACAATTATCGATGTCCCATCCCACAGGAAGCTTGACTTTCTCAGTCGCCATGTTGTTTTCATATTTTTTCGGCTGCCGTTTAACTTCTTAAACGTATTAATAATTCATGAATTATCATAGCCAATCCATGAACGTATACCACATCGCATGCATGAGTGATGATACCCAATGAAAACCTGTAGGAAATTTCCTAGTGAACAGGATCACATTTCTTAATCTACATATTAAAATAAAATCGCTATGGGAGCAAATCGCTATGGGAGCAAATCGCTATGGGAATACTCGCTTGAGAAGCTAGATCAAACACTCGTTTGTCGTGTTTCATCAGGGCACTCCAAACACTCGAAAACAATAAAAACATCTGGCTACGCCCTCGGTTTTCATTTGTTTTCTCGTGTTTGGAACCCCTGATGCCCTGATGAAACACTCAAACTCGTGTTTGATCTATTATTTCGTACAGTCGTATTTCCCGGAGGCGGAGAAATTGTGTATTTCCAGCGGCCACGTAATTTTCGCAAAAATTCCCTGTAGCCGTGCAATTCCTATCCAGAATAGGCGAAAGATGTAAAAAAAAGCTGTCATTGATTGTTCTTGCGGCTAAACAAAGGAATCCAGTCGCAACTGCACTGGGAACGAGTCATTTTCCCGCTGAAACACGCAGGAAACAAATCGCGCTCCCTAGTTATACAAACCTATTCTGGTGAATGGCATTGTTAAACAATGACAAGCGCTATTAAACGTCCACTCGTATTTCTAGAACTATGGAAATACGGTAAATGTTTTCTATTTCTCATAAACATCATACATAAGTTTTTACCTCTCAGTAAGTGTTTGATTTCAGACGATGCTCCAGATTTAGTAAATTTAGTGACAATATCCAAAGCGGTTTCTCCTTCTCTGTTCTTCAGGTTCACGTCAATACCAGACTAGGTGAAAAATACAGAAATTTAGAGGTTTTGAAAACCTGCAGATATGCTTATGTAAAAAAACAAATTTCTATTTAAGATTTCTTATAATATTTTATAATTATTATATTATAATTGATATTTCATAATTATATTAAAATAAGCTACTTTCCAAGCAAATCAAATGTTGGTGTACTGCCGAAATAGCGTGGAAGTTGTCTAATGTTTCGAGCGAAGACCCTTCGTCAGAGAGTGAAACGCAAAGTGAAATAATAACTGAGTGAGACTTTTATAGAGTAAATAATAATAATAATTGTTTCTCGCGCCTGATTGGTTTATTTTTGTCTGCATGCTTATTTATTCTAGAAACGTCTCACTCAGTTATTATTTCACTTTACGTTTCACTCTCTGCCGAAGGGCCTTCGCTCGAAACGTTAGACTACTTATGCGCTATTTCGGCAGTACACCAAACTTTTTAGATATTTGATTTGTATTTCTACACTACCTACGCAGCACAACACGTTTTATTACTTTCCAAGCATGTCTTCAGAGAAGTCCGCTTTGTTTTTAGCCAATCAGATTGCGAACGGATTTGATCCGAATATCCGATGCAGCCAGGCGAATGATCCGATCAAGATATATTCGATTCGTTTAAAGATTGTCGCATTTCAGACGCGTATACTCATGTCGAATATATAACAAATGTTTTGAAAACAATATAGATTGAAAGAGAGTGAAACGCAAAGTGAAAAGAAAATTGAGTGAAGCTTTTACATGTAAAATAATCATGTGACAAAAATAAGCCAATCAGGTACGAAAAACAATAATTAATAAGATGTCCGACTCTTGCTATTTTTAACGCAATCAGTAAACAGGAACAGGCCATACAAAGGAACGCTGATAGCTGGGGGGGTGAAATAAAGAAAAAACCCACGGGAATTAAGTTAGAAGCCAGTGTTTTTGTCCGCCCTGGCTAAATAAAAACGATGACTTCAGAGGGATTAAAGGACACTGGCAACAAAAATTAAGTTTGTCTAATATGAAAGAACTCGTAAAATGATAGAGTAACACCTTTTACAACTTTTCCGTATTTTACTTCGTTTTTGAAATATTTCAGTTTGTTTGATATGTAAATGAGATGGTCTCTGACGTCAGGTTGCAGGGTAGAGAATTTTCACTCATTAAAAATGTCTTATATCTCCGTTATTGCTAAGTTTACAACGTTCATTATCATGAGGAGTTATTATACAGTACGCACATTTTCAAGTAAATTTGTAGAACAAACTTGAAGATGGAACTAATATTTTAATGAGTGAAAATTCTCTACCCTGCAACCTGACGTCAGAGACCATCTCATTTACATATCAAACAAACTGAAATATTTCAAAAACGAAGTAAAATACGGATAAGTTGTAAAAGGCGTTACTCTATCATTTTACGAGTTCTTTCATATTAGACAAATTTAATTTCTGTTGCTAATGTCCTTTGAATGAAAATTAAGCCCATCGGGGGATGAATAGTTCCAAGTTTGAAAATTCCCACTGAAAATGAGTGAGACGGCACAATCTTACATGTCCGAAATCGAATGGTTGTCACAGTTAAAATATCGGGCGACGGGTTTGTCAACATCATCGTTCCTTACGCAGCGAAGATTTTCAACAAATCTGTCAGAGAGACGCCGACCAGTTTCACCGATGTGGAGTATAATGTTAGATAGTTTAGCCAACTAAAAATGTAGATATAAGATCTGAACTCAGGCCTTCAGTTCAATTACCAAAAAACGCATTTGCAGACACTCTCCGATGTAACATGTTTAAAGTGTCTACGAAATACTATTATATGTTGCTGTCATATTTTTTAATAAAATCAAAGCTCATCAACTAAATAACATTTTTCAAAAAAATAAAATAAATGCGATCCGTACTTTTCGAGATAACGAATGACAAAAAAAATTTGAGGAAATGTGAGAAATTTAATAATTGAACCTCGTTTGGTCGGTCTTAATAAAATAATCCTGCCCTTGGTCTTTTTGCACAGACTTCGCTCCTTCGTTGCTTGAACTGTACTGAAAGACCGCAGGCAGGATAATTTTACCGTAAATGCCTCCCGCTCCGTCAATAAATGTTTAAAAAATCTCCAAGACAATGCACCAGATTCACATGAAATTTTCAATGAACGTCCCTGCCGTGCTTCTCTGGTCATTAAAGCCAAAACTACAGCATACGTTTTCACTTCATAGACAACTGTCAACAGTTGGTCATAATGTATACTTTGATCATGATAACAAAATATAAAATTAGTAAATCGTACCTCAAGTAAGAATTTCACAACTTCTGTTTTACCGTACAGGGCAGCTTCGTGTAGACAGGTTCCTGAAGGGCCTTTCTGATTCACGTCAGCGCCAGCTTCTACCAACAACCTTAAAATTCCAGGGCAAAATTCAGTTGAAACTATAGACTTGCCATTCACAACTTGTCCATATCTCAGATCTAGTGTTGTTTTAGTGTTATTATTAAGTTTATGTACAGTAACCTTAAATTTGTTTACTATTTGGACGAAATAGTTTAAAAATATAATAAAATATAAACGTGGGAGCTACTGATATGCCCAGACAACGTCTTTACGTCTCAGATGGTACCGCGGATGATTTTGAGGCTTGTGCTTTGTCATCAACTGTAATGATGTCCGCAGATGATACGTGTCTTACTGCTTGTAGCCATGATTTGGATGCACTAGAACTACAGTTGAATAATGATCTCAATAAAGTTCAACTGTGGTTACAAGCAAATAAACTCACTGCAAATGCGAAAAAGACAAAGTACATTGTTATTGCAAGCCAAAATAAGCTTAATGGTCTAAATCATGACCCTATTATAAAAAAATAATAATCAACCAGTAGAAAGAATGCACTCTTACAAATATTTAGGAATTGAAATCGACGAGTCGTTAAATTGGCGGGCTCAGGTTGAAATTATCTGTAAGAAAGTTTCTGCTGGTCTTGGGTACGAATTCGTGACTTTGTTCCTCATCGAACATTATTGCGGGAAAACTAATCACATACTCGGATTATAATGTTAGATCTGCTGATATTTTGAATACACTTGGATGGGATACTCTCGAACAAAAACGTGTTAAACAATTGGCAATTAGTGTATTCAAAGCTAGAAATAATTTCTATCCTACCAGGCTTAAATCCATATTCGAACCAACATCCAATGTTCACTCGTATAACTTAAGAGGAAGCTCTAACAAAATATTTAATACTATAGACCTCGCACTGAAGCTGCTAAACGAAGCTTCAGTTATCGAGGAGCTATCTTGTGGAATGATCTACCAGAGGAGCCTAAAACAAAGTTGACGGTCTTGTCTTTTAAAGCTGCTCTCTTGTAAATATTGTTTTAAATTTTATATTTATGAAGTAGTCTAGGTTTTTTTGATAGTTAAATTTTTTGTAATAATTTTTTGTAATTCATATTCTCTTGTTTTAACACGGCTCCCTGGAAGAGCATTGTAAATAATGAAGGGATACCGTGTTATATTTATTATAATTTTAAATAAAGCTTATGATGATGATGATGATGAGTGATAATAATTTTGGAATTTCCCACGTAATCTCATGGTTGGTTACGCACGCGTGCTCGGACAAAATAGAATTTTCCTTTTTTGAAAAGAAAACAGCCTATATTTAATTGTTATAAATAATAATGGTGTTCTTTTAAATGCGTACGAAACTGACGTTTTCCTGATCACAGTCATATCAATAACGGCCACGCCTCATTGAATCGCGATGACGGTGGTCTACTACCAGAAGTTATTTGCATCTTGTTAATAGATAACGTCATCATCGGCTCTATGAGGGTATAAATAGGGATCCTAACTTTACAACGATCACCCCTGATGAAGACACTAGATTGGAGTGTCGAAACATTGGGTGATGCAGGACGGTAATTTTTAAAGTTACGTTCAAAAACTTTTTAAGCCAGAGTAGGGGAAATGGCTGCGTTGGGAAATTATTCATTGATAAACATTATCATTTTGTGCTATGTCATAAGTATAGTTTAAAATACGAGCAGCAGTGATTTATCCTTTGTGTTTTCCTTTTTTCATTTTTAAAATATATATATTTAGCTGCATAACATAACCTATTTCTTTAAAAAAATATTAATATCCGTCATTTTCGGAAAAATTCCTCGCAGAAATCGCAAGCTTCATGCCCCTGACCCCCCAGATACCGTAGTTGCGGCTTACAACTATTAAAGGAAACATGGACGATCGTCAAGCTCATATCCTCAGAAAAATTATTCGAGTCCCAAACCTGTAACCTTCTGATTACCAGTGAGACGTTATGCCTACTCCAAGCTGTCCCACATTCACTACAGTAGTGTATATATTAACACAGGGTGGGTTGACTACAAATTTTGTTGTAGTTCGCTACAACTACAGCAACTTTAAATAGTCAGCTACAACTACTTGTCAACAAATGTAGTTGGCTACTACAGCTACTGTTTCGAAAATGTATCGAACTATTTCGCTACTGGAAATTGAAGTATCCTACTATTATCAGTTATAGACCTGGTGCGAGGGGTATTCCACACAAAATTATCCTGTCGGGTAATTTTCTGTGGAATACCTCGAGTGGAAGGTCTATAACTGGTATATTATACCGAACATTAGACACAGCTAGAAAACAGATAAAATTAACCTTAAAATATTTAATAATTTAAAACACACATTATGTCCGCCATCTTGGCGCCCAATGAAATTAGGCAATGGGGTATTCAAACTCGAATCACCTGGTGTGGGTGAGTCGAATCAAGGTCAAATACCATGCACCGGAGAAAATACCCCAAGGTACGGGATAGTATTCATTGAAAAATACCATGGGCATGTGGTACAAACCTAGCTCTCTGATTGGACAAGTTATCTGTGAGGTATAATATTTATCATTTATAGACCCGAGCGAGGGGAATTCGACGAAATATTACCCCTTGGGATTCGCCCTCTGGATATATCATCCCGAGGGGTAATATTTTGACGAATTCCGCGAGCGGAGGGTCTATAAATTATATATTATACTGAAACAATCTTGAATGCTGTCTTGAAACGTCCAGAAACGCCTTGTTGTTCCTCCATTGTTTACACGCTCGTCTTGGTTTATGCGCGTGTTATTTGATTTTCGCGCGTGATACTCGAGTTGAATAACCCTCCACAGAGGGGAATTCACTATTATACCCCGCCACAGACTAGGCGAATTCACTATAATTATACTCTGCCACAGCGGGGAATTCGAGTTTAAATTGACTGGTCACGTGGTACAAATCTAGCTCTTTGATAGGACAATTTAGAGTTGAGGTATAATATTCCAAGTAATTACTAGAAAGATGCGCCCACGGGTTTTCAACCCCGGGTGGTGCATGCTGTTGCTCTTTCATACTTGATCAATGGCTACATAGCTTGGACCAAGTATGACTTCATCACTTTACCACGTTAATTATTATAATTAATAAATAATCCCGACAGGGGAAAGTCTAGAATTTAATTTGATATCATATTTATTGAGACGTCTACTCGGCGGCTCGGCGTACTCGCCGAGACTGTACGGCATGTTCAGTCTGTGTGACTTTGACAAATTCGAAAAGTAGCAAAGCGATTGTTGTAAAAAATGTAATCAACTACTTCGCTACTGAACATTATTATGTAACTCGCTACAGCTACAACTACTGTTTTGAAAATGTAGTAAAAAACTACTCGCTACGTAAAAATTGTAGTTCGCTACAGTAGCGAACTACTTCGCTACTACTCACCCATTACTGATATACAGTGACTGCCGCTGAACCAGTACATCATTGTAACCTTCACTTGTCATCTGAGTCTCAGTAGCTCAATGGTTAGAGCGTCTCACTGGCAATCAGAAGGTTACAGCTTTTCCATGTATCATATGTCTATTCCAAACTCCCCATATTAACTACAGCAGTGTACTGTATATACTAGAAATACGAATCCGCAATAATCCCCTCGCTCACTTTTTCTACCACTACCCCCTACCCCACCCCTAGAGTTTCTTTTCCCCATCCATGGTCCCCAGTGCCCAGACCTCATCTCTCGATATTAACAAATTGCAAAAAGCCAGTTCGTCGTACATAGATTTTGAACGTTATCTCGGCCAATATTTAATTTCTAAAAACAGTTTTGGAATTACCGAGTCTAAATACATACCTGTAACATACGTGTCTATTATATTACGAGAACGTGCATACCCTATGTAAAAATAGGTACGCAATGGCGTGCATGTGTCTGCTGACATATGAATACAGAGATGGAGAGCTAAATGTGAGAGATGTTCATTGGGCAATGCAACATAAGACAAAGATAGTAACAAAATTAATGTATAAGATTTATAATGCAATGCATAGATGAATAAAACTATGTAAATATGTAATAATCAACAAACACAGTATTAAGGTATAATAAAATATTAGAACAGAAACTGGCCCATTTAATGTGATGAAAAATCTACCTCTGTACATAAATGGCTGCTAGTGCTACGGTAGTATTAAGAGATTAATATCATATGATACATAAAACATATTAACATAGAATAGGTTACATACAGAGAGATCAATGAAAAACACTGACAAAATAGTGTAGTTACGGTCACTACAAAGTTGAAGTCAATGCTTATAAAACAGTTTGATTGATTGTGCATAGATTGACCATTGGAAATGTAGATAAGCATTTCCACTACAAGGAAATATTTCTAACTGAAGTAAGTGTGAATGTTCAAAACTTCAAATCAATATCCATGCCTGTTGTTGTTCATCTGTCGAGTCAACAAGTGGTGCTCCTGATGTTTTCCTTGCAGAAAACACCATGCTGATGGTCCCGTACTCTTTCCAGAATCGGTTATTTAGTATGCATGATCCTGGAAAGTATCTTGCTTGCAATGAGGTTGAGCAAGGATATACACATGTAGAATTATCATTGATTATTGAGATATTATAGTATTATTTTTGAGATAATATTATTATTGAGATAATAGCCCAATTTTTAGATTAAGTGGATATTTTATTTTTCATTATTAAAAGAGTACAGCCTGGGTTTAGTACATAAATAAACTAGTAGCTATAAAAGTAGCCGCTGAACGCTGAACTAGATTATTAGCTTCGGCGTCGTGCTAAGGTTTAGTTGTATATGACTCACATATTTGGAGAAAACATATTTGGAAAGATGCGATTCAAATTCAATGTACAGGCTGTAGCAATGTGCGAAATCGTATTACTTTCACGACTGTATGTCTATGGAAGTTTTTATGTCTACGAAACTGACCTTCAGGCTCACTTCTCAGAACAAAAATGTCGGTAATTTAGCAAACCGCACGCAAGAACATGACCAAAATGTTGCTCAATGTAAACACAATGGCTGTAATAAACAACAAAAGTAGTTCAATACCTATCGTAGACCAAATGCGAAGGAAGAAGCGTAGTCGAAGTCTCGAACGCGTGGTGAAGAAACCATATTTGAAACAAACAAAACAAACAATCTCGGAGAAAATAACGTCGGCAACCTTTCGCTACCTTCCGTAACGTGTTTGGTTGTGACGTATTGTCCCTTTTCCCGTTGCCACAAGAACGTCGATAACTAATTAAGTGTATGCTGACTACGTCAGCAGACACAAAAACGGTTTATGTACTTAGTCGCTGATCAGGCACGATTCATCGTACAGGGTCCAAATTAGCGCTCCAAAACAGCTTCGCATTTTTCTTTAGTGTCACAATGTAGCGTAGCGTCTTACAACGTTGCGTAACGTCTTACAACGTTGCGTAACGTCTTACAACGTTGCGTAGCGTCTTACAACGTTGCGTAACGTCTTACAACGTTGCGTAACGTCTTACAACGTTGCGTAGCGTCTTACAACGTTGCGTAACGTCTTACAACGTTGCGTAGCGTCTTACAACGTTGCGTAACGTCTTACAACGTTGCGTAACGTCTTACAACGTTGCGTAACGTCTAACAACGTTGCGTAACGTCTTACAACGTGTAACGTCTTACAACGTTGCGTAACGTCTTACAACGTTGCGTAACGTCTTACAACGTTGCGTAACGTCTTACAACGTTGCGTAGCGTCTTACAACGTTGCGTAACGCCTTAAAACGTAGCATAACGTCTTTCCATGTAGCATAACGTCTTACAACATAGTATAAAATCATTAAGTCCTATAATTGACGTTTACATCACTTGCGTCATGGTGAACTTGGTTACTTAAAACCAGCTTCGCAATTCTTAGAAAAATCACTTCGCAGATATTCGAAATTTTCAAAATCGCTTCCCAATTTGCGATTTGCTAATTCGGACCTTGTCGTATATTATTTTGAACGTTATCTCGATCGATATTTAACCGTTTTCAATTCTGAAAACAGATTTGGAATTAGCTAGTCTAAATACCGTACATAACATACGTGTCTATTATGTTATGAGAATGTGCCGCTTCGCGTTGTCTTGCCCAAATATTGTCCGATTCAAACGCATCACCCAAGACGACTTTTTACTTCCTTATAAGGAGATGACCTACCATTTTACACATTTATATAGAAACTTTCGGTGAGAAATGGATCCCTGCTGCAGCGAGATTATCACACTCGCTTTAGCTCGGTCGTTTGTAAGGGGATTAACACACCGCAACCAATGTTCCTTATCTAACAATTATAGTCACGTCACTGACCAGTGAGCAAGGGTTACTGTAGGTATTGAAATCCTACAGCACTGCAAATGAATTTTTTTTCTGGTACTAACTAATTGGGAAAAGTTGCTTTAAAAATGTCAATTTAGCTTTGGTGAGATCGTTTCTTTATTCTCATTACCTCTATGCTTGATTAGCATTTGAGACTATTAGGAGAAGTTAGGTACTGGTCACTCCTGGGTCATAAAGTGTTGACAACTAGTGCTGAAGGGTATTTATCAATAAAAAATAATCTTACCTCACTACATCAAAGTGCCCTGTTTTGGCAGCCATATGCAAAGGTGACGCTTTCTCCTGAAATTCCTTGGGGTTCAGTAATTTGACACATTTCCCATGGCTGTTGTTGAGTAGGATCCGTACAACCTTTTAGAAAATTGAAATGCAAACAAGCAATTAAAAAAAAGACTGTATAATATATGTCTCACTGCATAATAGCTACTAGTAGGATATGAGCTATCTTGCAATTTGATTGGCTCCTCCACAACTAGGCTATATCACCTCATATCCTAGCAGTAGAGAAAAAACAAGATGGCAGCATGTTTTTAGGTGCGAAAAAAGCTTAAATAGCCAATTTGGTGCTTTGCGCCTCGTTGGCTATGGGCTCATATATGACTCGAGCTCATGGAATAATTGTTAATTATCTGTCTGTCTGAATGTATGTCGGTCTAATTATCCATACTCAGGGGCGCACATCCCAAAAAAATTTGGGGGGTGCTCTTTGTTCTGGGACCGACTTTCTTGATGTTCCTGTTTGATAAGCTTACCACCCCTGACGATCTAACAACCCTAATAACAATGGGAAATTTAATATATATATATATGTGTGGAGGGGCTAATGCACGTGCCCTTTAGGGGGGACCGGGAGCATGCTCCCCCGGAAATTTTTGATTTATCTAAACCCCTAAATTGCTATTTCCTGCATTTTGAGGGTGGTTTTAATAAAAAAATATTAAGGTTTTTTAACAAGTTCTTAATTTTTTTTTGGCGAATGGACCATAATATTATATATTACAGTATTTTTAATGTTGAAAAGAAGATATTAGCTTGAGTTTTTTACTTAAAATACCTGGAAGCTGGAGCAAAACTAGCCTACTCAAATTATCAAACACTAATAATGCGTCGGGTTTGTGGAAGCTGTGTCGGGTCTTGTCCAACGATCAACAAGTTTTTCAAGATCAATTGAGTCCGTCATATCTTTTTTGCATCCAATTAAGTGTCATGAAGTCCTTAATAACGCAATCAGAATTTGTGTAACCAGTTTTTATCTTTCTTGGGCACGTAAATGATCATATTAGTACGTAATACTTATACTGGTCGGTCGGGACCGAATATGGTAGTCTGACAGACAATTTGGGACCGACTTTTCGGAACGATTCACAAATTTTGGGGCCATAATGTGCGCCCCTGTCCATACTATGTCTATCTGATTACAGTATTTGTCTCAGGGTTCGAATTAGCTGGTCGCAATTCGCGAGCTGATTTTTGGCACTTGTGAATCGAAAATGTTATTTTTGCGAATCTAAATTTTTTAATAACATGTATTCGTTTTCAATTTTTGCGTTCAATGTTTTGTTTCTCTAAAAAAAGATATGTGAAACGAAGAAATATAGCAGAAATATTTACGAAATTCAATGGCCGCCATTTTGTCGTCTCAGGCCCCGTCAAGCTTATTTACATCGCGGTTTTCACGCATGCTCGCACAAATTTTCCTGCTGTTCACGCCAATTAAATGGGAAAAGGACTTAAACTGTAAATTAGAAAAGGTCATCACGAATGGTAAAGTTACAAGTATTAAATGTTCATTATGCAAGAAGTTCGAAAAGCCATTTGAATAAAATGATCTCTTGTATTTTGGCAGGTCGTAGATGTTGTAAATTCTTTTCGCTACTTATTTCTTACTTTGAATCATCATTTTACACCATGGCAACTAAACAAGACGGCGCAAGTTTTCCGGAATCATGTCGCATCTCGAAATTCACAATTTTTTTTGCGAGTCAACTTATTCTGACTGATTATCCATCTGTCTCAGATATCCATCTGCCTGTCCAAATATCCTTCTAATAACTAAACAAGGTTAGGAGACTGTTCTCAAGGTTATAAGATTGATCTACAGTGAAATTACATGTAACAGTCTGTCTGTTTATCTGTCTGTCTGATTATCTGTATGTTTGATTATCCATCTCTCTAACCAATTATCTGTCATCTGATTATCTGTCTGTCTGATTATCTGTCATCTGATTATCTGTCTATCTAATTATCTACAGTATCTGTCTGACTGATTATCGTTTATTCTGATTGCAGTATCTGTCTGTCTGACTGATTATCCATCTGTCTGACTGATTATCCATCTGTCTATTAGTTAATGGCTAATAAGCACCTCATAGGCTCATCCATCTGTAAAGAGTGATAGGTAAAGGCCTGGGGAGAACACATTGTCTGTCTGCCTGTCTTCGGCATCATGTATAATTATTTTATAGTTACAGTAGAACCTGAGTTTTACGACCACCCCTGTTGCCCTGCAAAAGTGGTCGTAAACAACAGGTGGTCGTAAATGGCAGTTAGTGATGTGACGTCATGCAAGTAATATTGGAAGAAGCTGTTATGTTTACGATTATATTCTGTGTTCGCTAGTCGACTAAAAGATGGCTTTACAATTTAAAACCAACATAATATTTCTTCATGAAGAAAGAAAACCAGAAAAATTTCGGAAAAGAACAAAGCTTGCTGGGCAATATGCGCGCCATGAATTTTGTGAAAGAAAACCCAATGCGTACGTACTTCAAATTTGATCGCGAAAATATTTTATTTACAGCAATTTGATCCAAGAAACAGACTAAAAGTGTAAGGAGCAACGATATATACTAATTTGTATGCACAAAGTTATTGGCGATCTTGCTTGCGTTGTAAACAGAGATGGCGGATACGAAAATATAATTTATGAACCTCACCCGCTAGGTTTTCGAACATTTCCAAGCATACTAAGCGTGAAAGCTCATACGATATATTAAATCAAAGATCGTTTAATGGTCTACAACATACGTAAATTATGTTAAGCATTGTGTTGTATTAGCAAAGTTATTTGCGATCTCGCACTACAAAGTTTAACCCTGAAAAGATGGCAGTAACAAACATATATTAGTTCGAGCTTTTCGTCAGTTTAGAAACGTTTCCCTCAACAATGTTATTGGTTTAAGGGCTTGAGATTGTCGCTAATACCTAACAGGATATTTATTATGCACTCTCAAAATGCGGTAAAAAAAGCAAAACAATAAGCAAAACAATACTAAAAAATCAACAAGTGCGTCTTCACTCTTCTTGTTCCCTGTATTCGCATGTGGTCAAAATTCTTGCTTGTTGATAAAGATTGTAACGTATTTCGCGTTTGGGACGATAAAAAGTGGTTGCTGATGAGATCTGTTTCCTGTATTCGCGTGCTGTCAAAATTCTTGTATGTTTACTGCAAAAGACGAACGCTTATCTCGAAAAAAGTCGCTTATGACAGGTTAAATTTCGTGTTTGGTTCACTAAAATGTGGTCGCTGGTCATTTTGGCAGGTGGTCGCTTATTGCAGGTACATTTAACTACATAATGCAAGATCGGTGCAAGAAAAAGTGGTCGTAAAACAGCAGGTGGTCATAAAACACGGGGTTGTAAAACTCAGGTTCTACTGTACCTCCAAATGACCAAATCTGCATGCCAAATCCAAAGCTGTCTCTCCCTTATTGTTAACCACTGTAGGATCACAGTTATGATCAACTAATCGTTCTACCTGTACAGAAAGAAAGACATACAGTAACAAGTTCAGGAATTTCTTTGCATGATTACAGAATATGAATGAATACATGTATTGTGTAGGTAGCATAATTACTGTATTAAAGGGGAACTCTAGTCCCAACACAATTAAGGTTTAAATAAAAGATCATACCTGTATTAGATTGTTCCTGAATTATCTCGGCATAAATGTTCATAGTTAAGGAGAAATTGTTCGCCAAAGTTCGCGATTTTTAAAAATTTGGACGCCATGTTGTTCTTTCTCGAGCAGACGCGGATTGTCAGCGGTTTCACCTTTGTGACGTAGTCCAGTGCTTCTTGAGTTTTGTCAAGGGCGATTCGTCATGAATAATGTTGATGCTGTGACTTCGTCGAACTTTGGTCTTTCGCCATCCATTTGTACACAAAGGAACCATGCAGTGCGGCATTTTGTTTATTTTTTGTGCGCAAATTTTTTTTTGGAATTTCCCGCGATTAAGTAAAAGCACTGGACTACGTCACAAAGGTGAAACCGCTGACAATCCGCGTCTGCTCGTGAAAGAACATGGCGTCCAAATTTTTAAAAATCGCGAACTTTGGCGAACAATTTCTCCTTAACTATGAACATTTATGCCGAGATAATTCAGGAACAATCTAATACAGGTATGATCTTTTATTTAAACCTTAATTGTGTTGGGACTAGAGTTCCCCTTTAAGTAAATTAATAAATATAGTTATGTGTTAGATGCGTGAAGTTGATCGTCCAGGTTGTTGGTGACTGACGCTTAATAACCCATGATGCAACATCCACTCACACTAATTATGACACAAACAAACGATGATGTAATGAACCAGGGTCGCCGAGAGACAGGACGGGCGCATGTAGGCCCCTAAATGCCTCAGATGTCGGAGGTAGTTTATGGCAAATTCTGCACAGGCCCCGTAATTGCTTGGTGCCGTATTTTCGCAGGGCCCTAGATTATGGCCGGGCCCCGGGGCAGTTGCCCCACCCTCTCGGCAGTCCTGTAATGAACCAGACGTATATATACTGTAGGCAAACCTGACAAACACACTTTACTTGACTCTGAAGATGACCGCCACCGAGGCTGTCAAAATGTCAGTCAAAACATCAGTGACCAACCTTAACAATAGCCTTTCTCAAGACTACAACAACCTGGACGATCAAGTTCACACATCTAATGATACTCCTAGGTTCAAACCATTTACTTTATAGTTATTTATTATTATGCACACTATTAACTTACCACAACATAGTTTCCATGTTCTGAAGCCAGATGTAATGGTGTTGCTCCACTTCTTGCACAAAGGTTTGTCTCTGCTCCAGCATCAAGCAGCAATAATGCAGGCTCAACTTTCCCAGCCCATGCTGCAAGGTGTAAAGGAGTCATCCCTAGTTTAAAATAAAAACAATGTCACAGCATTACATAATCAATTTGTGATCATTTATATATGTACTGTATTGTGTAACACTGTCAGTACATCTCCATGGTTCCATCTACAAAGGCTGTGTGCTGGAGCTCCAGATGGCATTTTTCAGTCAGATAAGCCAGAGTTGGGTTTTCTTTTTCTTCCTGTTCTGCCCTGGTAATTCTGATTTGCAATTAGTAAAATCATGAGCATGGCATCAGAATGACAAAAATATGACAATTCCAATGAAGCTTTTGTTCAGATATTTTATTCACAGGGAACATAATTGTTTCAAAGAAACGTTGCACACTCCTTTCAGGCAAAGTGAGTCAAGGTCTGCAGGGTTCGAATTAGTTGAGTAAAAACGATGTGCATTTTTCCCCCGAAAACATGATATCCAATATAAGAAAAATAATGGTGTTCAAAAAATTGAATTCCAAAGCGAATTCTAGGCTGGCATGAGATACTTTCAGTTGCCATTGCCCCTGTTGGTTTAAGAGATTGGAAAGTTTTATATAAAATCACTAAAATGCGCGACAAAGATCAAATTTCAGCCGCCATTTTGCGCGGGCAGCTCCTGGAAATTGCGCGGGCCTGTGCGGGAAAGTGATTCGTTCCCAGGGCACTTTAGAGCAGACACGTAAAATATGGCGTCGACGACAATCGTCAATCGATTATGGCTTTTATTTACAATTTTAATAGCAATTTTTGCGTGGCTGCGGGAAATACACACAATTTTTTCACCTTTGGGAAATAGGACTGTTAACTTAACTTATAGTTTGTCAAAACTATTTGTTTGTGTTCAATACTGAGACTATTTGTTTTCTGCACATCGTTTTGAAAAGTGATGTGCAACTTTTACTATTTAGGCCAAAACGATGTGCAAATTGCACATTGCACACCGTTAATTCGAACCCTGAAGGTCTGTGCAAAAAACATGTCATGATTAGAAATCAAATAGAAATTATCACGATTAGAAATCAATTGAACTAGTACAGTCCAATCTCACTGGCAATCAGAAGATTACAAGATGATCATCCATGAACTGTATGATTAGATGTGTGTTGATTATATAACACCCTCATTCCTAGATTGGCAGACATACCAAATGAGACATACTGAGGCAGGGTCTTAGCTAGAGGGCTGTGTTGGCTGTGTTAGCACGGCCAAAATGGGGAAAACACAGCAACATTTAACATACACAATAACAAAATTGTTTTGTTAATGTTAGAAAATGTGCTGCTGGAAATCAGAATCAAGATATTTTATTTGTACTGAAACAAGATACAAAAATTACCCTTTTTATCTTTCACATTCACATCACTTGTAAACTCCAGCAGTTGCATGACAATTTCTCCATTTCCAGCAAGAGCGGCATGGTGAAGAGGAGCAAATCTGTAGAAAAAGATTTCAAAACCTTTACAGGAACCACTGACTGTTTACATGTGCATATACCGCATCACAAACAGCAACTAAATTAAGTTTTCTAATTTGCATAATTCGATATACACAAGGCTCGATTTAACCGTCGGACATCGGACATTGTCCGACGAGAAAATACAAATGTCCGATCAATGTTACGACTTGCCGGACATTTTGTCCGACGGATTTTTTGTCAATTAAAAACAGGATTTATTTTGTTGATTGTTCATGGCTTTTTGGTAATTTCAATTACAATTAATTCAATTTTTTTAATTTTAAATATCGATTTCAAAGCTTCTTCCATGACTCAGACTGCTCTTGTTTTCGAAAACATGTACAATGTCGTTTATGGCCGCGTGGGAAGACTAAATACTATACCTTGACCGCGCGCGGGGACTGAGACTGATGGCAACGAAAAAAGTGTGTTATAAGAAGCCGTTTGGTTCCTAAATGTGGATAATATATCAAACTACCACTTGTGCCTTCGCCACATTTAATGAATACTCGCTTTCGAACTGTCGCAATCTATTCCGTTAAAGTTTGTTGACATGTGGGGTCCCCAACGTTTGAAATATCATACATGCGCAGAACGGACTGGACTGCACCTTTAAATCTCAAGTTCTACTGTATAGGTAAAACATTTTAAAAATGCCATGACTTTCCCATGGGACAAGTATTATAATATAGTATAAAATACCATCTACTTTCCATCACTCTGTGATCCTTGTTATACTGGTATTGCAGTGAGATAATAAATATACACTTTACTTACCCATCTTGGTCAATAATATGGATGCCACTTTTCTTGTTTGTTTTTTCTTTAAATAAAAAAGATAATATTCATGTTAAGAATTTTATATTCATGTTTTAAGCATTTCATTTAGTGTATTATCATGGTGTACCAGTAGCAGTACCATCCTCAGAATGGTGTGCAATTGTGTGGTTGTGGTTGTCAGCAATGACCTTAAATTGTCCCCTCACATTGCCAGCTATACTAGCTGCTAAGGGCAACTGCTTGCTTGGTTTTCTTTGCAGGAATTGAACTCAATTGATTGATACTCGCTACCATTGGCTACTCTACTTGCACTCATCTGATCTCGTTTGTCTTACACCAGTGAGATCTGGGCACCTCAACATTCGTCATATGATATTGCGATAAGCTACCAAATTTATACTTCAGGGCATTCCTCTGGGGGCATCGTGCAAGCCCACACAAATTCATTGCGCGCGCAAAAAGTGAATTTGAAAAATCGAGCGCTACTGTTCGCCTTATCATGAGTATTTTGGGCTCAAATTCATCGGTAGAGCGTTACATTTTATCGGATAAAATATCTTTCGATGAAACACAACACCATTAATGAGGCGTTGATTGTCTACGGAAACGATAGATTGTGGAGCAGAGAAGAGAGAGAGGAGATTTTGAATCGTGCGGTGGAAATTTATGTGGAAAAGAAGCGGCGCCGAAAGCCAACGAATCGACCAGCAAAGAGGTGGAGAGTTGAGGAAAACAATTCAGAAGATTCAACAGCGTCAGACAACTCAACAGAGGGAGAGTGCTCAAGCGACTTTGAGTCTGAAATCGAATTTCCTCAGGACATTGACTCTGAAATTTCCGATTAATTAGTATTGTACCACCGTAGTTCTGTTTGCGTGTAAGATAAGTTATTTATTATTAAATAATAAATTATCTTATTAACAACATTTAGAGTTTCCTTGATGTGAAATTGTTGTCCATGCGTCTTTAAAAGGCAAAATAGTAATCGCGCAAAATCGCGTGTGCAGCAGTTTTCAGGCGCACAATTTTCTGAGTTGGAAAGCCCTGTACTTCAAGTTGACAGTCTTATCCTGAGGATCTCAAGAAGCTCAACTTATTACCTATATTGTATTAAAATAAAGGATCTCATTTTTTTCAAATGCAAACAAGTCTCTACAATCTAGACATCTACTCTTTTGTTACCTTTTCTTCTCACCTCTCATATCACACCCATTCTAGCAAGGACAATTTGCTTCAAGCCAATCCTTGCAGGACTTCTCTTTTTAGTAACTGCTTTTTTAACCAAATTGTCCTTCTCTGGTACAAGCTCTCCCCAATCATCAAGCACCAACTTTATATTTACTACTATTCTCAATTAGACTCTACTTTCAATGTAAACAGAATGCGCACTTGGAAAACTTACTGCTCTAAGTGCCGTTCTTATATAATTTAAACTGTTGTTCTTAATCTGTCCTTCATATATAATTAGTATATTAGTCCTTGTCTTTAATTTATGTCTATTCCATAATTTTTTGTCAGGTTGGTCTTCACATGGGACACATGTCCTGTTGACCATACCTTCAACCATGTTCAAGACTGTTATTTTTAACTTGTATCAATAATTTTGCATCCTTGATTGATTGTAAAGTTAATAAAAAAAATTAAAAAAAAATTTAAAAAAAACACTAGCATTAAGGAATTTCATCACTATAATGATCACAACACTGGTTTTCAAAGAATGTCTTTATGAATCTGGCTGGAAACCTCCATGAATCCACCACTTGTAGTACCACTGAAATGTCAAATTTTGGACACTTTTTGCATGCTTCTTGTGAAAAATGCCATATTTTAAAATCAGAATTTAAACAATTACTCAACACTCAATGTCAAGGCAACTAACATAACGAATAATTTGAATAAAATACCTGGCTAGCCTACAGTACAGTAATATGTCAAGCAGGGTTATGACTTATGGAAGAATCGAAATAACCTTTCACCCACTAAGCCACATTATTATAAAACCAGCCAGATGGAAGCAGTGCTGAAAAAACATAGATTGGCATCATGACAGCATCATGCTTTATCCTTTTTAAAAGCTTGAAACATTTCTTACGTTATTAGAGGAAAGCTGTGTCGAGATGACAGATTGCCGGAATCTTGATAGATTACTTTGACGGTACATCACAACAAAGCAAAACAAATACAAAGCAAAAACAATGCTTTGGTATGTGGCGTCCAGCGTCTCCTCCAGACATCCAGAAGGGAAAATGCCATACTCTCTCTGCATGGTTAACTGACATCGAAAACGAATTGTTCTGTGTCGTTTTCGTTTAAAAAAACAAACACGAACAGATATCCTAGACAAAATGTTTACACACAAGTGCCACACCGCCTGGTGATCCTATTAGTCAGCTTACTGGTAAATAGTTGATTAGACCGTAATCTTCCCATCTCGAAATTCAGACATTTGCGGTCGCCCAGCGTTTAATTTTAAAAGGTGCTTTCGCCATTTGGCTAATATTTGAATACCTCGAAACCCAAACGCAAATGATACATGTATGTTTGCTGAGAGTTGATACAGTAACGTTTTTATCTCCGGCCTGTCGTCGGCCGCATATTTTCGAAAAAGTTTCAAAATCCAAAAATAACAACTTACTCGATTTGATTTTGAATTTCGCTAGCACTTTCTTCACGAACTCCACATCGTTGTTCTTTATGGCTTGAACAAGTTCCTGCTCTTTACCCATTCTCGTTCATTCCCCTTGTTATCGCTTGTCCGGTTAAAGTTCCCGAGAGTCGTATTCGCGTTTACATGAATTCACAATTTAATAAACCACCAGACGTGATGAACCTCTGCAATCGTCTCATAATAATCAACTCCATCTCGTCTGTTAACTCTGCGGTCGTATTCCCTCGACAGCTAACGATTCTCCCACGACGCAGTGTCCCTTTACAGCCTTTGTAAACGTCAGAAACAATTTGTTTCACGAGTAAAGGAATCAAAACATCGACAATAACATTCGGTAAACTGAAAAGCTTTCACCACGGGAAACGATTTGCCACGGGCGTAGAGGGAGGCCGAATCCGCGGTATACAGCGGTTTAACCCAAAAATGTTGATGAATATTAAATTACGCTCGCCACAATGACCTCTGAGTTTGAAAAGGGTTAATAGTTAGTATTAGCCATTTGGGTTAGTATTAGTGTTAGATAATCACTTTGTTTTGATAATAACTTTGGAATAGTCGAAATATTACCATCCATATATTTTGTTGTGTTTTAAACTTGAATATCAAGTCCATGTGTAAGATGACAATTTTCGGTTTTGGTTAAGTTTTATCCTTTACTGATTTCTTCAAATCGTCGGCTCGCCACAATCACAACCTCTGAGGGTTAGTATTAGGGCTGGTTAGTTATTAGGGTTAGTATTAGGGTTAGTATTAGAGTTATTATTAGGGAATTAGTATTATGGTTAAAACTCGTTAGGCGTGGGGTTAGGGTTAGGATCTTTGTTGTTTTGGGGTTGCTTGCAACCCAATAATTTACTGCTAACAATTATTTAACAACTCCGGTAGTTTCACTTTGTACATGGCTTACAACGTGAGGAACGGCTGCTCCTAGAGGATGCGATTTAATATTCTTCAACATTTTGTGTTAAACCGCTGTAGTACCGCGGATTCGGCCTCCCTCTACGCCCGTGGCAAATCGCTTCCCTTTCACCACGGACACAACAAAATTATTGTGACACAAACACGCGTGCGCATATTGAATGACCGGAAGTTGTGAAAGAATCGCCCATTTCCGGCGTAGGCGCGGTATTTAATGCCATTTCTATTCTTACACCTGCAGCAATCAAAACAAAAGATTTCTTGCCAGCTGTAGTGTGGAGTTTTTCTACCAGCCCACATTCACATGATTGTCGGTTAGTCAATTATTTGGGAAGCTAGTTTGGGGGTTGGTAGCGGTTGGGGTGCAAGACTCTCGCGTAAGTTATCCACATCCCTACTGAAATATAATATTATCAAATTACTATTAAAGTGATTCTACTTATAATAATTACTATAAATATAATTATTTATATATGGTCAATTTTAGGTCCGTCCATACGAAAACGCTGAAAACATGAAAAATAGGTACGCAATGCGCACATGCGTCTGGGTCGAAAGAATGCACTTTTGGTGGATTCAATCCACGTTTCTCCGGAAACCAATCAGCCTAATTCCATTACGAATTAACGCCAAATGCTGTCATCATTTCATGAATTTAATTACTTTTACCTGCTGCGCAACAGGATCTATGAGAAAAATAGCTAAGTATATATTGTTATTTATTAATGATAAAGTAATGTGATGCTAGATTATATTTTTATACATTATAGATTATACAGACAATCACGGAAGTGGCGTGGCACGTTAACCATAACATGTATGCCTCGCGCACGGACTGCTTTTGCCACTAGTGATTGAGCTCTGGCTTCAACCTCGTTCCCAGGGCCTTATCTCCCCCCCCCCCCCGACCCCTTGCTCTGGCTTGAGCTCTATTTTCCGTCAAAGTATCTAAATAATCAGTTTTCAAGTAAACTATAATTAATAGAGTTGAATTTAATGTAAAAAGGACTGAATGATTATCAAGATGCTTTTAACTTCAACTGATTAAGGAAAGATGACAACATCTTCAAAATCTGCCAGCAAAAGATGACACATCTTTCTGACACAAGAGTTTCCGTCAAAATATCTAAATAATCAGCTTACTATATAGTTCTTTTAAGTAAACTATAATTAATAGCGTTGAATTTAATGTAAAAAGGACCGAATGATTATCAGGATGCTTTTATTAAACTTCAATTGATTAAGGAAAGATGACAACATCTTCAAAATCTGCCAGCAAAAGATGAAACATCTTTCTGACACAAGAGTTTCCGTCAAAATATCTAAATAATCAGCTTACTATATAGTTCTTTTAAGTAAACTATAATTAATAGCGTTGAATTTAATGTAAAAAGGACCGAATGATTATCAAGATGCTTTTAACTTCAACTGATTAAGGAAAGATGACAACATCTTCAAAATCTGCCAGCAAAAGATGAAACATCTTTCTGACACAAGAGTTTCCGTCAAAATATCTAAATAATCAGCTTACTATATAGTTCTTTTAAGTAAACTATAATTAATAGCGTTGAATTTAACGTAAAAAGGACCGAATGATTATCAAGATGCTTTTAACTTCAACTGATTAAGGAAAGATGACAACATCTTCAAAATCTGCAAGCAAAAGATGATACATCTTTCTGACACATGCAGGAGTTTCCGTCAAAATATCTAAATAATAAGCTTACTATATTTGTTTTTGTTAAAGGATTAGCCTTAGGTAATATAATGAGAACCACATTGATGCCCTAGATCTGTAATCGTGGCAGACTGTGCGGACAAGGATTAGAATAATGTGCGCATTTAGCCAACGGCTGCCTATAATGCGTATAGTATGTCAACGACGGGTTGGACATGTAGTGTAGACTGAATAAGAATTATGAATAAAATATAGAGAAAGAGTAAAGATGCGTATAATTGTATAGTGCATCGAATATCATGGCACACAACCATGCTGCACGAAAATTCATCGTCTTTCTCGGCGCCGGCATTACCGAGTTGAACAATTAAATATTTGGCGCCAAATACTTCGTCCACGCCAAGCGAGATGACCGTCGAACGAATTTTGTCGAATAC
This sequence comes from Chrysogorgia sp. JL179-B06, assembly GCA_035772405.1. Classification (NCBI taxonomy): domain Eukaryota; kingdom Metazoa; phylum Cnidaria; class Anthozoa; order Scleralcyonacea; family Chrysogorgiidae; genus Chrysogorgia; species Chrysogorgia sp. JL179-B06. Next base: position 18,071,496 of record JAYKKM010000475.1, on the reverse strand, counting down.
TTTCGACTGTAGCACGTATCATTAATTGTGCGCTACCTCGGCGCAAACACTAGCGTGGCAAACGAGGAAACAACATGCACTTCGACCACAGCTTTCTTAACTCCAGCGTAAAAACAATGGAAAGATACTGGTTTACCTTCTTTGTCTCGAATATCACGAACATCAACCTCTTGACTTCTTCTGATAGCCACTTATATACAGGACTCTTATGATGCCGCTCTGAGACAGTTATTCCAGGAAGAGAGTAATTGTATGCGTACCAAATTTTATCGGGATCCAAGCAGTGAGAGAAAACGCGATAGTACATGTTGAATTAACCTGCCATAACTATACCGCCATCAACCTCGGCAGCAGCGCAATAATTCAATTATTAACATTTATAATATTAACATTTTAGATCAGGGCTAGGTTTTATTACAACTAAAGTTGTTACCGTAATCGTTTTACGACTGTCAACGCTACCACCAGGTGGTGACCAATCGCTATAGTTACTACACCTTGAGCCTTAATCCTTTCGCACCTAGTGCAGCTCCTCATAATAGAAAATAGGTCATGGAACGCGTACATGCATTGCTGCTACAAAAATAGTAGAAGGGATGTTTCTGAATGAGATGATTTGGATTACCGAGTCTAAATACATACGGCAACATACCAACCTATTATATTACGCGAACGTACATACATGTACCCATCGTAAAAAACAATCCATGTTTAACTGCGAAGGTCCTCAATCATGAATATTGGCTGATTAAAACGGACCACCCAAAAGGAGTACTCGGAACTTACCGTTTGGTCCTACCATTTTAGAAACCTATAATATAAATGACGTAACGTTTTCTCGACGAGGTGTACGAAACAACTGAGACGATAACAAAGCGTTTGCTGTTTTACAGCAGATGCAAAAATAATCCAAAGTAGTTTTCTTAAAAAGTTATTGGTGCGAATGTTTACGCTAAGAAATTCTTCCGGCGACGATGTCTTTTGAACTCTTGCTATAAAGAAGAAAGCTCTTGCTATATATCAAATGAAAGCTTGATTAACAGACTCTTATATACATACAGGATATCTTTGTAACTAAAGGCAAACACCTTTAAAATAGCAACTTGAACTTACTTTGTCAATATAAATGACGTAATGTTTTGTCGACAAGGTTGACGAAAACTATATCCAGATTGAGCCTGTGGCACAGACTTTTGGCATGGCGGTAGTTGGCGCGTAAATTTAGCAATTTAGCTCTGGTGGATGCAAACATGTCGATACCTTTTAACTTTACAATATCCTTTTAACTCTAGAGTTCTCTGAACTAATGACAAGAAGCATCTTTGCAAAGTTCAGCTTTTTTGAATTTGCTTCTAGAAGACGTAATGTTAAAGTGCATATAAACCCAAATTCGTTTCTGGCTCAAACGAAAGAGGAGATGGATAGAAGGTTTTTTGCAGATTATTTGATCGAGTAAAAATGAAAAACAAAGATTCTACAAGCTCCCAAAGTTGGATATTTTGATTTCATGACCGGTAGTACGGAGTCTGGGTCGAGAGTTGTTTGTGACGTCTATGTAGTCACTCGTTTTACTTCCGGCCGAGAATTACTATGGTTTTCATAGTAAAAACGTGAAGAAACGTTGTTCTTGTCGAAGCGTTTGCCGATGTAAAATTTAAATTCAGGAAGTCATTCTTCGTCTAATAGTTCATATTTTAACGCGGAATACGATTATGAAGTGGAAATAGTGGGAGAAGCGACAGAAGATGAGAATAATGTCGTCGAAGATGTGGCCCGCGTCGACAGTATGTTGCAGCCATTATGAGGCATATGTTATCCAGCCGAATCAGACAAGCGTCGTTTGCGCTTCGCCAGCTTCGATATAAAAAACACTTTCAACATCCGAAGGCTAAGGCTGAACCTCGTCGACCGCTTGTGACTCTGTGAATGATGGTATGTGCGCATCTACTCAAGACTCCGCTGCAAAGTGAAATCTATCTCCACGGGTTGTTTCGAAAGTCATGGTTCTAAACCAGACAGAGAGTTATTCTTTGTCTAATAGTTCATATTTTAACACGGAATACGATTATCAAGTGGAAATAATGAGCGAAGCGACAGAAGATAAGTTGTCGACGAGACGACGACGAAGATATTATGTTATTACAGGCTTTCAGCCGAATCTGACAGGCCTCGAGACAGGCGTTGTTTGCGCTTCGCCGGCTTTGGTTACTATAAAACTACTTTCAACATCCGAAAGCTATGTCTGAACCTCATCGACCGCTTGTGACTCTAACATTATTTTTGTTCTCTAAAATAATTAAATGTTTCTTATTACAGCGTCGGCGTCGCGAAAAGCTTCTAGTCCCACGCAGGAAACATGATACACAGTGCATGTAGGCATAAAATGTATCGGCGCTAACTGGCGGCGTCTCCTTTTCGGCTTTTCGACTTTTCGGCACCTCGATCGTTTCTATGGATTGTTGGAACCACAGCAATTCCTAGTTCATCTTCTTTCCAGGCAAGGCCTTATAAAATCGAAAATCATCTGACGCAAAAAGTATGGAACAAATACGCGACTCCTTTGTGGGTTCGGGGTTCCCACTTTGCTCTCTTAGTTTTCACGAAATCATCGATTGTTTTCTTCGTTTCTTCGCTTTATCGTTAGCAAAATAAATTTATGAAGTATTCCCAACTTTTCAGCGCTAGATTATGTATTCGAATAGCCAGCAACAACGTATTGAAAACACTATGTTTACTATGTTTCAACATGGTTCTGAAATCTGCGTGACTACATAGACGTCACAACACTACTAGTACCCAGATCCCGTACTACCGGTCATGATTTTTGAAACAATAAAAATTCGTATTTTTTGGCATGTTTGGCAAGCGCTAACAAAATGAGTTTTTCTTCAAACAAGATGTAATATATATCATTCGAATCCTGGTGACGTGACAAATTTAATGAGAATAAAACGAATTTGGGTTTATATGCACTTTAAATAATAATAATGACGTTTTAGGAGCATTATACAATAGACCTTATTCCAAAATGGCTGCCAATTTAATATTATTTTATGTGCATTTAAATTACCCTATAGCCTCGTTTCAGAAGAAAAATTATTTTGAATTTCGTACACAACAACGAGGCTATATGGGCTAATATATATATATATATATATATATATATATATATATATATATATATATATATATATATATATATATATAAGAATATTAAATTGGCAGCCATTTTGGAATAATGTTTATAGTGTTGGTCTCAATGATCTTACAACAATAAATTCTTAAAGTTACTCGTTAATTAAAGGGGTAACCCAGTTAAACTACAAGTGGACTTCACATCAAATCAATTAAATTAAGAAGATATCGCAAGAATTGAAGCAGGGGTGGCGCCAGGAATTCCCCGACAGGGGGCTAACAGGTAGTGGTAATTCCCCTGAATTGAAGTTGGGTTGTTTGTCCAATTTTGATCTGACGCCATATTTATTCACTGAGTGCTTCTTCTCGTGTTATGTTAAGAAGTTCCTCTACTTTCCCACATGAGGAACTAAATAGTTTATTTCGACTAATTAATTGTTATCCAAAGAGCACTACAATAGCTATCGCTATGTCAACTCAGCTGCCGATAAAGAAGCACTCGGTACGACGTCATATTTTCAAAACAAATATGGCGTCAAAATCCTCAACTAGCCATATCTTCTTGCTTAACTAAATTGATAGGAATGAAACTTTGGAAATAAACTAAAGTCAGTAAGATCTTTAATATGAACTACATTTGTATTTTGGCTGTAGTACCCCTTTAGGCTTGAAAGCAACACAAAAACGCTATAAAGTATAAAATTGAACTGCTCGTTAGTCATCTTGAATCACTCCTGCGCAACATCGATTTCAAAAGTATATGGTTTCGTCGACACGACAACGCACGGTTTTTCTCCGTTTTAAAAAGTCTCCACTTTCAAAGGCGCGTTTTCAGTAGTCTCCATTTGCGGTGAAAACATTTATTTCTTTTTTCCTTCTTCGTTATTATTTTTTGCTTTGTCGGGGTCAGTAGCGGATTAACCAGTGGGCACAGCGGGCCTGTGCCACGGGGCCCTTGGAAGAAAAGAGAAGGAAAAGAAACAAAGGGAAGTTTACTAGGCCATTATTGCCATATATGATGTTATGAAGACATGTGCACAAATTACTCATTGAAAGTTGTATGCATGTAAAAATCTGCTTTGAATAAAATATGTTTGAGATTAAGGCCCCGCTCCATGTAAGTGCCACAGGGCCCGCACTTGCTTAATCCACCGCTGGTCGGGGTTAGTGTTAAAATTAGGGTTAGGATTAACATTTACGTTAGGATTGAAATTAGGGTTAGGATTAAAAGTTTTATGCGGGTAAACGCAAAATGCGGCCGACCGCAAACTGAAGTTGACACTGAAGAATTCCCAAATGACCCATTTCCTGTTGTTTAGAACATGTCATAGATTTAATTCCAATGAGTACATATACGTTGTACGGTTAATGGAAAACTGTACCCAAAATATATATTACTTGTGATAAATTGGCCTTTAAGTATTATTTTGTATCAAAACAATCTATCTAGTGATGGTTGGGTAGAAAAAATTCAGTGTCTGAAAGGTTGCATGGTGAACCATTTTTTTGGTTTCAACTTGTTTCTCTTTGGTACCAACCCCTGTCTTCCGACAAGGAACGCAAAGTCGAAACGCAAGACAGTCACCAACCCCTGCATTCATTATTCTCTTCGGACAAGGAAGGAACGCAAAGTCGAAACGCAAGACAGTACCAACCCCTGTCATTATTCTCTTCCGACAAGGAACGCAAAGTCGATACGCAAGACAGTACCAACCCCTGCATTCATTATTCTCTTCGGACAAGGAAGGAACGCAAAGTCGAAACGCAAGACAGTACCAACCCCTGCATTCATTATTCTCTTCGGACAAGGAAGGAACGCAAAGTCGAAACGCAAGACAGTCACCAACCCCTGTCATTATTCTCTTCCGACAAGGAACGCAAAGTCGAAACGCAAGACAGTACCAACCCCTGTCATTATTCTCTTCCGACAAGGAACGCAAAGTCGAAACGCAAGACAGTCACCAACCCCTGTCATTATTCTCTTCGGACAAGGAAGGAACGCAAAGTCGAAACGCAAGACAGTCACCAACCCCTGTCATTATTCTCTTCCGACAAGGAACGCAAAGTCGAAACGCAAGACAGTACCAACCCCTGTCATTATTCTCTTCGGACAAGGAAGGAACGCAAAGTCGAAACGCAAGACAGTACCAACCCCTGCATTCATTATTCTCTTCGGACAAGGAAGGAACGCAAAGTCGAAACGCAAGACAGTACCAACCCCTGTCATTATTCTCTTCGGACAAGGAAGGAACGCAAAGTCGAAACGCAAGACAGTACCAACCCCTGTCATTATTCTCTTCGGACAAGGAAGGAACGCAAAGTCGAAACGCAAGACAGTACCAACCCCTGTCATTATTCTCTTCCGACAAGGAACGCAAAGTCGAAACGCAAGACAGTACCAACCCCTGCATTCATTATTCTCTTCGGACAAGGAAGGAACGCAAAGTCGAAACGCAAGACAGTACCAACCCCTGTCATTATTCTCTTCCGACAAGGAACGCAAATTCGAAACGCAAGACAGTACCAACCCCTGTCATTATTCTCTTCCGACAAGGAACGCAAAGTCGAAACGCAAGACAGTACCAACCCCTGCATTCATTATTCTCTTCGGACAAGGAAGGAACGCAAAGTCGAAACGCAAGACAGTACCAACCTCTCTTCGGACAAGGAAGCAACGCAAAGTCGAAACGCAAGACAGTACCAACCCCTGTCATTATTCTCTTCCGACAAGGAACGCAAAGTCGAAACGCAAGACAGTCACCAACCCCTGTCATTATTCTCTTCCGACAAGGAACGCAAAGTCGAAACGCAAGACAGTACCAACCCCTGTCATTATTCTCTTCCGACAAGGAACGCAAAGTCGAAACGCAAGACAGTCACCAACCCCTGTCATTATTCTCTTCGGACAAGGAAGGAACGCAAAGTCGAAACGCAAGACAGTCACCAACCCCTGTCATTATTCTCTTCCGACAAGGAACGCAAAGTCGAAACGCAAGACAGTACCAACCCCTGTCATTATTCTCTTCGGACAAGGAAGGAACGCAAAGTCGAAACGCAAGACAGTACCAACCCCTGTCATTATTCTCTTCGGACAAGGAAGGAACGCAAAGTCGAAACGCAAGACAGTACCAACCCCTGTCATTATTCTCTTCCGACAAGGAACGCAAAGTCGAAACGCAAGACAGTACCAACCCCTGCATTCATTATTCTCTTCGGACAAGGAAGGAACGCAAAGTCGAAACGCAAGACAGTACCAACCCCTGTCATTATTCTCTTCCGACAAGGAACGCAAATTCGAAACGCAAGACAGTACCAACCCCTGTCATTATTCTCTTCCGACAAGGAACGCAAAGTCGAAACGCAAGACAGTACCAACCCCTGCATTCATTATTCTCTTCGGACAAGGAAGGAACGCAAAGTCGAAACGCAAGACAGTACCAACCTCTCTTCGGACAAGGAAGCAACGCAAAGTCGAAACGCAAGACAGTACCAACCCCTGTCATTATTCTCTTCCGACAAGGAACGCAAAGTCGAAACGCAAGACAGTACCAACCCCTGTCATTATTCTCTTCCGACAAGGAACGCAAAGTCGAAACGCAAGACAGTACCAACCCCTGTCATTATTCTCTTCCGACAAGGAACGCAAAGTCGAAACGCAAGATAGTACCAACCCCTGTCATTATTCTCTTCCGACAAGGAACGCAAAGTCGAAACGCAAGACAGTACCAACCCCTGTCATTATTCTCTTCCGACAAGGAACGCAAAGTCGAAACGCAAGATAGTACCAACCCCTGTCATTATTCTCTTCCGACAAGGAACACAAAGTCGAAACGCAAGACAGTACCAACCCCTGTCATTATTCTCTTCCGACAAGGAACGCAAAGTCGAAACGCAAGATAGTACCAACCCCTGTCATTATTCTCTTCCGACAAGGAACGCAAAGTCGAAACGCAAGATAGTACCAACCCCTGTCATTATTCTCTTCGGACAAGGAAGGAACGCAAAGTCGAAACGCAAGACAGCACCAACCCCTGTCATTATTCTCTTCCGACAAGGAACGCAAAGTCGAAACGCAAGACAGTTCCAACCCCTGTCATTATTCTCTTCCGACAAGGAACGCAAAGTCGAAACGCAAGATAGTACCAACCCCTGTCATTATTCTCTTCGGACAAGGAAGGAACGCAAAGTCGAAACGCAAGACAGTACCAACCCCTGTCATTATTCTCTTCGGACAAGGAAGGAACGCAAAGTCGAAACGCAAGACAGTACCAACCCCTGTCATTATTCTCTTCGGACAAGGAACGCAAAGTCGAAACGCAAGACAGTACCAACCCCTGCCTAATATTCAGTCCAATAGTCCATTTTTAATTTACGAAGAAAGTTTTTTCACGGTTGATGGTAAGCCATTAATCGGATCAAAGATAGTGGTTTGAATTTTGTTGTGTCGGACAGTGGTGTTAATCTTGTTATCATATTTTTCATCCGATCAGTATCGATCTAACATTTATTTTACAATTGAATCCGAAGATAACTCACTGTACTCTTCCTTTTTAGATACTGGATCAACAGTATGCGTTAGTCCAACACTTTTTGCACCTCAGTCTACCACAAACCTTTACATTTACTGATCTTTTTACAAATTTCGATGGTTTTATATGATCCCCTTTCGTCTAAACGTGGCAGCTTTTATACACTCTTCTTGATCGTTATTTTAAAATTTCGTCATCTTATCATCTTTTTCACCAAGAAGTTTTGAAACTTGACAATTAAGTTATTTACTTTTCTCTCACCGTTCACAGGATCAGATTCTAGACTAGCTTTCCAGATGCGCACTTAAATTATATGAAATTATGCTGTTCCACTTGCCCTAATCTTTCTTTACGCATTATTTCCAAACCTGGTGCTTATCTAGTTTAATTATTTACTTTCAAAGATTACGCGTATTGTCTACAAATATGGCAAGTGTCAATGCTGCGGAACATTGTATTTCAGCCAGACCCAGACGCACCTGGAATTTCCGCTTTCACCTTTGACTGCCCGGGTAAAAACCAGCAATCTCTTCCCTCTCTACCTTCTTCTGATGATTTTTTTCTGTTATTTCATCATTCAAATCTGATTCGTGTCCTCAAGTCAAAACGTCCTTCTGTTCCAAACCATAAACAGCCCAACAAATAACGACATTCAAGTTCATGGAAGGCGTTCAAGGCGGCACATCATATTTGCAACAGAAAACATGTTAAGTCTATTGACAAAATCGAAGACATGGTATTTAACGTGGTCAAACATCCCTTCACCAAATTCTGTCTATCCATTCATTCGTCAGAAGTGATGAATGCACCAAACAAGTCCCACTCGTATTCGTGTTGATGTCTGGAAAAAAGGATTATATAAACGTACTCAAAGCCATCAAACACATGACAAAGAGCAGAAATCTTAAGAACGTTGTCATCGATTTCGAAAGCACGATGTGGACGGCTATCCCGCTAGCCACGTACAGACGCTCCGAGGAATTCCGCCGTCTATGCGTAGGCTACTATCCCGCACGTTTTCCCACATTTGACTGGTTCGTGGATGTTCGTTTCATAGTGGTCCCAGTGTATATGGAGGAAAATACAAGACATCGGTCTCGCCCCAGCGTACAAACATGACAAGGCACCCATAACCTAATGCTGAGGCAGTTTATGGCTCTTCCGTATTTACCAGCAGAACACCGATCCATTAACCCATGTTCGTTCTGCACCTAGCAATGTACAATGTCTTTAAATGTATATATTTCAACACTCGAAATTTTCCTTCACCATAAGTCCTTAGAACATGTAGTTTAATCGAGTGAAATGCCAAATATTACATTCGGCTACTGACTGGATCGACGGGTCACTTTGGAAACCGGAAACGTAGCGTGTCTTGGTCAAACCGTCTGAACCAAGTTGGCATGGAAAACGTGGAAACCTCTCGTTCTATTCAGATGGTACGGCTACTCCATGGCATGAGCAGGCCCAACTTGTTGGCATGCAAGTTCGTCTAGTCACAGACCAAAAACTGAAAAGAAGGCAACGCAAGCAGTACCACCAGGTGCAAGGACAATTATTTAGTGCATGGTCTTCTTACATCGCTGGTGAGGTGTTCGCAAAGCAGTTTTTATGCAGGTGTTCGCACCTTATCACTACCTAAATACGGACTGAATATTTACGTTCACAACTTTGAAATTACGTTTAATATATCTTTTAATATTTTTTTGTATTTGACCGGGCTCAGGCAAGCCTATATTTTCAGTAACCGTGGACGTTTTGACTTTGATCTGATCGAGGACCTGGAACGGTTTTGACCAGAGGACGTTTTGACTTTGACAGAGGACGTTTTGACTTGAGGACGTTTTGACTGGTAAACCTTTGAACTCTTACTTCGTGAGAGTTTATTAATTGCTAAATCTAGGTTACCAATTGGTAGTAAGTGCTGCGCGAGTTCTGTGCAATTTTTTAGTGTTTTGTGTAGCCTGCGTAGCCGGCGGTTTTTTGGTTGGGGTTTGGGGTCGAGCAAGCGGGCTGCAAGGAGGAATGCGGCCTGCGGGCAATCCTGAGGTTATTTTGTCTGGATCCAAAGTGGTGCGCACCAGAACCATGTTGAGCCCGCCAACACCACTAACCCAGCGGTGACATGTTCGTCGTAAAACAGTCGCAAAACGCTCGTAAATCTACCACACATTATTTCAGAATATGTAAATGCAGAAGAGCGTTCATGCAGAAGAATACATGACAAACTCTCAATCCTAGACCAGTAAATTTGATTTTGTCATCGATAGACAAAACGGATATGTAGATACTTTCCAAAACTCAAAAGGCAAACGATTCGGGATTTCGAAATATCAATCGCAACAACGTATGCTGCGAGGTTTTAAAATATATTTGTGGACTGACAAAATATATTTGTCGACTGACAAATATATTTGTCGACTGAAAAAATACATTTGTCGACTGACAAAATATATTTGCCGACTGAAACTATTATATGCGCATTGTATATACATTCATACAGTATATTACATTTACGGTGGTCCATATAGTTAAGCGTTTCTTCATTTTTGCCATAGAACACTCGTAAAGTCACTTACTAGAGAAATACAAATCAAATCACTGCCGAAATAGCGTGTAAGTAATCTAACGTTTCGAGCTAGCGAAGGACCTTCGCCGTCAGAGAAGTTATTATTTCACAGTTTACGTTTCACTCTCTGACGAAGGGTATTCGCTCTAACGTTGGACAACACACAACAACTTCCACACTATTTCATAGACTTGCTCCAAATCTGCCTCTTAATTGTTTCGGGTTTGTTTAAAGACGGGTACAACCCGTCTTCTCGAAACAAACTCGTCACTCTCGAAACAAACCCGTCTTCACGAAACAAACCCGTCTTCACGAAACAAACCCGTCTTCACGAAACAAACCCGTCTTTAAACAAACCCAAAACAATCAAAGAGGCAGACTTGAAGCAAGTCTAACTATTTCGGCAGTACTCCGAGTTCCGACCGTTTGGCGAAATGGTTCGTAATATTTACGACGAACATGTCACCGCTGGGTTAGTGGTGTTGGCGGGCTCAACATGGTTCTGGCGACTACTGTCTAGTGCGCACCAGGCAAAGTGGCGTATCGAAGGCGAATTGAGCGCAATTGTTTGTGTGTTTTTAATGAGAACTGAACGACAACGGTAAACTGCCAATGGCTAACAAATATTGAAATTATTGGATATGACTAAGTTAATCTGTTTATAATGAGTAATGACCCCGTCACAGTTGTCAGGCGTATGGACATTGTTTCGAATTTCTGATGACACGAGGCAGAGAGACACAAAACAGAAATTCAATGCTGTTGATCGATGACACGAGGCGACAGACGAATACGATAGTCGTCAGCTCTGGCGCAGAATTTATCGACATATATGCGGTAGAATTGTGCGGTAGAATACATAAACACATTATTGTAATTTTATGGTAATTCTATATAGATATATTGAGCAATTAAGCCATAGATCGGAATGGGAGACTCACCTGATTTAATAGAAATTATGTCTGTATTTATACAGCCGGAGCGAGAAATCTGAAACCCACACACGCGAAAACAACTGGTATATAGTTGTGATTTTTTTACATAGATGAAAGTAAATGGTTTCCGTATATTTCAAGTTAGAAATTAAACTCACTCATCTAAAGTTTAAGCTTTGCAACGTTTGCAACTGTGGCACTGACAACGGCGATCGAAGTCACGTGCAAAGGATTTTATATTGGCTGTGCAAAGGATTGTGGTTGATAACGCAAAGGTAAGATTTTTTGCGCCTTGAATTATGAATCGCTGCTACACTCGCTGCGCAGCAATTACTATTTCCATCCATATCCGTATTGAAACAGTGGGTGGTATCGATGAAGAAGTAGTTATTATTATTATTGAAAGCACTTCTTTGTGTAAATTAGCAAAAAGAATTGTTTAAATGCGCATTACAATCTTGGTGTCATACCGTATCGAGGGTGAAATACCTATAGTATCGCACACCACTAGCCAAAATCGAAGAAACTAGAAAGGATATGATGAAGTCAACTGAGGTTTTCGAATTTTGGCTATTGGTAATTTGATATTATTATTGATTTGTGGGATTATGGGTGGATTCACTTCCGCAGTCTGTAGTCCAAACTCCAACAAGCTCCAACTTTCAAACACTTCGAGATATCCATTATCCACCATGTCCACAGAGGGTCAAGCCTATTTTGAAGCTAACGCTGGCTCCCAAAATATTTCCATGGATCACTACGCAGCCAACGTTATCACAACGACGATTGGCGGAGGACTATCTATGCTGACGGCGTTGTTTATCATCGTGTCGTACTTGAGACTGGAAGAACTCCGAGCGAGTGGAACCATTGCTGAGAAAATCTTGCTCTACATCATCACGGCAGACGTTGTTTCTGCTGCTTCGAGTGTTATCGGTGTGTGGACGCCACAAAGTAGAGGGGCAGGCTGCCAAGCAGAGGGGTTTTTCATCATCTTTTCCACGACAGCTTCTTTCTTCTGGACGTCTTGTCTCGCCATTCATTTATTTCTCATAACAGACAATACGAGGGTCACTTGGATCGACAAGCGAAAGCTCATGATTAGTTTCCATATGGTATGTTGGGGACTGCCATTTTTGCTTTCATTTGTCGGTCTGGTCGCCGGCGTTCTCGGCCCTTCGCCAACCATTCGGACAGCGAAGAAAAATATTAAACTCACGACGGGGGGTTGGTGTTGGATCGCAGAAGACGGGAAAACAAATACAATCGTTTGGACGCTCATGACGTCGAAGGTCTGGGAAATAGCTTCGTATCTACTCATCACGGTTCTCTGTTGTGTAATATTTTGTCAACTGCGGTTTCAGGTCAGTAGCAGTCCAGGGTTGTTTGAATGACGGGGCATATTGAAATTTAGCAAATTGCCAGCGAAATAAAAACGCCCTCTTAATAGCGAAGGCGAAGCGCAGGGATCGCTATTAGCCTCAATCTCGTACCCAGAGCCCAGAACACAGGCTCTGAGATTGTATTAGTCTATTTTAGCCAAGTTGTCAGCCCCCAGGCGCTATTTTGCTACCCACCGCGTGGATGCGACTTCACGCAAATAAGTTGCGCAAAGCAAAAAAGCGCCTTGGTAGGAGGCTGCGGAGGTGTTGAAAACGGCTCCAGGCCATTTTAAGACCGAGGGCGGCAAATAACAAGTTTATTTTTCCGGTTCTAGAACACTTTTGGTATGTTTTGGTTGCATGGTTTGTTTTGTAATATTGTGTTGCTACTTTGCTCGTCATTTTCTTTTTCGTATTCTTCTAGATAATATAATTCACTTTTGCTGTGATAGTTCTCATTATCACTATCAATTTTGGTATGTTTTCAAATACTGACAGCCTACTTCGCGAAAAAATAGTAAAAATTGCATTTTTGTTTTGAGCGTATCTTTACTGATCACTAGCCAATCAGAGCGCGTTTTTTCGGTCACCATATTTGTATACCAAAGTGGTACACAAACATGGCGGCCGAGCGTTAATTAAGTAACTTTAATTAAGAAATTTTAATTTCCCCATGTTTCGGTAAGATCTTGGCTATTGGTCTATTTTTGTCTGCTCTATGCACAATATTCGAACAAGTTGGGTAGTTATTTTTTTAATTTATAATGTATTTTTCATTTCAGTTAAGTTCATCGGTCGACATGGGCCAGGACACTCTGTCTGCAGTGCGTAAAGTTGAAAGGAGAATGATGTTTATTCCGATCGCGTTCATCTTGTTAAGGATCTGGGGAACAGTACGGTATTTTGCTTACGTTAGCAATTTGTCAGTGCGTGACCATGTGCTAGAAAACATCCCGCTGTATGCATTGCAGGTACAGTGTAATTCATATATCTTCACAATCTGGGGATGCTTGGGTCTGGGTTCGAGGTTGATACCTGTATAAACCAAATGATTACATGAATCTAAAGAATTTTGTCGCGTAATCAAAATCACGTATATAGGGTTTTCACCTCAGGTGAAAATATAGACCAGCTATTGTGGTCTAGTGGTTACCACACATGTCTATGAGCTAGTTGGACCACCACCACACAAGGTCTTAAAATAATAGCACTTTGCCGAGATGACGTCAGTACCCATGTTTGACCGCATTTACCCATAATTATTGTGGCCATAACAACAGAAAATAGCTCATTTGCAATCATTTGTGAGTCAAATTTGGTTTGTTTGTCCGCATTTTGAGCTATTAATTGCAACCGCTTAAAGGGCTATTGAGGAGAAGGTGCTGCCTTTGCAACAACAACAACAACAACAACAACAACAACAACAACAACAACAACAACAACAACAACAACAAAGACATTTTAGGAGCATTGTTACTTAGAAAACTAATTATATTTTATTATCAAATAAAACTACTACATGTATAACCAATAAAACTATGATAACTACAAAAACTATTAATTCAAAAAACGAAAAGTCTTAAGTGCTGACTTAAATCTACATAAACAGTCAGTGTTTCTAATTTGCTCTGGTAATAAATTCCAGCGGCAACCGAGATTGTTCTGTCTTCGCAACACCACCATAAAATGGTAAGACGTTCGGTTCTTTTCGGAAAAACGACCTTAAATCATACGCCCTCGGAATCCAGTTGGGTTTTCCGTTTCACCTGTTGTTTTCTGTTTCTTACATGTATTGTATCACAAAAACATTTTGACAATTTTTAAATACTTTAAGGACAAGTATATCAAAAGTCTTTAGCTACAGGCAGGGCTTGACCCTATGGCAGAATCGGCATATGCCTGGGCCCCGCGCTCATCGGGGCCCGCACTTACTTGAGTCCCGTGCTTTCTAGAAAAAAACGCGTTTACTGTGGGAAACGCGGGGCCCGTAAGCGTGGGGCCCCTGTAAGCGGTGGGCTCCGGTAAGCGGTGGGCTCCGGTAAGCGGTGGGCTCCGGTAAGCGCGGACTTTTTAAGGCAGCGAGGAAAAAGGAAGATAATTTAATCCAATTTTTCCTTGCGCTCATGGTGAAACCGCTGAGCTGGGAAGGTATAAACGGTGGCAAGGGGCCCCGCGCTGAAAATATTCCGGGGGTCCGCGCAACCTTAAAGGCACTCAACAGCGAAATGGCGAATCTTGAAAAAGTTCATGTTCAAATTCAAGATTACCATATCCAACATGGCGTCGCAGGCTCGAGTGGTTTACAATTATTACCAATGCCATGGCAATATCTTACCTCTTCATGGTCATCAGAATGGTGTTCTTCGATTTCTCTATTCTCAATGTCAATGTCAGTTTCTTCCACTAGAATCGCGTGTTGCGCCGCCGCTTAAGCTGGATGCTAATCAGCGGTAAATGTGGTCACATGGTACGCTGTTGAGTGCCTTTAATGTAATAACTTCCAAATTAAAAATAGTATCCACTATCCACTGGGTTAACGTTACCTTTTATATAATTCGTAAAAATGGATAATATAGAAGTAGGTCGACCAATCAGAATGCAGGAATTTTGTCATGCATATAATAAAATAATATATGAAGAGCCTGTACGCGATTTTGATTGGACGTCACATGTAAAGATATAGATTTTGACAACCAGACTTTACGTAGAAACAGCTGAAACACTCTTGTGAAACATGTAATAAATAATAATACTGTTTATTACCTTCTTTAATTACTGGTCGGTATAAATTCCCAGATCAGCTTCCATTTCATAATATACCACTTTTTACGTATACTTGTAAATTATTTTTGTCTTGTTTAGGGTCTCGGTGACAGCAGTCAAGGATTGGCAAACAGTATTTTCTTCTGCCTGTCAAACAAACGAATTTATTATCACTGGAAGACCGTGATTTTTAACCATTGTTATTTTTTCTGTCACAGAGAAGACTCGAACGAACATGCACCTCTAATACCGAGATTTCTACGACTGCAGAGGAATAATTGAGAATAAGGAACGAATTAAAATTATACCAAAGACTTATCTGTATATATATATAAGTTGACGTTACTTACCAATCAAAATCGATCAAGAAATGCACAAGTCTGTACGAAGTCTGTACGGGAAAGTATTCGCCTGATGTTTTCGTACAAAGGCAAATACTTTCCCGTACAAACAGAGCAAACAAGGTTAATTATAAGGAATTTATTATATGGTTTTTGGTGTTTTGATCGTCGTTTATTTAAAGACATTGGCAACAAAAAAGTATATATGACTTAGTTAGTCAGAATATAGTAGTTTGGAGCTATGAAAATGCTCGTAACACATTTAAAAAAGTTGAATAAACAATGTCCAAACGCCGCCATTTTGAATATGACAGTGACGTCATGTGCGCCATGTATTGCCCAATTTATGTTGTAATAGCGATTACTAAAATAACGTTAAGAAGAAGCTTAATTTCTTCGCATTTCCGCCAACTGACCTCTTTACCAGCACATACGTCACAGGTCATGTGACAGACAACCCTAATAGCCCTTTAAGCAGTTTCTATTAATAGTTCAAAATGCGGACAAAGAAACCAAATTTGACTCACAAATGTTTGCAAATGAGTTATTTTCTTTTGTTATGGCCGCAATAATTATGGGTAAATGCGGACAAACATGGGCACTGACGTCATCTCGACAAAGTGCTATTCACCTTTAATACGCGTTACGAGCATTTTTACAACCTCAAACTATGATATTCCGGTTATTTAGGTCGCGTACGTTGATCTAAAAAGTACTTTTTTGTTGCTAATGTCCTTTAGGTTTACATGCTTGTTTTTAACCTGCATGACTTCATGTCTGTTTATATTCATTTCTTTAGCTTTTTGCTTAAAACCATCGAGACAGAGACTAAATTATGTTCTAAAGCAATTTGTTCTTGTTGATATTTCCTAAAACGTACTTAAAATCTTGTTCGTCTTCAAATCGACCTAAAATTCTCCCGCCAAAACTAGCCAGCCAATCAGCGTACGTCATTTTGCCATATAATAATACACGGATCGCGAATCTCAATATACAAACGCGCGCTTTGTATTATGGGATAGCAGAAGTGAGCAAAACTTGCGTTCTTGGTTATACCTTGACGTCGTGAAAGTGATTAATTTTTCGGTGTTTTCAACGATTGTGTGTAATCAGACTTTTTGATTCTTATTAGTGAGTAATTGGTATGACGGTTAGTTTTTCGGCCAATTGACTTTATTGAATAGTCAACACTCAACATTTGAAATCACTTACTTTCCAACTATTGAACCTTTCACCGTCATTTATTCTTCGAGCTGCATGGTACATAAGGGCGCCAACCGCGAGTATTACTCACTTTCAATATCCCATAATGCAATTTTTATTTTTTACTTTTTGTTTATTTTTCGAGTGTTGTGATATTCTAGTTGATTGTATTCCATCTGAACGTTTGTAAATGACCTTCGCCTTCGTCAGTTATCATCTCGTAAACTGAAACATTTTGCTCACAATTCAGTTGTAAAATATTCAATGACTGACTTACGCTGTACAATTACTACCGTTCTGCTTTAGAAAATAAACCTGAATTGTCTATTTTGCTTGAAATTTGTAATGCATATTTATAGTAATCCTGGACTACGTTCGTCCAAAACGAGTTTTAGTAGACAAATATTTCATTGTAAAGTGGCTTTGTTGTGTTCACAGGTAGTTCGACTATCATTTCAAGCTGTCTTATATTGTTATAAATTAAATACCGCTTTGTAAAACGTACTAACCATGGTGAATGATATAATAAGTTCAGAACGTTCTGAAATCTAAACTGCTTATTTGTAAACACATTTACCAAAAACTAATAATGGCGTAATGTTGGAGCAAAGGGTGAGAAAAAGAAATGATCAAATGAGTTCTTAGAAGAACTGTTTAAAGATTTGAGAAATAAATAGGATTAAATAAAATAGCACGATGCATTTCGGCAGACCACTTATCAAGTGCTACGTCTGCCAACACGAGCCCTTATATAATAGAAAAATTGAATAATAATCAGATGATGTCACCCCATAATGTCGCAAAGGCTGTTGTCGTAATGGCACTATTTTATTTCTAATACCGCTAGGAACATGTTGCTTAATCCTGTCACTCAACCTTTGAGTTGTTCTAAATACATAGCGAGAATCGCACTCGCATTTAAATTCATAAATAACATAACTTGAGGAAAAAGCGGGTAGAAACTCTTTGTGAGTGGGAGGAATAATAGTTTTAGAAGAATAAATACAAACTAATCTAGCAGCAAAAAATGTTTTCTCGGTAATCAATTTGAACGATTTTTCAAACTGTTCCGACACTTGACCAATCCATGGTAGTTTTAAGTAAACCGGACATTTGCTGGGACCTATAAATGTATTCCTTCCAAAGTCTTGATTGAATAACCTATCAAGTAAACGTGCATGGTAACCATTAGAAAGAAATATAGATTTTAACTCATCCAGATCCTTTTTAGTAAGCCTTGCACTGATGCCTATTCTAATTCAAATTTTAGAATTCTCTGGAAGTGTCGGTCAGCTTTTCAATTAAAGATAATGGAGTCCGTATATATTAAACAACAGGAATTCGTTTTCAACTTGGCATTATTGTGAGATGTCATATACGTGTGGGGTTCTGATTATGATACAGTTTTTCGATTATATAAGGGCTCGTGTTTCTAATTTTCAGTTAGCAGACGTAGCACTTGATAAGTGGTGTGCCGAAATGCATCGTGCTATTTTATTTTAAGCCTATTTATTTCGCAAATCTTTAAACAGTTCTTCTAAGAAGTCATTTCTTTTTCTCACCCTTTGCTCCAACATTACTCCATTATTAGTTTTTGGTAAATGTGTTTACAAATAAGCAGTTTAGATTTCAGAACGTTCTGAACTTATTACCATTCACCATGGTTAGTACGTTTTACAAAGCGATATTTAACTATTTGTCACTATGACAAAATCATTGTTCTATATTGTTATAATTTGAATATTGCAGCTAGGATTTTTAACTCACACCATCAAGCTTCCTATATGCAGTCTATATAATTAATAATATTTATAATCTTTTATATTTGTCACTATACAAGTGTTGCTTAAATGAAAGTTTTTTGTTGCCTTACATGAGAATGGGTATTATTTTTCTTATATCTTTTTAGATTTAGAAAAATTTGGCTTTGTTTACCATATTTTTGTAAATTGAAGGCCGCATTTTTTTCTGATTCAGCGGACGAATGTGGTCGCTTTTTTGACGTCATTGAGTGATAGAAACACTACACAAAGAAACCCTTCACTATAGCATGGCAATAACGTGGTCTTAGTCATTATGCAGGATTTCTATTCATGCTATTATGAAGAATTTCTTTTCAAAGTGATTCTATAACTCAATGAAGTCAAAAATTAATGGAGTGACACATGCGCCCGCAATCAGAACTAAGATGGCGGCCTTCAAGTTACCAAAAATACGATAAACAAAGCCCAATTTCTCTAAAATTAAAACGATTAGAAGAAAACTAATACCCATTCTCATGTAAGGCGACAAAGAACTTTCATTTAAGCAACACTTGTTTTGGGGGTGGGGTGTCTCTTTAATATTATTTACTATTTATATATTACTATTTATATTATAGTTTCGTCTTCATGCCTTTTTCGCCTGCTAAAGCTGGTTATTATAAAATAACATTTTGAAAAACTGTGAGTTCTTATTGGCTAAAAGCCGTATTTCTATAACTGTATAAAAACACGGAAATGTTCACGCCATTTTTGAATTCTTGAAGAAGAATTTACATTTTCGTGACCTTAATAAATATACCTTATTCCGACGTTTTACCTATTTACAAAATGTAATTTTATAAAAGAAATAGAAAACATTCTTTCCGTGTCCCCTTACAGTTATAGAAAGAATCGTGTAATATAACTTCGAAATCAGTTCTCGTTCTTCCAAATTTCCACTCGTGTTTTCTCTGTATGGTTTTGTATTTCTTAAACTATGCACAGGAAGTGACGTCAAATCAGGGACACAGAAATACATTACACGATGATTCAACAGTGAAATACACGACGAAAATGTTCTGTGAGCTGTAAACAGACCAGTTATGAAAAATTTCACTCATTTCCATACTTCGTATTTCACTGTTGAATCACTGTGCAATGTCTTGCGTGTCCCTGCGTTGACGTCAACTGATGAAAAGTGAAATATAAAGTTATATAAAAATTTTAATATTTAGACTTAATTCATCTATACATCGCCATCATCATGGACGTTATAGATCTATTTTGCAAATCATCCACCAATCCCTTTTCGAAACTGTTTGCTATAGCAGTAAAAAATAAAGTGCCCATCCGGGGTTTGGGGATTTTAAATATTCGTAATTTTGGGTTCTACAAAGAAGAAATGTAATATATCTTGTAGTTAAAAAATGTCATCTTCATGACTTTTTCTCTGCTAAAGTTGATTTACTATTTACAGGAAATGACGTCAAAGCAGGGACACGAGACACATTGCACACTAATTCAAAAGTGAAATACAAAGAAAGTTTGGCTTTGAAATTTAAACTCACCTGTTTAGACAACATCTGTTCAAATCCCAAACTTTCATTGTATTTCACTGCTGAATCAATGTGCAATGCTTTTGAGGGTGTCCCTGTCATTTCCTATGGTTAGTAAACCACTTTAGCAGGGGTAAAAGGTATGAAGATGAAATTTTCGCACGACAAGATATTTTGCAATTCTTCTCAAGAGATTCCAAAGATCACAAATATGTAAAATCTCTAAACCCCAGATAGGCACTTCTTTAAGCTTCGATATATATGGTCAACAGACTGTACAAATTTTGATTATATGCGCATTGTAAACTTCGATAATTATCGGGAAATATTTGGAACTTTGAATGAGAATGCATAATTATTACAATTAAGCAGCGAGCTCCTTAAGCTTACGCAAACTTTACGACCTCCAATCACAAAGGAAGAATGAAAGATATGCGGAGGATATGGAATGCAGGGTTTTGACACGAAGGTTAAGAAGCAAATGTGTCAGGACTGCTGAGTTATATACAACTGTAGCAGTAATTAGCCACCACCATAGCCGGAGCCAATGCAAAGACAACGACGACGCGGCATAACTTTGCCGTCAGAAAAACTGCAGAGTTTCTTGACTGCTATACATAGCGAGTTCCATCCCAAACAAGATGTTATTGAATCCGGGACTCAGGTTCACGCAGACCTCGCAGAAAAGAACGTTGGAGTAATAACCGAAATAGAATTAAGTACTTCTAGAAAGCCGATAGATTCTGCATCATTCGGTACGAAAACACTTTTGACTGCCAGGGCGGATACCTTGCGCATGAGCCGGCGAAGACGAGAGTCGTCAACGAGTTTGGGACCACAAGTTGGAGCGAGGAAAAATTCCTTCCACATTGCGAGCAGAACACACAATTTCCTACAACAGGACACGGAGAGTCACTTGATGGTTGTTCTCGGTTCTCCGGGAGTTGGAAAGACAGGTAAAGAAGTTAAGTACAACTCTTACGGTTGTGTGAATCGAATTGAGAATCTGTCAAACGAGCAATGACGCGAAGAAGAATCATAGATTATAGGAGAATCTTTAGGATTCTGAAAATGAACTAAAATCGCGGTTGAATAAGATACTTATACATGTATGTAAAGGTTGGTGTACTGCCGAAATAGTGTGTACGAGGTCGGGCGAAGGCCCCTCATCATAGATTAAAAAGTAAAGTGATATACGTCTATATATGTCTGCACTAAGTGAGTGGTGATACACATATTAATCCAAAATTGACATATGTATCATCATGGATTTTGTGAATGGCAGATATCCAGTAATGGTTTATGGTTGATTATCGAGATAAACGTGAGCTTTTCTTTAAAGCTGCCGTGGCGAAAGAGTGAGAGAGTGTGTGTGAGGGAGAGAGAGAGTTAGTGAGTGAGTGAGAGAGAGAGTTAGTGAGTGAGTGAGTGAGAGTGAGTGATCGAGTGTGAGAGAGTGTGCGGTGTGTGAGAGAGAAAGAGTAAGTGAGAAAGATGCAATGTTGTATCAGTTATTATTGTTGCTTACATGTTATCAATTCGCTATTGGATGTAATATGAAAATAATAAATATTAAGAGAACTTCAATCTGTCGAAAAATACTTAAGTACTAAGAGTACTTACGTATATATTCATGGACGACGGACGATGTGTCCTTCTTCAGGTCAGATCTGAAGAAGGATTCTCCATCCGACCTGAAGAAGGACATATCGTCCGAAACGTCGTCCATGAATATAGTATATTAAAGTATATTGATACATTATATATATAGTATATTATATATATAGTATATAGTATAATATATCGCCGACATATTCGGAAGTTCTCTTATTTCTCCTTTTCATATTAGAATTTAGAACCAGTTCTTTTGAGAACTTAGCAGCTTTCATATTTAATCATATTATCAATTCGTTATTAACATATTGGTAATGAATCTTAACGGCAGAAACAATACTATATAGCGGCAGTACATTACTATTTCTGACTGCCTACGGACACTCAACGCTAACTTCCTTTTTTATTTCGTTCTTGCAAATCAATACATGCCATTCAGGGCTCAAAACAACTTAAGTAAACGGCAGGAAATTAAAAGGCTGTCATGTTTCTTCACCGAGATGCTAGTTAATCTTCTCTCGCCATATGATTATCATACGAATGCCTATTCACACACCATTAAAATATTCCTTTACGATTACCATCGGATTACGAGGATTAGATAAAGGTATTTTAACAATGGCTACATAGTTTAGCTTTCTATAGCTGCTACAAGACCGTTCAAAGAACTCCAATGAAACTCGACCAATCTAGTTGCCGTAACCTAAACTGATTATGACACACTAATCCTGCTTTCGTTCCACTGGTATTATATTGAGCAGTGCTTGAGCAAATCAAGGCTTTGTCTCCAACAAATGAAAAGCAGTTTGCAATTGTTGGAATGTGGCAATTCAAAGACAGGCCCATTCACGTTAAGCTCCGTTAAATAGTACACGAGACAACGAGATGATTAAATGATGGTCAGTTCTCAGTAAGCAAATTTATCACAGGATTTTCCTAACACGGCCAAGTCAACGGAACAGCTGTTGCGACGATTCGTGCTGAGATTGTCCTGGACATGCGCACTGACCGTTTGCATCTGCAATAAGTATCTACCGTGCTAAGATTACTCGTTTGGAAATAACGTGCAAGATATCTGTCGTTAGAATTATTCAGAAAAGCTTTCTCGGATAATCGCGGTATTCATCGGACAAACTTGTTTATTGTTTTTTAAGTATACTTAAGTAAACTTATATTTATAAGTCATCACCCTCCATATTCATAATTTTCTCAACCAGTTTTATACATGTGGTGTTTGTAAAACGAAATGAACTTTGTTATGATATTGTTCCGGTTGATAATGATGAGGTGTCAGCGATTTCATTTTAATTCAGTCAATGATTTTGGAGTTGATGAAAGAATTTTCGTATGTACCATCGGCAAGATGTTCGGTAGTCAGTGCTCGTTCATTGACATAAAGATAAAAATCAAATATTTAAAAGGTTGGTGTACTGCCGAAATAGTGTGAAGTTGTCTAACATTTTGAGCGAAGCCCCTTCGTCAGAGAGTGAAACATAAAGTGAAATAATAACTGAGTGAGACTTTTATAGAATAAATAACGCGTAAGACAAAAATAAGCCAATCAGGTGCGAGAAACAATAACAAATAATAATGAGATGTAAAAATAGGTAAGTCATTTGCTATTTTTACTGACAATTAGCAACAAACCATACAAAGGATGGCAAGGATGCTGTTTGCTGATTGATTAATTAAGTCCAAAACAATATGGAATGAGTTATTTGGGAATACTTCACGGACAATTTCAGTTTGTTTGTCCGCATTTTGGTTTTAAAAATAGAATCTTCCTGCTCCGCTATGGAATTCAGAGCTGTCCAACGAAATATTTGGTTAGACGATAATTAAATGGGTACACTGTTCCCAGTTGGCGTGCTAGCTCAACTGGTAGATCAGCGCACTGGCATCCCGAAGGTGCAAGTTCAAATGTCGCTCGAGTCGACAATTTTCAAGGTCTTGATTATTTCAACGAAATGATTATTTCTTTGAGGTGATTATTTCTATGAGGTGATTATTTCTATGAGGTGATTATTTCTACGAGATGATTATTTCTACGAGGTGATTATTTCTATGAGGTGATTATTTCTACGAGGTGATTATTTCTACGAGATGATTATTTCAACGAAATGATTATTTCTTTGAGGTGATTATTTCTACGAGGTGATTATTTCTACGAGGTGATTATTTCTATGAGGTTATTATTTCTACGAGATGATTATTTCTACGAGGTGATTATTTCTATGAGGTTATTATTTCTATGAGGTGATTATTACTACGAGGTGATTATTTCTATGAGGTTATTATTTCTACGAGATGATTATTTCTTTGAGGTTATTATTTCTATGAGGTGATTATTTCTACGAGATGATTATTTCTATGAGGTTATTATTTCTACGAGGTGATTATTTCTATGAGGTTATTATTTCTACGAGATGATTATTTCTTTGAGGTGATTATTTCTATGAGGTGATTATTTCTACGAGATGATTATTTCTATGAGGTGATTATTTCTACGAGGTGATTATTTCTATGAGGTTATTATTTCTACGAGATGATTATTTCTTTGAGGTGATTATTTCTATGAGGTGATTATTTCTACGAGATGATTATTTCTACGAGGTGATTATTTCTATGAGGTTATTATTTCTATGAGGTGATTATTACTACGAGGTGATTATTTCTATGAGGTTATTATTTCTACGAGATGATTATTTCTTTGAGGTTATTATTTCTATGAGGTGATTATTTCTATGAGGTGATTATTTCTATGAGGTGATCATTTCTACGAGATGATTATTTCTTTGAGGTTATTATTTCTACGAGGTGGTTATTTCTATGAGGTGATTATTTCTATGAGGTGATTATTTCTACGAGATGATTATTTCTACGAGGTGATTATTTCTATGAGGTTATTATCTCTATGAGGTTATTATTTCTACGAGGTTATTATTTCTGTGAGGTGATTATTTCTATGAGGTGATTATTACTACGAGGTGATTATTACTACGAGGTTATTATTTCTATGAGGTGATTATTTCTACGAGGTGATTATTTCTATGAGGTTATTATTACTATGAGGTGATTATTTCTATGAGGTGATTATTTCTATGAGATGATTATTGCTATGAGGTGATTATTGCTATGAGGTGATTATTTCTATGAGGTTATTATTTCTATGAGGTTATTATTTCTATGAGGTGATTATTGCTATGAGGTTATTATTTCTATGAGGTGATTATTTCTATGAGGTGATTATTTAGGTATGAGGTTATTATTACTATGAGGTTATTTCTATGAGGTGATTATTTCTATGAGGTGATTATTTCTAAGAGGTGATTATTTCTATGAGGTGATTATTTCTATGAGGTGATTATTTCTACGAGGTGATTATTTCTATGAGGTTATTTCTATGAGGTTATTATTTCTATGAGGTGATTATTTCTATGAGGTTATTATTTCTATGAGGTTATTATTTCTATGAAGTTGATTATTTCTATGAGGTTATTATTTCTACGAGGTTATTATTTCTATGAGGTGATTATTTCTATAAGGTTATTATTTCTAGGAGGTTGATTATTTCTATGAGGTGATTATTTCTATGAGGTTATTATTACTACGAGGTGATTATTACTACGAGGTTATTATTTCTATGAGGTTATTATTTCTATGAGGTGATTATTACTACGAGGTTATTATTACTATGAGGTGATTATTACTACGAGGTTATTATTTCTACGAGGTTATTATTTCTATGAGGTTATTATTTCTATGAGGTTATTATTACTATGAGGTTATTATTTCTATGAGGTGATTATTGCTATGAGGTTATTATTACTACGAGGTTATTATTTCTATGAGATGATTATTGCTATGAGGTTATTATTACTACGAGGTTATTATTTCTATGAGGTGATTATTTCTATAAGGTTATTATTACTATGAGGTTATTATTTCTATGAGGTGATTATTTCTATGAGGTTATTATTTTGAGGTTATTATTGCTATGAGGTTATTATTTCTACGAGGTTATTATTTTGAGGTTATTATTGCTATGAGGTTATTATTTCTATGAGGTTATTATTTTGAGGTTATTATTTCTATGAGGTGATTATTTCTATAAGGTTATTATTTCTACGAGGTTATTATTTTGAGGTTATTATTGCTATGAGGTTATTATTTCTACGAGGTGATTATTTCTATGAGGTGATTATTTCTATGAGGTGATTATTTCTATGAGGTGATTATTTCTATAAGGTTATTATTTCTACGAGGTTATTATTTCTATTAGGTGATTATTGCTATGAGGTGATTATTTCTACGAGGTGATTATTGCTACGAGGTGATTATTTCTATGAGGTGATTATTTCTACGAGGTGATTATTGCTACGAGGTGATTATTTCTATGAGGTGATTATTACTACGAGGTGATTATTGCTATGAGGTGATTATTGCTATGAGGTTATTATTACTATGAGGTTATTATTTCTATGAGGTGATTATTACTACGAGGTTATTATTTCTATGAGGTGATTATTTCTATAAGGTTATTATTTCTATGAGGTTGATTATTACTATGAGGTGATTATTTCTATGAGGTGATTATTTCTATGAGGTGATTATTTCTATGAGGTGATTATTTCTATGAGGTTTATTATTACTATGAAGTTGATTATTTCTATGAGGTGATTATTTCTATGAGGTGATTATTACTATGAGGTGATTATTTCTATGAGGTGATTATTTCTATAAGGTTATTATTTCTATGAGGTTGATTATTTCTACGAGGTGATTATTACTACGAGGTGATTATTACTACGAGGTTATTATTGGTATGAGGTGATTATTACTACGAGGTTATTATTGCTATGAGGTGATTATTTCTACGAGGTGATTATTACTATGAGGTGATTATTACTACGAGGTGATTATTGCTATGAGGTTATTATTACTACGAGGTTATTATTTCTATGAGGTGATTATTGCTATGAGGTGATTATTACTACGAGGTTATTATTGCTATGAGGTTATTATTACTATGAGGTTATTATTGCTATGAGGTGATTATTACTACGAGGTTATTATTGCTATGAGGTTATTATTACTATGAGGTTATTATTTCTATGAGGTGATTATTACTACGAGGTTATTATTTCTATGAGGTGATTATTACTACGAGGTTTTTATTTCTATGAGGTGATTATTGCTATGAGGTGATTATTTCTATGATGTGATTATTTCTACGAGGTGATTATTATTACGAGGTGATTAATATTTCTATGAGGTTATTATTTCTATGAGGTTATTATTTCAATGAGGTGATTATTTCTATGAGGTGATTATTTCTGCGAGGTGATTATTATTGCGAGGTGATTAATATTTCTATGAGGTTATTATTTCTATGAGGTGATTATTTCTATTAGTGATCAGTTATTTCTATACTATCACCTCATATAAACTTGTAGCTCGTAATCGATTTGTTAAATAGAAACATGCGGCTTTAGAGCCAAATGCACATTTTCAAAATGTTATGTCATAAGCTGCTTTACTACAAAATAAAATACACAGGTGATTATAGAAAATCACACACGGATTATTTTACGATAATCACCTGCAACGTTTAGGCAAAATGGTTGCCAGCCGATTTGGCAGTGTGACAAATGAGGAAATATCCAATTTTAATGAAAATGCTATTCCAAAAAGATCACGTACCTGTGTATTTATACTAAAACAATTATTCACCTCAGTGTCGATGAATAGTATGGATATTTATCTCGCCGCTTCGCGGCTCGGTAAATATCCACCACTATTCACCTCAGTGTCGGTGAATAATTGTTAATTATTGATCAACAAGTTACAGCGCGCTGCACATCTTGTCGAAGCATGAAACTCAAAAATGAAAGCATGAGTCGTTAACGTTTTTATATATCTAATCTATTTAATTGATTCCTGTTATTGTTTCCTATAGCTCTAATCGTGCGCTACATCACAGGAAGATTTGTTAATGAATATGATCCTACGCTTGGTAGGTAGCCACATCATTTAATAGAAACACGAGTGGAAGTTTGGGAGACTGACGAGAAATTTCCTTTTATAAAATTACATTTTGAAAATAAGTAAAATGTAGGAATAGGATCATTTATTAAAATCATGAACATGTAAATTCTCCTTACTTACGTAAAAATCACTCTCAGCTGTTAATGAGACTGAATTAGTGAATTGTGAGAGGAAAAACAATTTGTTTGACAAGAAATACATGAATGTTGTCATAAAAGATCAGAATTTGATAGTTTTTAAACCTTTTTTTACGTGTTAGCATCCTTTCGTTTGACTTCATTTTTCGAAATAATTTTTCGAAATAACGAACATAAGTCAAGGGAGCACGCCAGAATGCGATTTGGCAGCGCCATCTTGAATTTATTAATGTGGTGTATATTTTGTGTATATCATTAGCGTATCGCAGGCGCCGCCGGATCGTCGAGCGTAACCCGAGCGCTTCCGAAGTCGTAAGCCGTAGCTTGCCTGTGATACGCTGATATACACCGCATTATATATTCAAGATGGCGCTGCCAAATCGCATTCTGGCGTGCTCCATTGCATAAGTTTGTTTTTACTATGAGACGATAGTTAACTCATACTTATAGTTAACATTTCGAAATGTTATTTTACAAAGTCTAGACACCGCTCTCACAAAGCAGTAAGACTGAATGTGTATGCAATTTATTATAATTTACGTCTGTTTTAGAAATGATATACGAAAAACTTCAGGAAGTCGGCAACGTGAAGGGACTGCTTCGCATCATGGATACTGCAGGATCGGTAGGTTCGCTAAGTTGGGGGTCACGGTAACCTAAGGATAAGCTTATACTAAGCACTTATACTAAGAGTCAGGCATGGGCAGGCAAACAAACAGACAGACAGATCTGCGGACAAACGAACAAACTAAACGGTCGTGTTTCACAAATTTGGTTCACTAGAAATCTTGAAAAAACTTTATCTTGTTTCTACTTGTTTGGAAAATCGCCACAATTTCAAAAAGTATCCATCCTAGTAATTTACATATAAACAATATATAACTGTTTAATGTAACTAAAAATACAGGAATCATTATTTTTGACGTTTCTTGACCAATTGAAAATAAAACTACAAAAACTACAACATCCAAACATTACCGATATATAGTGACTGCCACATAGGCATACTCATCATTGTATAACCTTCGCTCTCCACCTGAGTCTCGTTAGCTCAATGGTTAGAGCGTCTCACCGGCAACCAGAAGGTTACAGGTTCGATTCCTGTAGGGGACTCATTTTTCTGAGGATATGAGCTTGACAATCGTCCACGTATCGTCTAATATCCTTATTGATAATAAATTAGTATTCTTATACGTGTGGCAGTTTTAGATACATTTCCATCCATTTCAGAAGAGGTGAATTCAAAAATTTCCCGTAGGCATTCCTCGGATCCGTCCGTTCCCTGACACTACCTATACGTAGCACAACACTTTTACATCACTCAAATAGACAATATCTCATTGACAATGTCTCTTGCAGATCGAAAGTTGTATCAGTTACATCAGAAAAGCGGAAGGAATTATCGTCGTCTACTCGATAACCGACCGCTACAGTTTTGATGCAGCGAAAGATTACCTTAGCATGATCAAGGAATACACGAAACTCCGATCTCCGTTCGACTACGACCTGCCGACGATTCTTGTCGGAAACAAACGCGAGCTGCGAAGAGGACGCGAAGTAAGCCGAAACGAAGCAAGGATGGTGGCTCAGGAATACAGCTGTTCGATCGTTGACTCATCGGCGGCCTACGACAAAAACGTGCAGAAACTTTTCACCAACTTATTTCTGCAGATTCACCGCATCAAAGAAGAACGACAAAGGATGATTTCGAGTAACACAAGGGGTTTTGTAAACTCAGTGAGAAACTTTTTCCATTCAAAAAGAAAATAATATCTCTCTAACTAGGCTAGGCTATGGTCATCTACTGAGTTTTCCCAACGCTAATCGTATGATATGTCGGGTTTCTCTACGATTGAAGAAGCCATGTTGAAGAGCTCTATTTCTCGAAACGTTCCGAGGTCGCTGTCGGAAGTCGATAACCACGCAACATATACTGATCGCTCAAACTCGTACCCAGGGAATCTTCCCTCCACGGTTGGAAGCTCAACGAAAATGGTCCTGGGATCTGGCGATCACATGACACCCACATGGGTGTTTTGATATAATTTATTTAGTCTTTGTTTATTTTGTTGATGTGAACAATGAATGAGAAATATTCAATGCTCTGCAGACTTGCGCATGTAATGCATAAATCTTAACAGGAAATAAAGGGAGCAATTAAACAGATCATGCTTGTTTTGATTTTTTCAGGCAAGTAGCGTGGAGATTATTAATTTTTAGTAACAGCTAGAAGTGGCGAAATGCGAAAACTATCGCGCGTTAATATAGTTTGCTACATCCAATTTTATCTTTAAATTTCAATTTCAATTTAAAATAGCATTCGCCATATTATGTTACTTGTAGTTAATACTTTCTGGTGACCGTTTACGACAAGTTCAAAACAATGAAATATTAACTTTGTGACTGTATATATAGGCGACCATGTACGTTTAATAGAGGTGACCGTTTAATAAAGGTAACTTTAATTAAGAAATAAAAAACATGTCGCGTGTGATTATCGAGTTATAATGGCATGAGAGATGCGTGTAAAACACGAGGCGATAGCCGAGTATTTTACTATAGCTTCTCGAGTGCCATTATAACTCGATAATCACACAAGACAAAGTTTTTTATTTCTTTTATAAAATAACACCATTAAATTAACAATAAAGCCATGAAAAATGTAGATTTACCTGTTATAAGAGACGTTGCCAGCACATAGCAACGCACGTTGCTAGGAAGCCTTTGATGAAAACACGTTGGCGATTTTAGCGATGAAAATGCACTCAACGTTGCAGTTAAAACATTCTGTTGTGTTAGTACCTTGATTAGCTTTGTATCCAGGTGTTCTTTGACTTTTTTTGTGATTTAAACTACTTAAAATCCGTCAAAAACGACAAAATCTACGCGAGGAATCACGTCAGCTTATGCATGCACGGTTTTTGAGCTCAGTAACCAATCAGATAGCGTGTACTCGCTCATTTACTTCCGGTTATTTTATAATAGTATTTAAGTTAGTTGGACTTTGCCAGGTGACCGCTTAATAAAGGGCGAGCGCTTAATATGATGCCGCTTATTACAGGTTTAGCGCTGTATGTGACGTCGTAAAGTAATAACTGAACCAACAATTTCTCATGGGGAATTAAAAATATCGCTTTTTAGCAATGTACGCTGTAAAAGACCTTATCAACTATTTTTGCATCCTCAATACAAAAAGGAAAAAAACTATCCAGGGCCCTTATATGTTCTTTAAAGAACTACTTAGAGCTTCGTTAGGGTCTGATTTGTTGCTTGCCTTGAATATTGCTCACCGACTAACCAATGACAAACAAAACTGCTTATTACAGGAAAGGTTAATCCCCCAAAAACTTCATTATCATTATAGATGAGTGTTCGATAAGCCTGTAGTATAGCGTACGGCAAATCGGTTCCCTTGGTATTATTATACTTATATGAGACAACTCCCTCTCTAATTATTAACTATCAAGCTGTAATATTAACTCATATAGTCAACAGATATTTTCAATGGATACACTTATGTATTTTTACGTAAAATATACTTTTATTTACCCGTTAACAGGTGATATCAATATCTTGCATATATATATATATATATATATATATATATATATATATATATATATATATATGGCCTTAAAATGCCCTTATTGGCCCTATGATCACATTGTTTGTGTTCCACATTTTTACATATTTGTAACGAATAATGGCCTTCTTATTTTATTTCCCAAATTTTGATGAGAAATGATGGTCGCCATTACTCGTACATATCCGGACTCAAATTCAAAATACCCATGGTTATCGTCATATGCATGAATAGAAAGACTGGACTATTTTATATAATTCTCGACATTACGTAAAAAATATATAAGGAAAACCACGAAAGTAAGCCAAACAGCACCATTTTTGGTACGCCGTTGAGTCTTTGACGTCACATTGCTTTCAAATCACGATCTTGTAAAGAACATGTTTTGAACAATGGCGGACAAAGTCTCGACAACTTTAGAGCTTAACTTTCAAATTCATACTATATATATATATATATATATATATATATATATATATATATATATATATATATATATATATATATATATATATATATATATATATATATATATATATATATATATATATATATATATATACATTTAGTCTAGCACTGATGAGTGCAGGTTCGCCTGTACGAAACAGAACTGTATGCAATAAACTAATGTCGAAAGTGTAACCGTGTCCAGTTATTATATATATATATATATATATATATATATATATATATATATATATATATATATATATATATATATATATATATATATATATATATATATATCGAGGATTACAAAGAAAATTAACACTGAGAAATGAAAACATACATAAATGGAAAACGTTTATAGCACAGCTAACTTGGTATAGTAGTGTAAACTCTAAAAGGTATATCTACTAAAAAACGTGTGTTAGAGGTCTAACGTTTCACAAGCGAGACGTAACTTGGGAAACAGAGTTGAAACGAAATCACCATAGGCCATGGCGATAAAGAATATCGTGCAATTCACTTCTTGAGTGATATATATTTGTATATTATAACCGAATAAGCAAACACCTATTATGCTAATTATTTTATAATTGACAATAGCCTATTTATACCACGGTTAAAGTCTAGTTCCGTGGAGGAGGGGACCAGGATATAAGAAAGTGTGGACCAAATCGAGAACCAAATCGAGTTCGCGGTTACGCTGGCCGACCATTTTGAAATTCGTGTTGGTGATCGCCACAGCATGCAGTTTCAAACTATGGCGGTTATTATGAGGCCAAAACGACGACAAGAAGCTATATTTTCAGCTCAATCATCTTAAACTTACGGCATTCTCGTTCTCATATTCTGGTTTGTACTCAGGAAGTACTGAAAAACAAATTGATAATTTGTATCAGCTATACGACTTATCAACTGCTGTTTCCGTTGTAGTTTTGCGTTGCAACGTTTTGATCCCATATCGAAAACTTTCAATGCTTCGGTAAAACTAAAATCTGCATTACAGCGTAGGATGTTACTCCCCCAAATTATCAATAGTCGAAACGCCATTCAGCAACAGAAATCGGGACACAAATCAGAGAGTGCATGCATGTAACCGTGGCTTAAGAGAAGAGAGCTCAAGAATGTCCGAAGATTACCTATTTATATATGTTAAATGTTTAATTAAACAAATACTGCTTCTGTTGTAGTGTTGTACAAATGAATGTTCACACTCCCACACTTTACTTTGTCAACTAATTATAAGACAGTAGACCACGCAATATGATTGTCGAGCATTATTATATCAAGTCTTATTATACATCGTCGATCCGATATAACCCGGAGATTCATGGCAAAATAGCAGGAAGTAATCAAATAGTCTGACCCATTAGTAAGGGTTGTCGAAAGAAAAAGGTACGTTTACAAAAACTGCAATTAACCGGGTGGAATTATGAAATGAACTATTAAAGTGGACCGGAGACGAAATATGAAATACATTGCTGTCATTTGTTATCATATAATATAATTTTAGGCTAATAACATTTGTTCACATTTGCCAAAAAAGATGAACAACAAACGTTCTATCACAAGAAACTAGAAAGTTAAGCTCTAAAGTTGTCGACTGGACTTTGTCCGCCATTGTTCAAAACATGTTCTTTACAAGATTTGAAAGCAATGTGACGTCAAAGACTCAACAGCGTACCAAAAATGGTGCTGTTTGGCTTACTTTCGTGGTTTTCCGTATATATTTTTTACGTAATGTCGAGAATTATATAAAATAGTCCAGTCTTTCTATTCATGCATATGAGGTAATCCATGGGTATTTTGAATTTGAGTCCGGATATGTACGAGTAATGGCGACCATCATTTCTCATCAAAATTTGGGAAATAAAAAAAGAAGGCCATTATTCGTTACAAATATGTAAAAATGTGGAACACAAACAATGTGATCATAGGGCCAATAAGGGCATTTTAAGCCATATATATATATATATACATATAATTAAGTTATCGATTGACCCAGCATAATATTTTAACAAAAACCATTATATTGAGTAAAACACGAGTGAAATCATAATATTTATTAAAGTTCTAACGTTTCAACAACAGAGAATAATAATTTACATAAGTGCAGAAAGTCTAAATATATAGTTACAAAGTTGTCATAAATTATGAATTAATTAACCAATCAATAGAGAATACTAAAAATACATATTACATATTAATATGAGAAGACACTAGTACAATGACAATTAAACATTGACAGAATTATGAACTTTTAAAACAAAAAGTGGTGCGGTTTGAGATCGCGCAAATTTAGCGCAAAAGAAGTTCTTATTCAAAAGTACAACTAGAAATAATCTTAAAATCATTAAAAGAGACAGGGTGACCAGTGTCACGGTGATGAGAGAGGATACTTGTGAGAGGAGGGTTACTATACTTCTTCCCAGTAAGAGGCGAGATTCCCATGTGGTTAGACACACGTGTATATATGTAAATGTCGGATTGTTTCTCCGATGTATATAAAGAAGAAATTGCAGTATTCGCGAAGGGTGTACATAACATTCTTTTAATCAGCTTTATATTTCAGGATGATGAATCGCAATGTGTAATAAGCGTGTAAGCTTAAAGCAATCAATAAATCAAGGTCGCGAATATATAGGGGCTGGTCTATTCAATAGCCCTGAATCCGGTCCTCTAATAACCTCCATTTGATAATTTACAAGCATTAGTTAATTATATATCGCCCAATAATGTCTTAGTGCAAACCATCCGGAATGACATTATAAAAACAAAGAAAAATAGGCAATTTAATATACAGCATTCTTGTGTTATTTTGATGGAATTAGTTTTCAGTTTAATTAGTTAATTAAATATAGTTCAGTAATGTCTTGGTGCATAGCAAACCATCCGGAATAGCATTTTAAAAACAAAGAATAAACAGACGATTTCTTACATTGCATTCTTGTGTTATTTGGTTATTTTGATGAAAATGTTTCCAGTTTAAGTTTAATTAATTATATATAATTCAGTAATAACAAACCACCTGGAAAATATTTCAAGATGGTGGTTCATAACAAACCACCTTAAATATTTTGCCATTTGCAGATAAAATTGATGTTCATGTATATAAGGCCTTTCATTGTTTAACACGGTATATATGTAAATAACAACAAGGTGACTCGTTCTTCTGTACGTTAGACGTGACCTTGCATTGCCTAATAGAAGACTTAAAATATCTATAGAAAGATATAATGGGGCTAAATTGTAGAACAATATCATGTTTGAGATAAGTGTTTAGCTTAACATGTTTATCGTCTTTAAATAAAGTTTTATTTATTTATCTTTATCTATCTTTAAAAACAAAGAAAAAATAGACAATTTAATATACTGCAATTCTTGTGTTATTTTTTGTGAACTTTTTCCAATTTTTTAATTATAATAGTTTTTAATTAATGTATATATAATTTATATGCCTATATATATATATCTATATATGTTATATGTCTATATATATATGTCAAAATATGTATATATATATATATATATATATATATATATATATATATATATATATATATATATATAATATATATATATATATATATATATATATATATATATATATATATATATATACATGAAAGTATACAATGTGCCCTACCGGCTATTACCATAATGGCTTTATGGTAACTATATATATATATATATATATATATATATATAAAATGAAGCGAATAGTTTGCAATCGTCTAAGAGTGCTCAATACCTTGAGTGGTAGAGCGAATTGTATAACGATCATCGCACTTGCGTGAAACTCGGAGTAGCAAACAATATTTTAAGTTCATAAGTTATATATATATATATATATATATATATATATATATAGGTAATATTTGGCATTTCACTCGATCAAACTACATGTTGAAAGGATTTATGGTGAAGGAAAATTTCGAGTGTTGGAATACATACATTTTAAGACCAAACCGGGACCAGTTGCGAAAAATGCAACTTAGCGGCCTTCCGGTAGGAATTGAACCCGCGACCCTGCGATTGCTAGTGCAGCGCTCTGACCACTGAGCTACGGAAGCCGTTGCCGAGAGCCTAGTCACGAGTTCTGTATATATGGTGGTAATGCCGGGATAAGATTCTGGTTATATTATAGGTAATATTTGGCATTTCACTCGATCAAACTACATGTTGAAAGGATTTATGGTGAAGGAAAATTTCGAGTGTTGGAATACATACATTTTAAGACCAAACCGGGACCAGTTGCGAAAAATGCAACTTAGCGGCCTTCCGGTAGGAATTGAACCCGCGACCCTGCGATTGCTAGTGCAGCGCTCTGACCACTGAGCAACGGAAGCCGTTGCCGAGAGCCTAGTCACGAGTTCTGTATATATGGTGGTAATGCCGGGATAAGATTCTGGTTATATTATAGGCAATATTTGGCATTTCACTCGATCAAACTACATGTTGAAAGGATTTATGGTGAAGGAAAATTTCGAGTGTTGGAATACATACATTTTAAGACCAAACCGGGACCAGTTGCGAAAAATGCAACTTAGCGGCCTTCCGGTAGGAATTGAACCCGCGACCCTGCGATTGCTAGTGCAGCGCTCTGACCACTGAGCTACGGAAGCCGTTGCCGAGAGCCTAGTCACGAGTTCTGTATATATGGTGGTAATGCCGGGATAAGATTCTGGTTATATTATAGGTAATATTTGGCATTTCACTCGATCAAACTACATGTTGAAAGGATTTATGGTGAAGGAAAATTTCGAGTGTTGGAATACATACATTTTAAGACCAAACCGGGACCAGTTGCGAAAAATGCAACTTAGCGGCCTTCCGGTAGGAATTGAACCCGCGACCCTGCGATTGCTAGTGCAGCGCTCTGACCACTGAGCTACGGAAGCCGTTGCCGAGAGCCTAGTCACGAGTTCTGTATATATGGTGGTAATGCCGGGATAAGATTATATATATATAGCAAAGTGAAAAGGTGGTAAACTGCCAAGAATTTAGTGACGAGATACTGACGTTTCGAGCGGAGCCCTTCATCAGAGTAAGACGAGATGAAATGAAATAAATAGGGCTTATATATATGCCAAAAGGGTGTCACAAGTAGAAAGTAGCCAATCAAATGCACGGGAGATAAACAAACTAATAATTAATGAGATGGGAAACGTTAGATCATTTGCTATTTTTAACAGTCGATCAGCAAGCAGACTGAGGGGGCGGGAGAAATGACGGGTCCAATATTCAAGGGGATTAGGCGATAATATTAGCATAAGAAACAAAAACTTGAAAAGGAATGAAAGTGCATACGCGAATAATAATAAATTAATAATAATAAAGTAAAATAACCAAAAACTTGTAGGAAATTAAATAAAAGAAAAACGTTCGTTAAGACCAAGAGGATGTGTGGTGCCAAGTTTAAAAATGAGACGCTTCTCTTGCCGCTTGCGGTTATCGTTGCCACCGGAGATGGGAAGGATGGCACAGACTTTCATGTCTGAAACCAAATGGTTGGAGCTGTTGAAATGGCGGGCTACAGGTTTGTCACCATCATTGATCCTCACGGAACGAAGATGTTCAGCAAACCTGTCTGAAAGACGTCGCCCAGTTTCACCGATGTAGATTTTAGGGCATTTATCGCATGAAATGCAATAAATTATGTTGGTGGACGTGCATGAAAAAGCATGACGGATTGTGTGGTCGAATTTGGGGGCAGTAATAACTGTGGTGGGATTGAGAAAAGCGCATGTGTTACAGCGGGAACGGCCGCAAGAAAATGTTCCCGCTGGTGCCGAGGTATTTTGTTTAAGGGCACTATGTATAGTACTAAGGAGTCACGAATGTTTTTATTACGGCGAAAAGATACCAAAGGGTTGTCGGTGAAAATGGCTGACGTCTCCGGATCATTTTGTAAAATGTGAAAATTCCGATTAATAATATTTTTAACTTTAAAATTGAAAGGATGAAATGTTAGAACTAAAGGAATTTTATTGTTTGAAACTCGTTCCAAAGATGGTTCAAGGGCGTCTAAACGGGGGACGAGAAAAGCTTTCTGAACGGCGAGGTCTAAAAGGTTGGTAGGGTAACCACGTTGGACAAAAAAAGATCTCATTTCCATTGATTTGACTTGAAAATCTTGGTCATCGCTACATAAGCGGCGAAGACGCAAGAATTGAGAGTAAGGGATGGATTGCTTAGTGTGGTTGGGATGAGAGGATGAAAATAGAAGATAACTATGGGAGTCAGACTAGTATGCTTGTACGAGACCGACGTTTTCAGCGAATCACCATTAATCGAAATTAAAATATCAAGGAACGACACAGAGGTCTCGCTGATTTCCCACGTGAACATCAGAGCAGGATGAAAATCATCAACAAAGTTGATGAACTGCTCTAAAAGGACACGTGAACACGACGCTGTTCCTAAACAGTCATCGATAAATCTTCCGAAAAAATCAGGCAAGGGACCCGTGTATTGTTCAAAGATCTGTTTTTCAACATAACCAACAAATAAATTAGCATAGCTTGGACCCATTTTGGATTTGAAAGGATTTATGGTGAAGGAAAATTTCGAGTGTTGGAATACATACATTTTAAGACCAAACCGGGACCAGTTGCGAAAAATGCAACTTAGCGGCCTTCCGGTAGGAATTGAACCCGCCACTGAGCTACGGAAGTAGTTGCCGAGAGCCTAGTCACGAGTTCTGTATATATATGGTGGTAATGCCGGGATAAGATTCTGGGTATATTATAGGTAATATTTGGCATTTCACTCGATCAAACTACATGTTGAAAGGATTTATGGTGAAGGAAAATTTCGAGTGTTGGAATACATACATTTTAAGACATATATATATATAAGTAAAATATATATATATAATATATATATATAAGTATATATATAAGTATAAATATATAAGTATAAATATATATATATATATATATATATATATATATATATATATATATATATATATATATATATATTATATATATATATATATATATATATATATATATATATATATATATATAATATATATATATATATATATATATATATATATATATATATATATATATATATATATATATAGACATGCATATATATATATGACATATATATATTTAAGACATATATATATATATAAGTAAAAAAGTAGAGTGCTGCGTAGACAGTGTTTTGAATATATAGCAAAGTGAAAAGGTGGTAAACTGCCAAGAATTTAGTGACGAAATACTGACTTACTCTGATGAAGGGCTCCGCTTGAAACGTTAGTATTTCGTCACTAAATTCTTGGCAGTTTACCACCTTTTCACTTTGCTATATATATATATATGTATATAATTTATATATGTCTAATAATAATATGCATCTGAATATGCATCTAAACCACTTCAACCAGTTCAAATAAATTTTATATTTCCAAGCATCCACGTATTGTTCTTTTTATTATATAAAAATACTCCCATAGTCTATTTCCCAACAAACAGTACAGCATTAAATCACGATAATATCGGGCACATGTGAGATTATCACTAATAATTCACATGTGTTTGATTTATATTGAATTTATTAGTGGCGTATATCCTTATAAAACATTGCTTATTATGTAATACTCAATAAGGTTTTGGTACATAGCATACCATCCGGAATGACATTATAAAAACAAAGAAAAAATAGACAATTTAATATACTGCATTCTTGTCATATTTTGATGGAAATCATTCCAGTTTAATTAGTTAATCAAATATAGGTCAATGATGTTTTGGTGCATAGCAAACAATCCGGAATAGCATTTTAAAAACAAAGAAAAAATAGATAACTTAATACTCTGCATTCCTGTGTTATTTCGATGAACTTTTCCCAGCTTAATTAATAGTTAATTATATGTCTTACGTATGTATATAGAATAATACATGTATGTGGGGAAATATAAAATTTATTTAATTTTATATTATTTAATTCTTATATTGCGCAGTCTATATTAATATGATCAAATGCGCATTACATTATTATTAGGATGCAGATCAAACATGACTGAGTTCTACTCAGGCATATCAAAGACGCTCCATGCAACTGCCATACGACCCTGCAGTGAGTCTGACCACAGAGCACAGCTAAGTCTAAGATCTTTATAAGTGTTCATTTTACAGAGGGGGGACTAACCGGAGAACACGAGAAAAAATGAACCAACAACAAGTATGAAGTTCGGAAGTCAACACAGGTATACCCAGATGGTCACCCATCCTAGTACTAATCATCCAGAGGTGAGGGGCAACACGCTTACTGCACGCTTACTAGTGCACGTGCCACCTGTGCTTCCTTATTTCGAGTGTTGAACAAGATATCTCACGAGTGAGTCATGAAGCGGCGAACGAGTGAGATATCCAGTTCAACACGATCATTACTGTCGTCGGAAGGAACTGAACTCTTCAGAAAATGAATGCAAATCATTACCAGGATTCAAGAGAAAAATTGCTGCTCTTTCATTTCCTCACATATAGCGTTAATTAATGTTTTTATTCTATTATACATTATTCTATTACATTATTATATATTGTTCTATTATATCATCCTATTTATGTTATACTATTTAAATTTGTAATTAGTTAGTTTTTCCACACGCCCCTCATGGAAACCCACTGTTGCTGATGAGGTTTAGCGTGTCTAAATAAAGTTTTTACTACTACTGCATTTTTATGGCCATTTTTTCTATTAACGTCTTCACGCTTCTCATCATCTCGGCCAATTAAAAAAAATGTCGTCACCGACTGATCCTTTTCGCTTATTTTTACTTTTAGATTTTCTATCGCGTTTAAGATCATCGCTCAAGTTCTCGTCGTGTAGTCGGTAGTCTAAACTACACCATGTTTTACGGTTAGGATTAGGGTTAAGTTTAGGGTTAGGATTAGGATTACGGTTAGGGGTATAACAAACAGATGGAAACCATGCCTATAGAGTTTCCATGAAGTAAATACCCTTATATAGCTCAGTGATGTCTTGGTGCATAGTAAGCTATCCGGAATGCATTTAAAAACAAAGAAAAATAGACAATTTAATACTCTGCATTCTTATGTTATTCTAGTGAAATATTTGCAACTAAATATCAGTTAATTATATTATATAATGTCTTATATCGCTCAATAATATCTTGGTACATAGTAAACCATCCAGAATAGCATTTAAAACAAAGAGAACATAGACAATGTAATACTCTTTATTACTCTTATGTTATTCGGATGAAATTTTTCCAGTTTAATTAATTAGTTAGATAAAACTCAATAATGTCTTGATGCATAGCAAGATATCCGGAATGGCATTTACAAACAAAGAAAAAATAGATAATTTAATACTCCGCATTCTTGTGTTATTCTGATGAAATATTTGCAGCTAAATATCAGTTAATTATATAATGTCTTATATCGCTCATTAATATCTTCGTACATAGCAAATTACCATCCGGAATAGCATGTAAAAAACGAAGAAAAAATAGACAATTTAATATACTCTGCATTCTTGTATTATTCTGATAACATTTTCCAGTTTAACTTAATTATTAAATAAAGCTAGACAATTTAATACTGGCTATATTGCCACTCTCCTCCGCAGAGGCTTCTTGCGCTTTTTTTAGAGTTCGGGTAAATAGTTTGGGCAGCACGGACTGGCGGGCTGGGAGGGCGCGCGGGGAGTGCTGGGAAGATGCAAATTGGAGAAGCCTCTGCCATATAATGTTTCCAAAATGGTGTCGAATTTCCGAGAGGGACTGGTCATAATATATGGCTTATGGATGCAAAACAAGTTAAAGTCAGCGGCAAAGTGATATGTTCGAAGTGCTTCAGGAATAACGGGGACATTAAGTTATTTTTGGAAGACGCGGCATTTATAGAATTATAGAATAGAATATAAAATGTCAACATGCGACTGAATTGCAAAATGCTTTTTCATGATCTTAACTAAACGGTCAGGAAACAGTGAAGATGTGGAACAACTATAATGAACTACGACTTGAGACGGTAAGATTGTTCAATTGCTTTATTGTCAGACTTTTTAGCCTATAGACATAGTGTCGGATACCAAAGCGTGTTTATCCAGATAATTTTCCTTCGTCGCCGTCGGCTTCAATAACAATGCGCTCATTTTTTTGTTTTATAGAATAGAAGACGTCTGACGTCTCTTGGAAATAGGTTCATTGTGATGTCTAGACTCTGGAGTATAAGAGTATGCTTCCCAGAGATTAACTCCTTCTTTGAAGCGCTTGTCATGGGATAGCAGCCAAGTTCGTCGTCGCCATCATCTATAAACATGATTAACGGAAGTTTAAAATCAAACGATTTTTCCAATAGCGAAGCGCACAGTTACTTATAAACCAAAACTCAGACAAACAAACCAAATCTAACTCCCAAATGAACCTGATTTCGTGAATTTAATAATAGACTCAGACAAACATTGACAAAATACGCGATCTGTGCGCAACACTAAAACACGAGGACACAAAACCGTTAAATTGGCTATCAATTTACACCAAATTTTGTACACGTACCTTTGAGACTCATATTATGAAGGGAACGTTCAAGTTCTTCCACATCGCTGTCGTTTTCGGCCATAATCACAGATCTCACCACAGAACCGCGCATTATATGGCAGAGGCTTCTTTTCTCTCTTTCCCTCTTCCCGTCTTCCCCCGCGCGCTCGTAATTCCGCGTCCCGATTCTCTCCACGCGTCCCCAAAACACCCTGTGAGCCCAATAATACCCGAACTCTAAAAAGCGCAAGAAGCCTCTGGAGGAGAGTGCTATATTGCTGTATTATTCTGATGAATTTTTTCAGCTAAATATCAGTTAATTGTATAATGTCTGTTATAGCTTGATAATGTCTTGTTGCATAGCAAACCATCCGGAATAGCATTTTTAAAACCAAATAAATATACAATTTAATTTACTGCATAAAAGCCTTTGTAAAATCAAAAAGGTTTTTCGCTACACACTATTTCGTCAGTACACCAACTTTTTACACTTTTTACAGAACAACGAGTTTTTCGAATTCGTTTTCTTTTCGTAAGATGGCTTCTAGCAGGAAAATGAAGCTGATGGGTCTTGATCAAAACAAACAACTCGACAAATAACGGGCGGAATTTGGTGCGCTACTGTTTTAGCGATTTAGCTTCATGCGCGCCAACTGGCAAACTCATGCAGTGCGCTTGATCCAATTTAGTAGTAGTCGATACGATAACCAATTCATCTACTTTTTCATCGATACCACTAAATATGGCAAATTAAGTTCGACAAAGACGGTCGTACGATACGACTTTAGTACGGCCGAATAAAATAAATCCAATTGAGGTGAATGTACGTATGCTATGGATATTTAACAATTATACCATAATCTCGAGTTGTATATGAGCTCACAGCCGACGAGGCGCGAAATAGACACTCGTGGTGGTTTTTTTATATGTTAACAAATCGAGATTCAGGGAGCTATATGATAAATGTCTGAAGAAGGCTAAACTATACGCGATGAGTTCTGTTTGAGTTCAGAGTTATTAATGTGTTTGATTAACTTTTTATCTACTGATGTACAGATTCCCCCTTTTGTAATCGCACATATTTTAAAAATGATTTATTTTATATTTAAAAAATGCTTGATGCTCCATTTTCGCAAACATTCTCCGAAATCGCCAGAAATGCACTTCTAGGCCTTGCACGAAATTAAACATTTTCTGGAGGAGCATACCCCAGACCCCTTAGCGGGGTTTGTGGCTTTACAGTGAACGTATACTACACCTTGTTTTATTTATTTATTTATAAACAATATATAAAGCTTAATGTGCCCCCCTTTCAAACAACCCTAAAACAGACAAAGATAAAACAGACAGGTATTTTACAATTT
The DNA here is from genome assembly GCA_035772405.1 of Chrysogorgia sp. JL179-B06. Classification (NCBI taxonomy): domain Eukaryota; kingdom Metazoa; phylum Cnidaria; class Anthozoa; order Scleralcyonacea; family Chrysogorgiidae; genus Chrysogorgia; species Chrysogorgia sp. JL179-B06. Next base: position 18,027,623 of record JAYKKM010000475.1, on the reverse strand, counting down.
TACAAAAGATAAAACAGACAGGTATTTTACAAGTTTTGAATGTATTTTTCCACGAATAAAATGAGGCTGCCCGTATTATCTTTGCATAACCATCGAATGAGGTATTACAACGCCAACCCGACATGCAGTTTGTTGCTATTATTTCCGTTCTCGTTTGTCGCAGTACTCGCCAAAGATGTCGCTTGTCGCAGTACTCGCCAAAAATGTCGTTTGTCGCAGTAATCGCCAAAAATGTCGTTTGTCGTAGTACTCGCCAAAGATGTCGTTTGTCGTAGTACTTACCAAAAATGTCGTTTGTCGCAGTACTCACCAAAAATGTCGTTTGTCGCAGTACTTACCAAAAATGTCGTTTGTCGCAGTACTCACCAAAAATCTCGTTTGTCGCAGTACTCACCAAAAATGTCGTTTGTCGCAGTACTCGCCAAAGATGTCGTTTGTCGGTAGTACTTACTAAAAATCTCGTTTGTGGCAGTACTCGCCAAAAATGTCGTTGTCGCAGTACTCGCCAAATATGTCGTTTGTGTTTCCCTAAAAACGTCGACCGTAGTAAAAAATTCAATATCTAATAGCTAATTCAATATCCAATAAAAACGTCAAAAATTAAGTTTATAGCAAAGCGAAACGGTGGTGAATTGCCGAGATTTTTAGGAATGAAATACTGTCATTTCGAGCAGAGCCCGAAGACAATACTGTGATGAAGGGCTTCGCTCGAAACGTCAGTATTTCGTTCCTAAAATCTTGGCAGTTCACCACCTTTTCGCTTTGCTATATATCCAAAACACTGTCTACACAGCACTCTTCTTCATTTTACTATTCTTCAACGTTAAGTTCTTTAACGTCGTCGATTATTAAAGGACAGTTTGCATCGACCATAGTAGCTTTCAGTTTTACTCATTTGAATACCCATACGGGATTGGGATTAGGGTTAGGATTATTGTTACGATTACGGATTGCATGACAGTCATATAGTTCTTTTGAAAACCGTGATCGGTATGTAGTTATACGAAGTGTATAATATAGATATGCACCAATATATGAACTATTCTGCAATATAATTGGTTCTTATACTAGCAAGCTCATATATATTGTATATATATATATGTATATATATATATATATATAAATATATATATATATATATATATATATATATATATATATATATATAATATATATATATATATATATATATATATATACGAAAGTATACAATGTGCCCTACCGGCTATCACCATATGGCTTTATGGTAACTGTGGACTTGGGACCCACTATGTACGGCTACACATTGTTGGATTGCATTGTGGAGTCACCAGAGTGCTCAAACTGCGAGCAGTGAGCAATGCATAATGCTAACAGTAAACGTCTCATTGAGAGAGACTCTCCGCCCAATCCATGAGAGTGCTCAAACCACACGAGCGGTGAGCGTAATATATACGAAAGTATACAATGTGCCCTACCGGCTATCACCATATGGCTTTATGGTAACTGTGGACTTGGGACCCACTATGTACGGCTACACATTGTTGGATTGCATTGTGGAGTCACCAGAGTGCTCAAACTGCGAGCAGTGAGCAATGCATAATGCTAACAGTAAACGTCTCATTGAGAGAGACTCTCCGCCCAATCCATGAGAGTGCTCAAACCACACGAGCGGTGAGCGTAATATATATATATATATATATATATATATATATATATATATATATATATATATATATATGTATATATATATATATATATATATATATATATATATATATATATATATATATATATATATATATATATTTGGAACTTTAGCGAGTTTAGGAAGTAAGCCACGCAAAGAAAATTACGTCACCTACAGATAATTCGTAGGTGGCAAGACATCAAGAATTGTCTGCAGGTTTTTTAGCCAATCACAATCGAGATTGTATGAGTATTGTATAATAATAAACAATTATTGGATGAGGCTGAGCATGATATCAAGAATTATCCAGACCGAGGTAAATGTTATCTGCCGAAGCCGAAGGCTGAGGCGGATAACATTGACCGAGAGGTCTGGATAATTCTTGATGTCATGCGTAAGCCGAATCCAATAATTGTTTTATTATACATTGTTCAAAATAGTCTTACTAAAACTATACAAACAAAGTGACAGTCTGGTAGTAATCTACTACAAGTCATTTTTTATTTTGTAATTTTCGTGCGCTTTTCCTAGTGACGTCATCAGCGTCCAATAATTTAGACACCTCCGTCCAATAATTCACAGTATTCGGCGGAAATGACGTCGCGCCTGTCGGACATTGAGAATTCACTGGAGTATGTTGACCAATAAGAAACGAGAATGAAGTTTGAATGTATCAATAACAACATTTCAAAAACTCATTAATATTCATTAACCAAATTGTCCAATCACATTCCGTATTTAGTCACGCGCAAGGCTTTTATACCTGATAAAAGCCATGAATACTAATCAGCATGAAAATTATTTAAAGTCTCTACGAACTTAAAATAAAATTCCTGCTAATTTGCATTTTCATACATCAACTCAAAGACCATATTTGCATACCCAACTATGCGAATCGAAAACAAATTGATTTACATTGTTCTAAATCAACCCAATTTACCTCTAATAGAAACCAGTACACTCCCTAGTGATTACAATCAATTGTTTTTGAAGCTATTTAAAACACTCAAACTCGCGTTTTATCATATCTAAAATGCTCGCGCTGCGCGCTCGCATTTTAAATATGATAAAACGCGAGTTCGAGTGTTTTAAATACTACTTATCAGCGTCATTTCCCTCTTGCACTTGTTAGTGAATACGTCCACTATCATCCTGGTTGCTTATAACGGCAAACAAAGTTTGGAATAAGAATTGGAAACCTGGTTTATTAGCGCCTGTTTATATGATCCCGGTACACCGGGACGTCCCGGTACACCGGGATCTCGGCTTGTATATAATTTACTGTTAGTTTCGCAGTTGTGTTTATATGGAGACCGGTCAAGCGGGATGTCGGTCAAGCGGGATGTCCCGGTCAAGCGGGATGTCCCGGTCAAGCGGGATGTCCCGGTCAAGCGGGATGTCCCGGTCTGGTTGCTTCAACCGGGACAGATTTTTCCATATAAACGCAACATCCTGGTACACCGGAATGAAGTGAATTGAAATTTAAAACGTCGTCTGAACCCGGTAAAATATCCAAAAAGTGACAAAATGAAAAAAACATTCGTTGCTTTTTACGCGAATAAAATTATTTTTTGTTTCATTGAGAAATTATTATCAATTATTATCAACATTTCCAAGCATCCCTTTCACCCGGGACATCCCGGTGTAACGAGATCATATAAACCAGGGATGAAAACGTCTCGGCCAACCGGCGGGACATCCCGGTATACCGGGATCATATAAACAGGCCCTTAGTCTGATTTATCCGTAATGGTCTCATTTTTTACTTTAATGTCTTGTGTTCCTTATTTCGTCCTGCTTTAAACATTCGTAAAGCAAAAAGGTGGTGAACTATCCAGATTTTTAGCAACAAAATACTGACGTTTTACTATATCCAAAACACTCCTACACAGCACTCTACTTTTTTACATCAAACAATTGTACGATCGAATTTCAGGCAGGGCGCGCCACGTGCGATCCGCCACTGTTTCTATTCGACTTGATTTTTGACTCCTAACCTGACTTTTCAAGATGTAAATATAGGCCTAGTGTATACCCTCTCCGAGAGGCATGTAAGAACTCCCACGCACCATTATTAGTCTTGTATTTTACACTTAGTCTGTACTTAACTTAGCTATGTGTTGTTTTCATTTAATTAATTATAATCACTTCAACTGTGATGAAAATTCGGGAACATTTTTTATATTATCAAAGTACAGCACCAAATAACTCCGTTCACTTAAAATATTGATTTAAGGCTCATGCGAAATGTTGAGTTTATTTTCCCAAATTTGACTGTTTTGCATGGCTGCCATTAATGGTTTGTCGCCATTTGTGAAAAGAAGCTCCAAGTTTGCAACCTTGAATTTAGTATTTTTCTTTAATATTAAGCGAGTGTACTTATTTGGTGTTGTATTCAGTACTTTGATTTGATGCAGAAGACATTGGATGTGTTAAGTGGTTGGTCCAATCTCGCACTAAACCCTTCAAAGGCTAAGACTATGCTTTTTTCAACTCAACTGATGTCTCGCATTGCCTCGATGATTTTCATTCCACATTGACCACTAATGATAAAGAAAAGGAACGCCTTTCACCATTAAAGCATTTGGGAACTCATATTCATCAGAATTTACAGTAGACTATAAACCATGTTAATAAAACTATCGTCTTACTCTACTCTACTCTTGCCGTCCTTGGCCCCAGTTATTTAAGACATCATCTCTCTGAGATGTCTACCAATTCCCGAACGCCATTTTTTGGATAAGCCGTATTAAACCATTATTAATAGCATTATCATCATCATAATGATGCTGATGATGATGATCATTATTATTAGAGCTGATTATTATTATTAGAGCTGATTATTATTATTAGAGCCGATTAGATCATTATTATTATTCGAGCCGATTATTATTCTCCTAAAAGGTGATATGCTAAATATATCATATATTAAATTTTACTTGCAGATTGGTTATTTCAATGGACCTTATTCCAAAATGGCTTCCAATTTAATATTATTTTATATGCATTTAAATTAGCTCTTATAGCCTCGTTTCAGAAGAAAAATTATTTTGAATTTCGTACACAATAACGAGGCTATAAGAGCTAATTTATATCATATAAAAGAATATTAAATTGGTAGCCATTTTGGAATAAAGTTTATAGAGTGAATTATTTGCTACTCAAGCTTTTAACGCAAACTCACAAAAACACATACGAACTAAGTACACAACATATCCTTCGCTCTGCCATCTCTAAGTTCTGGTAGTTCAATGGTGAGAGCGCCAAACCGGAGATCAGAAGGCTACGCGGGTTCAATTCCCGTCTGGGGCTCAGAAACACCATCAACATTAACTAATAATAAGCTAAATTAATCAAAATAATGTTTTTAAAAGTTAAAAGTAATTCACAATTCTTCAAAGTGATTGGAAGGCAATTCCACAGCGTGGAAGCTCTAGCAGAAAACGCTCTCCCTCCATATAATACCAGATTATGCATGGTACTCTTAACAAATTAGAACTAAACCGAAGAGTACCTTTTCCAGGAACAAAACGTTCTATATTAGATCAAATATGTATCTAGGAGCTAATTCATGGACAGCATTAAAAGTTAATAATAATGTTATATCAATGGTCTCAATAAAGTTTATATAATCCCTTGTTTTTTAAATTATGACACAGGTTTTGTTTCATACAAGTGTTTATTGTAGTAAAGCATGAGGCGAGATTTTAATGAGCGATGCATGTTGTGATATCATTTCTAGAGCCAAATCCACTTGTCTTTCGAATGAACTAAAGTGGCTATAAAGCGAATTTTTTTACAATCTTTCAACGTTCAATACAGGCGCGGATTTAGAAGTTAGTCGCATAAATTAGACACTTCATGAACAACCCTATTGGTTATGCTTTTCTTAAGAATAATTCAGAACAAAAACCTATCCAATAGGATTGTTATTCACAGGTATTTTGAATTGCAAATTCTAAATCTAATTTATGCGACTAACTTCTAAATCCGCGCCTGGTTCAATATATGCACTTAGAACATACGGTGAAGAGAAAACCATTCCAAACATTATTATGCCACTGTAATAGGCTATAAAACCACGACCACGGCCAAAATACCACGTGACTTGACGATATATGTGACGTCAAGGTGTTTGCAAAAAAGATGCAGCAATTTATATAAATAATCTAAAGATCCTAAAATACTAACGCTCACTGTTTTCTAGATGAATGAGTATATACAAGTATCACTTATTTAGAATCGATACTAGAAGTTACTATTGCAAGGGAAGTGCTGCCTCAAAAGTCATGGGAAGCCTAATTTTTTATAAAATTTCCAAAATGAATTACCCACTGTAGTAATGTACACATTTCTATCAATTCTTTTAATTATATTTAACTACAGCAGACTTAAATTACAAATGACTATCACTTATCTGAATATAATTGGCAAGGCATTTGACTGCATACACAGTATACATTATGACTACAGTGTGTAGTTGGTGATCGGGTAAACAAATTTCTGATAAATCACTGCCACTATAAATCATGCTTCTTTATACTGTGGCAAAGCTGTCAGTGGAATCGCGAGTGTCTGATATGTTATGAACAAATAGGCACTGACTAAATAAATACCAGAAATGGTATGTAACAGATGTTTACGATATTGACTTGTTGCACCATTATTTATATCGTCTAACTTTTATTGTTGAGAATGCAATACTTTTAAGGAGATCTTTGTGATGTATATTAGTTCATTGCACATGTCCACGACTCCACATATACTGTAATTGTCGTTTGGGAATACACCACGGTCCATTGCAATTATTGTATTTTATTTTCCCAAAAAACTTGTAATGTTGTATTTACTGCATACCAAATATTATGGTTATCCATGGCACACAAATAATTTCGATTGTCCACTGAATTTTCACAAGTGGTGAAAAGGAGTAATAAGAGAACTTCAATTTGTCGAAAAATACTTAAGTAAGAGTACTTACGTATATTCCCATGAATACGACGTCTCAGACGACATCTGACATCGTTCGAAACGTCGTCCATGAATATACGTAAGTACTCGTCTTAAGTATTTTTCGACACATAATTGAAGTTTTCTTATTTCTCCTTTTCATATTATATCTAGCTCGTTTGAGAATTAGCAGCTTTCATATTTATTCTTATTATTGAAAATCTATCACGCAGGATAAGGTTACCCTGTACCATACCAGCTGTTGTGGTCTAGTGGTTACCACACATGTCTATGAGCTGGGAGACACAGGTTAATTCAAATTCTGGGTCGGACCTCCACTCAGGGTCTTAAAAATAATTGAGGAGAAAGTGCTGCCTTTGCAATAATATCAGTAAATGGTAAGAATTTCGGGTCTTCTCGGATAACGATCTTAAATCGTAGGCCCTCGGAACCCCTATAATTGGACGTCTAGCCTGTTGGGGTATTCCGTTCACCCAAGAGTGATAAATCTAATAAACTAAAATAAACTAAACTAAACCCTATATTTATCCGAGCCAGAGGCTCATGTTTTAAGCGCTCGACCATTCAATTTATCACTCTTAGGTAATTCCAAGAGCCTACGATTTAAGATCGTTTTTTCGAGAAGACTCGAGAGTATGCCTTTGCAACAACTGCACCAGCAAATGGTAGTATCTTCTCCTTAATTATTTTAAACATCTTGACGTCATCAGTACATTCATATATTCGAACACAGTTACTTGGACATATTTCTTAAGAAATTGGTCAATTTTGTGGCTTAATACAACGTTATAGAATTTTTTCTATGCATGCTTAATATTGAAAAACTGGAGATCTCTTCAGAGGCATTTTAAAAAAACATGACAAGATATTACTTTTAGTGTCTATTCAGTTTAATATTGCTTATCTGTTAAGCTTGTTCAACTCGTTAATCTTATTATATGAAAGATAATTCCACGAATATCACTAATACTGCTATAAGAGTCAAGGAAAAGTTGTTTACTCCAGTGGAATTTGAACTAGCTCTACGTTGCATTCTCTGGCAAAAGGCCTTTGCTCTAAGCTCCCACATTCACTACATCAGTATATAACCTTCATACATAAGTTACATCATTGTAACCTTCGCTCTTCTGTATCTGAGTCTCGGTATCTCAATGGTTAGAGCATCTCACCGGCAATCAGAAGGTTACAGGTTCGATCCCTGTCCTAAATAACCACATTTTTTGTCCAAAATGATAGATGGGCATATTTTGCAGTGCCTTTTCACATGATATGGGCTATATGAATCATCTTTCGACACTTCACATAATATAGAGAGGCACTGTCTGCTGCTAGTAACTGCCCACGTCTGGACGACAACAGACAACACCTGTGCTCGAAGGTCTTTCAAAAGATCCAAACACAAAGTGACTGTAACCTTATCTCCCTCATTCCCCAGACGTGATTCAGTGTGCACGGCCAGCAATGTCGCAGTCTAATAAGCTTTTACTATTTAAATGTAATAAGGACCGTTTTAGGCGTAGTTTTCCCCCGGCACTTACTCAATATGTAAATAATTCATGTTATCAATTTATAGTTAATCTCATTAGAATATTTTAAATCGTAACTTGAAAATTAATTATTTACTATTGTTAACTTGTATAGTCAGTCCACTGGTTAGATTTTAGCCTTATGGATTTTAATAATTTTAGTAAATATAAAGTATTTCACCTAGGTGCAATTATATATCTAACAAATGATTTATTATTTAACAATTATTCACCGAAGTGGATGTGAATAGTGGTGGTGGATATTTACCGAGCCGCGAAGTAAATATCGGTGAGGTAAATATCCACACTATTCACCGACACTGAGGTGAATAATTGTTTTAGTATAAATACACAGGTAATCTTTTTGGAATAGTATTTTCTTTAAAATTGGTTATTTTCTCATCTGGCACACTGACAAAGTGGCTGGCAGCCATTTTGACAAAACTCTGTAGGTGATTATCGTGAAATAATCCGAAGTAGCTTGACCAATCAGCGTTTGCGATTTTCTATGATCACCTGTGTATTTATACTAAATACTATTAAAAATGATTCCTTGGCAAACCAAGCCAAATAATAAAATCCAGTACAGTTATTGTTGTATAAGGTGTGCGAGATTATTATTGAAAGGATAATTATAGAATATTAATAAAAAACCTCTGGACAGCGGACACCTCCAAACAGCGGGAAAAAATATGAAAAGGAGAACTAAGAGAACTTCAATGTGTCGAAAAATACTTCAAAAACTCATTAATAATTCAAGAGCAAACTGGCCTATCATCTCACGTAAATCGCTCACATAAAACACCATAATTCTTGAAAGCCCGGGGGCGGACTTTGAAATCGGTCCCAGGGGGAAGCGGGGCTGATTGTAGTTTGACCTCATTAGTATTCTCTATATATAGAATACTAATGAACATGGCATTTTATATAAAATTGACATCCTAATACGAGAAGTCCAACGAGAAAGCAAAAATATTCAAGCAAATTTCAACGAGCTACCTGCCTATATTTTTTAATTTACTAGAGAGAACCACCTAACAAGAAACCTAACAATGTGAATGTGATACGATATATAATAAGTACAATGAATAAGTCTGGACAAACATACATGAACAACATAACTTTATAACATTGCTAACAAATTTGAAAGCGTACCTTCCTCGGTGTGGGATTTTTAGTCAAAACCGAAGCTACTTGAAGCCTCTTGATTTATCTAATATGCTCTTCGTTAAAATAGTGTGATAAATAAAGGCAGAAAACCTTTCTCGAGAAAACAGGTTCCTGACTTGTTCCATTCGAACCATTTCTATGTCTTTGAAGATTCTTAAACCCGCTCTAAAACGCGAAGTGTTGACTGTTGTAGAATTTGATTCTTCTGCAGTAAAAACAACGACAATTCAAATTTTCGTCAAATTGCTGACAGGTCTCGAAATTGAATGAATTAACACTATTATTGAAAGTCCCAAGAGGTTCGTTTTTGAAGCTGTTCAAAACACTCGCAGCACGTGTTTTATTAGGTCTAAAACCACTCGCGCTGCGCGCTCGTGGTTTTAAACCTGATAAAACACTGCTGCTCGTGTTTTACCTTTTTGACCCACATGCATGTAGAAAATATTGTGTTTGTGGTGTATAAATAGCTTGCGTATATATTTAAAAGTATGAGCTCCCATGAGGTTGGACCGGTGGGATCTCTGCAGAGACTCTGCTCAAGGTAACCCTTATACCGTAACCTCTCGTTGAGAGGGGTAGGAGGAGCAGAGAAGGGGGTTCATTTTTCTCACTGACCATTTTTACTTCGTTAAACTGTTATTACATTGATTATTTTCAATTCAACATTTAATAAACTGCTTTTCCTTTGACGCTTTTTCTTCGATTATTTTCAGTTTACCTGTTATTACTGCTTAAAAGAGAACCTACGTATATTCATGAACGACGTTTCGGACGATGTGTCCTTCATCTGACCTGAAGAAGGACACATCGTTCGAAATTCGACACATTGAAGTTCTCCTATTTCTCCTTAGTTCATATTGTATCCAGTTCTTTTGAGAATTTAGCAGCTTTCATATATTTCTTACCTCCAAATAATGGATAGCAAAGGTCGGTCCCGAAGTGACCGTTATATACAGGTTCCACAGTAGTTCGACCAACATGGCCGTGAACGTGCGAAGTATCAATAGTTCGACGATTTTAGTTTAGCGTTTCGGATAAATTCAGACGAGCTGGCGAAAAATAAGAAACGAAGAGAGGCACTTGTTCCATATATATACCTTGTTTGGAAGTCAAATGCAAATGATGTTAATCTGACTAAATAAAGAATACTGCCAAAATTGTGTATAATAAAGACTTATTAACCGAGTGCGAGGTCTGTACGGTAAAGGATTTGCCTGAGGTTTTCGTACAGACCGAGCGACGAAGGAAGGAGCGAGGTCTGTGCGAAAAAACCCGAAGGCAAATACTTTACCGTACAGACCAAGCAAACGAGGTTAATAAGACATTTATTATATGGCTTTTGGTTCATTTTGTTCTCTGTTTTTAACGTTGTGTTTGTCTTCAGATGTTGCCGTTTACCTTACCTCTGAGCTTGTTGATTTCGTTTCATGTTTACACGCGTTATTGGTCGTTAGGCATTCATTTTCTTCACTTATAGATAAACAGCTTTCACGAAAAGCAGCACTAATGTTCCAGGACGTGTTATTGTTCGAACTTTTTCAACGAACATACTCAAATCCTCTTTTATTTTCATCTAAATCAACTCAGAAATTTTCCCGCCAAAATATGCCGGTCCGGAAAAAGGCGTATTGTCCTCAGCGCCGAGAGGGCTTGAAACGCTTTTTTCCGGACCAATCAGCGTGTGCCATCTTTCTTAGCCATATAATAGGAGGTATAGTGTTGCGAGCGAAGGCCTTTCGTGACAGAGTAAAACGTAAAGTGAAACACAAACGGTTGAATTTTTATACGTAAAACGACGTTTGACTGGATAATTTTATTTAACTTTGGCTACCATGTCCATGAACAACACATAAGGAGGAATGATAAGTGATAAGTGATAAATGATAAGTCACTGTAAAGACCGCTCAGGAGCACCAACACAGCTAAGTCAAGTACCATAAATGGTAAATTACGAGTGTGTTGATGATATCCAAAGCAAAAATTGCAAGAGCATCATGTCAGAAGCTAAATGGAGACTGGAGAGCTCATGTTAAGCTCATGTTAATGTTAAGCTCATGTTAATGTTAAGCTCATGTTAAGCTCGGCTAGTGTTGCATTTCTGCACATTGTTTTCCATGTTCTGGCGTTGTCGTCGTCTAGATAGAGCTGCTCAACAGTTGAATGGTATAAGTATAGGATAAAAGGAGTCTTTTAAATTGGTTGTTTTAGGTATAAAAGGAGTCTATTAATTTGATTGTTTGATTTAGTTTTTGTTTCACCTTACGTTTCACAAATCTATTTTTAATTCGTCGTTTAAATACACTGCCTACGCAACACTCACACTTTACCTGTATATCAATATTAGTAATATGATTGGCTATAGTTAATCGAAATGTATAATTCGGATAGCGAGATTTTCACTAAAAGAACAATGCCTCGCGATTAACACGTTTAAGGACTAACGAAAACAAGTTGGTATCTGCTAAAAACTACGTTGTATAAGCGGCAAAAACTCTGAAATGTATAATTTCAGACCACAAAGGACACAGACTGTACTGTACGGAAAGATATGCCTGTACATGGTGTGAAAAACACTTATGTGCAGGAGGATATCTATATGCAGACAGACTAATATTCCACGAGTTTTTAGACTGCCCCATCCGGTAGTCGAATCCTTTGTCTGCAATGGAATTAAATGTATCGCCATTCAATATCTAATGCCTCCTGTTTACTAGAGCTGCGAGGATGCTCCGCTATTCGCGAGGAAGTCATTCAAATAGAGAAACTATAAGCTCTATACTTGAAGTGAAGATGCGATGTCTCCCGGTAGTGGTTCCGCCTGTCGTCCTGACAGCGTGTCTCAATAACCTTGGTCAGAGTACTGCAGCTTTATTTTATTTTAATCAGCTTTCATTGACACAAGGCCAAGGGTAGATAAAGTAGATGAAACAGTAATAGAAATAACCTACCTACAGGAGTAAGCAGTTCAATTCTGTTTGAGGGCAACGCATTTTTGCCCGAAAAGTTAAGAGCCAAATATCGATTTTTAGGTCGTATTCAATACACGAGTTTCCTCATGAGCCATACAAAATAAGACAAATTAAAAATAGTACGCCATGAAAATATTATATCAACAGGAAATATTCTCAAGGATTACAGATCACAATAATATTGCGGTATGGGCATAGCTTTGAAGAAATTAAACAGAAACATAGTTCATAATATACTCTCAGACAGGGCAGAGATAAAATTGATCATATGAACGACTATACTTTAGTTGCAATCAGCATTCAGAAAAAGAACGAATCCTACCAAATACGTCAGCAAATATTCGCTCCATTTCGCCCTCAATGACTTAATCTGTGTGCATGCATTCGATGTTAATAATAGGGAGGTTATATGCAACCTATCTTGTCCCAATGTATATCACAAGTCTTCATTCGTCTTAACTCGAATGAACACTCTGCAGAAGAGCATGATGTTGCAGGAATTGCAAAACAATCGTACTACAAAACAATTTATTTGTAAAAATAGTTCAACACATGAATTTTGCTTAAACATTTCACAGCGATAATGCTCGAAATAATTACCCAAAATTGCCCGCCAAATGTGCGGAATTACCCTCCCTGCAACCTCCCTGCCCACTGCCATTTACGCCTCTAGAAATAATAATGTAATCAACAGTTCACAACGTGGGCCATCCAAAACTGAGCGTGGCTCCAAACAAGGTCGAGGCCCATCAGTAATGTATAAAGTTTAGTAATGTTCTGTGATCTGTTGGTGATAATAGGGGGAAAATGATAAAAGTGCTTTAATACCTACTTCTCGAGAAATTTTTGAGGGTTTCTTTCGTCATTTTGTGTTAATTATGCATTTTGTTTCTATAAGAAATGGACATTTTGATTTGGCTGGACTTTGGTAATATGAATTTGAAATTATTCCTTCATTTCTTCTCTTGATATTATGTTTTGTATGAACATAGTTGGAAAAAAATAGAAGAGTTGAGTGGGAGACTGGAACTGACATACAAGAAGTGCGTGAGCTACTTTTATATAGATATGAGTCTTTTGAGTATTTTATATAGGTAATTAATTTCTATTCTGCTATCAATCCAGGTAATTTTTTCCCACAGACAGATAACATGCCTGCAGAAATTTAAACATGGTAAAGAGGTGCATTACCTATAAGCTCCCACTCGATTCGGGTCATTTAGTAAATTTATTTTATTAAATTAAATGACCCTTTTAGGGAGGGTAAAATGCTGTACATGCAGTCAGGCATATTGTTAAAAACAGATTAAAAAGGGTTCACACTGACTGAAAAATGTTAAAAAATGGAACGTTTCGGTTTAATTACTAAAACCTTCCTCGAAACCTTCAGCCTATATCGGACTAAATAGTGTTGTGGCGGAAATTACGGCTATAAAAACTATTAAGATGCTACGTTTGATTGTTTAAATGTTTCGCACGTGTACATGTTCGTTTATTGAATTATGGTCATGGATGGAATGCCTGGCAAAAACAAACGACCAGACCATTGTTGACATTGGTCAATTATATGCACATTGTCTAAGGGAGCCTTTACACGAGCCCGGGTTGGAACTTGGGGCCGGGTCAGCTTACCACCCAGGCCGACAATTTAAAATTCTTTTCTATGCATATAAAATGTCCCTTATGACCTCGTTTTAAAGTAAGAATCCTTTTCAATTTCGTACATGAAAACGAGTTCATAAGGGCCATAAAAGATATGCATATAAAAGAATATTAATTCGGCGGCCATTTTTGAATAAGGTCTATACGATACAATTTTTCCAACCGGTTGGAAATGCGGCATGCACTAGACAAGATGGCGAGCAAAAGGAAAGCATTCTTCTCCTCTTTGTTCATTTCGTCTATATCCCCTCAATTCACTGGCAATTCCACCGGTCCAAAGTCTTCTACATCAAATTCTATTGCCATTCGTTCTCGTAGACGAGAATACAAGGCAACGACATTTTTATAATCCATCTCAGCTTTGTAGTCCTTGAGACAGACCAACAAATATTCGACCTTGGCACTACAACACTGCCATAAAGGTTTTGGATTGTTTTCTTTGCGAGCGCTCGAACTTGCAGAGCGGGAACTTGCCATGTTTGGACAAAACTTGACAACAAAATTCACTAGCGAAAGACACGCAGTTAGCCTCTGCACAGCTTCCTTGTAAGCGCCTGGGTACGAAGTTGGACCGTGGGTTGGACACAAATTATTATATTGCCGACACTTTACACGAGCCCGGGTCAGGCCAACCCGTGTTTACATGAAGAAAATGACAACAAATTCACACCTTTAGACCTCGCCAACTCGGGTCGACCCGGTTGACCCGGCTATCGTGTAAACGCTAAAGTAGTTTATTCGTAGACGGGTTGGCCCGGGTTGGCGAGCTAACCCAGGTTGACTTCCAACCCGGTCTCGTGTAAAGGCCCCCTAAATCGAAGTTGTGCTTGGTTTGCGTTTGGTGTTGAGCCAAAAGGGAATTATTTTCTATGTAAATTTTCTATATATATTTTTAAATATAATTTTTAAATAGAATTTAAATTTTCTATATATATTTTCTATTTATTTTCTATAATTATTTCTATGTTCTTTTGTTCTTCTCGCAGTTCTTACAATTTATTTTGTAAAAAACCGCGGTGGAAGAGTCAAATACTAAATTAATTATGCAGGTAGCGAAACAGGAAGAAAATACCAGGACTTTCATACCAGGACCTCTATTGATTTATAAGGACTTTGCAGGCCAGATCTGGCATATATATATTTTTAAATATTTTTCCCCAGGAATTTCAAGAACCGTGAGAACTCTGAAAACAGTTTTAACTGAGTGGACTGATAACTAAATAAGCAGTGTCTAGGTCAATCAGCAATCGCGGACAGCTATTTCGCCCCAGCGCGATGAAGCTGATGACCTAACACATCCAAATAAGTATATAAACATCACGATCTAAAATATGAGATGTTAAATATACATCACTAATCTAAAATAAATATATATATATATATATATATATATATATATATATATATATATATATATATATATATATATATATATATGAGGATACTGAAGAGTAATGACTCTAACAATACTTATGGCCATGAAGACAGCTAAATTATGTTTCTTTGCATTTCATTATTATTTTTCTCGAAAATATCACAATCTAAAAGATGGGATGTTGGATGTACCACACTGCTGTAAAACACATATACCATCAAGAAGTCTTACGTCATAATCCACTTAGTACGTGTAAAACACACCTTTCAATGAACATGACATTCAAGTGCTTTTCCAGGCTTTTCAATTACTTTTTCTAGTAAATTCAAGCACCTCGAATTCTGGGCCGTAAGGAAGGACATTTTACCTCGGGGGATCTCTGATGAACGGTGTGGTACCAGGCGCGGATTTAGAAGTTAGTCGCATAAATTAGACACTCCATGAACAACCCTATTGGTTATGCTTTTCTTAAGAATAATTCAGAACAACAACCTATCCAATAGGATTGTGATTCACAGGTATTTTGAATTGCAAATTCTAAATCTAATTTATGCGACTAACTTCTAAATCCGCGCCTGGGTACACGCACAAGTTGCCACAGAAAGCCGATATTCAGGGGCGCATATGTAGAATTTTTTAACTTAACCAGTTAAAGTACCCCTAACCTCAACGTTTTTATTGTCTTATTTGGAAGAACTTTTAAAATGATGAAGTGACTTATTTTGAAGATTTTCGTTTCTTCACTTTCTTTTTGAAATATATCAGTTTGTTTGATATGCAAATGTCCGGAATTTACGTCACACATACATGAGTTTATCAGAGAATGTTATTATCTTTGCGTTCATCAAATAAAAAGACTAAAGTGTGAATACTGAACACGTATGCATGCGTGTTTCTCCTACAACACCAAACGTCTCGATTTTAAAGGATTTCGTTCGAGAACTATGAAAGAGACACACACATTTCTCAATAAGTCATTATGCAGTCATGACGTAAATTCCGAACATTTGCATATCAAACAAACTGATAATATATATCTCAAAAAGAAAGTGAAGAAACGAAAATCTTCAAAAGAAGTTACTTTATCATTTTAAATGTTCTTCCAAATAAGACAATAAAAAAGGTTGACTGAGGTTATCAGAGGGCATTCCCCTTAAAATTTTTTAATTTGTAGTCTTTGAAATGCCATTTCCTGCATTGTGAGAGTACTTTTAAAAGAAAAAATCTAAAGGTGCTAAATCGCGTTTTTTTAATAGTGTATAACCGTATATTTTAGTAAAGAAATATTTGGTCCAAATGGGTCAACTAGTTTCATTTCCCATTTAGTCTTATCATGGTTTGAAAAACCTTTTGATAATTTATAAGTGTAAAGTTCAGTTGCAAAACTAAGATTATTTTGGTATTGAATATTTACATTTTACAAGAAAACATTATGCATACGAACGCAGAGGGAAAGAATTTGAAAATGGCATGTATTTTTCTTTTTGAGATGACCTACAATGCGTCAGTTCATGGTTATATAAATTAATTATGTCAGCGCAACTGTTCGTGTCAGTTCATGGTTATAGGTTATGACAGCGCAACTGTTCGTGTCAGTTCATGGTTATAAGTTATGGCAGCGCAACTGGAAAAAAATTCCAGGACCTTCAAGGACCTCTATTGATTTATAAGAACTTTGACCAGGCCTGGGATATATTTTTTTAAAATACTTTTCCCAGGATTTTCAAGAACCGTGAGAACTCTGAAAACATTTGTAACTGAAGTGGACTGACAACAGCTAAATAAGCAGTGTCTATGTCAATCAGCAATCGCGGACAGCTGTTTCGCCCTATTTGGGGCTCGTCAGCGCGATGAAGCTGATGACCTAGCACATCCAAATAAGTATATATATATGTATAAGTAGATGGGATGCGCGATATACATCACCAATCTAAAACACATATCAAGAAGGGGATGTTTATTTATGTTTGTTACCTCCGCTATGTTGTTATGTTTTTACCTCTTGTCTGTTTGTTTGTTTGTTTGTTTGTTTGTTTGTTTGTTTGTTTGTTTGTTTGTTTGTTTGTTTGTTTGTTTGTCTGTCTGTCTTTTGTCTGTTTCCGCCAGGAGGTTATGTTTTTACCTCTGTTTGTCTGTCTGTTTGCTTGTCAGTTTGTTTGTTTGTTTGTTTGTTTGTCTGTCTGTAAGCAGGATATACAAATTAATTTACAGATATTTATGAAAGTTTGTAGAAGAGATGGTCATACGTCAAGGACCAATCGGAGGACTAATCCATTACATTTTGGTTCAATTTAGATGACAATTGGATGAAATATTGATAAAAAATCTCTCTGTAAGCTCCTCCGCGTCGAAGAATTTCTCGACTGTCTGGAATTTATCAAATTATCTTGTCGAGTTATTCATTTGAAAATGAAAATTACAATTTACCAAATAATAATGTTAAACATTCTTTGGCTAAACCAAATACACATTTTCTTGAAAGAAGCTTGCCGTATGGAGCTACAAAACCATGGAACGAACTTCAGAGTGATGAACTAACTCTGAATAATTTAATGGCATCAATTCCATCTTTTAAAGTGCCTATGACACGAAAATGAAGTTTGCCTTATTTGAAAGAACACTTGAAACAACAGAGTAACATATTTTGAGGTTTTTCGTTTCCTTGTTTCGTTCTTGAGATATTTCAGTTTGCATTATATGCAAATGACAATGGTGTGACGTACACGTGCATAATGACTTGTCGGAGAAGGTTATATATCTTTGTTAGTATCACACAAAATCACTTGAAATTGTACAAGTTCCATGTTTTTTGAAATACTCACGCATATGCTTCATTCAAATTAAATTTGGTTTTGTAATAGCAAAGATAAATAACCATCTCCGATAAGTCATTATGCATGTTACGTCACACCATTGTCATTTGCATATAATGCAAACTGAAATATCCCAAGAACGAAGCAAGGAAACGAAAAACTACAAAAGATGTTACTCTGTCATTTGAAGTGTTCTTTCAAATAAGGCAAACTTAATTTTCGTGTCATAGGCACTTTAAGAGGAAACTGAAAGTTTAGATCTGATTAAATGAATATATTTATTGCTGCCGCAGCGAGCGAGCCTGAAGCGAGCGAGCAAGGCAGCAGACCTAAATAATCGGTAGTTGGGCTTTTTTCAAATATTGCTTTAGCGCATTGCATTGTGGTCGGACTGAGATAGACCCAACATGCAGTGCGCGGAACAACCAAGCACAATACAATGCGCTGAAAACGTGTAGTTTCTTTTCATGCTTTTCCTTTACATGGACGTTTGCTCAATACTCGTGCATTTTGTGAGTTTCATCTTTTAAATACATCACATACATATATAAATCGCCTCAATTCATATGTGAAAGCGTTTGGAGTTCGTTGTGAAATATTATCCGAGTTATCGTGCGAGATTTTTGTGTTGTTTTGAATAATTTGTTAAGACGAGTCATCCATAAATTTCTGTTCCATCCTCATCGTATATCAATTAGAATTTCAGTAGAACCAGTAGAAAAACAGCCTCGTGCGGGTTATGGATGAAGTATTGTCTGACTTGACAAATCTCATCAACAGTTTTTGCGTGTGCGCTTTCCGAGACAATGCCCCTTTAAAACTTGTGTATACTATTTATTTGTGCGCAAACAGAAAGTCAGTTACCGGTTACCGATCAAACACTTTTTTGCATTCGCTTTTACCGGCTTTTATTGTTATGGCTAGAAAGAACATCATGCATTCAAAGTTAATTTCGAACATATTCCCGTCATGTCTCACGGAAGTGTATGGCAACGACGATGACTTTTGAAACATTCAGTTTCCCAGTGAGTTTTCAGTCAAGTCGCATCTGTTTTGAAAATTATATAATTTGTATTAAATCTCCCGGAAAGCAATGTAGCAATAAAACTACCGGAACTCATTACATTGTTGACGTTTTTGGACAAATTGAGAAAGATTATCTAAGTGTAATATTTCACGTGCTTGGGAAAAAACGCAGCCATGCTAGAAGATCCAGTGCGCTGGAAACAAAAGGCAGCATTCAGTACCTTGCAGGTAACCTAGTAGTCTTGTAATATTATGTAATTGACGGTACCGAAAAAGATAGCGGCTGTACATTTTACCAGAATGCTTTGCGACCTTAAATCACTTGTAATAACAGCTAAACATTGGTTACCTTGTCAAACGTGAATTAAATATGTAAAAGCTTCCTACCAAACTTAATCTTTTTGAAACTCTATCTTCTGTTATTTTTATTAGATTCAATGTTTACTGCGTGCAAGGAATAATGGTTAAATGTACCAGTCGCCATATTTTTCAGTACCGTCAATTAGTTAGATTACAGTAGTTTTTCTGTATATTTATGTATTTTCTATGTCATGTGTACACGGCGTTTGAAAACCAGCTTTACTGAATAGGCTACCGTGTTAAAATAATTTTAATTAAAGATCAAAACGTAAATTTTCCTTACTTTTCAAGATGGCGAAAACGTATCCTTCAATATGACAAGTTATATAGAAACACAGCTTTTAGCCAATCAGGGCGTACGTTCTCAAAATGTTATTTTGAGATCCTCATGAAGACTATATTTTCAAGTTACTGTCACTAAAGCATCATATACACTCACAAAGGCTTCCGGGAATTGAACACGCAATGAAGTTTTGATTTCCAGTGAGATAATGTAACTACTAAGAAACATACGAGTGGAGTAAGTAAGGCTTGTACATAAACGATGGTCTTTCACCAGTATTAATTCAAGAACTTTTTCTTAAACGTTCAAGTTGTATAATTTGACGAAGATAAATTGTCTATCCCCCTTGCCAAGACCCAGAACGGAAATGATGAAGAAATCCATCACCTATACAAAGGTTCGGTGATGGAAGTAAACATTTAAACCAGGGGGGACTAGAATACTGCAGCCGTTTCAAAAATGCTCACATTCGATTGATGTTCGATTGATTTTATATGCAGCAAAGTAGTTTTTAAAATATAAAATAATTTAACTATAGATAGTATATGCTTGTAATTAAATTAAATTTTGTATTTAGCTAATTACGTCTTATCTATTTATAGTTTTCACGATCCCATCAGCCTTTGCTGCAAATACTCATCGTAATTAAATAAATGCTTGGATGTGCGGAAATATGAAATGTTTTTCGAGTGTTGACCACTAGGATATCGAACGAGTGAGCGCAGCGAATGAGTGAGATATCTTGGTCAACACGAGAAATAAATTTCATATTTCCAAGCATCCATGTATTGTTCTGTTTATTATATAAAAAATGTCCAATTGCTTAGAAAAAACAGCTTTAAACTATAGTGCTATATCAGCGGTAATCGCACATGGGAGATTATCACTTTTATTAGTTGTGGAAAAATCAATAAAACACTCTACTTTATATAATAAATAGGAATAACCATCGAAACACTCTACTATCGTCCTTGATACTCGTGAGTGTTACGTGTTCTGTTTAAATAAACTATTTGTTCCTTGAACAAAGGCGAAGATATGTGCTGCACTGCTGGTTGGTAATTAACGTACCCTGTATGGAATATTACACTATCAGTTATACCATGTCGACAACTATAGGAGCTAAGTAAACATGCGAGTCTTGATATTAATTTCTTTATATGTCGAAGCTTAAACAATATGAAACAATATTAACCCGTTTCACACTAGAAAAATACAAACAACAAGATGTACAAGTTAGCTCGCCTTCTGATCTTTTCTTCCCAAACACATTACACCTTAATCATATATTACTAATAAAGACTTAATGGCTTCGATTCCTGCAGTTATGTAAGAGATTGGAAGTCCGGCCGGTTGTTCGTGAGGTCTCGTCAGACTCATCATTTCCGCCATTTAATCTGAATGAGTGTTTGCCCCTCCCCGATGAAAAACAACAACCAACTAAACTTTCCACGAATCAGTACATAGACAATATATTTTATAGCGTGTCTTCAAGATATGGACAACGGAGACTAAGATGTTTTGTGTTGACGCATGCCGCATCTCTGGCACGAAATATGTCGCACGACTAGCGCGATCCGCGTAGGGATCTTGCGCAAACACAACGTCAATCTCAACGTCGTGCAAAACAAAGAGAATAAAGAAATTTCAAAACCATTCTCGTTCTCCATTTACTCGTCTTTTTGACGCGACGTCAACGCGCTGGAAACTGTCATATATAAAATTAACTACAAAATCATTAATACAATTCTTTTAGAAATTAATTGAAACTTTTTGGAAGTCTAGCAAAAATGTGCATAAAGTACACAATACGTAATCAGTTGTCCTTGGTTTATTTAAGTACCAAAATTTAAATTGTTTATTTCCACCCAAGTTTGATTAAGTTAATTCCCTAGTAAACGACTAGCTATAAGGCGATGTATAATATAATTTTCTCATAAATTAATATACTGTTCGTTCATTGTTTACTAAAAATTCACGACAGATCCAGCTGTCGAAGTCCGAGTTCGTTTCTATGTCACCACCTAAAATATCTAGGGTCATGTCTCTTATGCTCAAACATTGCAGTAGGTCTGTTTCGGGTATGAACAAGTCTTTGAGTTCGATAGCGTGAGTTAACTCTTCTCCTGTTAGGAAACCGTCGTCTTCTGCTACAAGTTCTGGTAGTGATGAGTAATAGTTCGTCTGATGACGCACTCTGTTAGTGTTTTCGTAATCACAACAACTCCGTTCGCAAGCGTTGTTGAGAGATGGATTCGTGAAGGCATTAGCCGTCGTCTGCTGTAAGTCCATCGCTGGAATAAAGGGTTGCAAAGGTGCAAACGGCAACGACGTCATATCGACGGGAGAGGGTGGCATGCGGTGATTGTTGCAGCGCGCAGGTCTGTAGTCCAATTGCTGCATCATGTTCTCTTTGGCCAGGTTGCATTGTTTTCGCGACGCCGGCGCCTTCTCTGGACTTTTCACGAGAGCTTTGAACTGCTTCTGCAGGAATCGCCGGTGGTTGATGTTCCTTTTGAAGCTGTTCGGTTTCTCCAAAGCCGTTTTCACTTTGGTCGAGGCGAGCTTCATAAAGGAGAGCAGTGAATGGCCATGACCGTTGCCATCTAGTTGTTCTTGGCAGTGTTTCTTGCTGGCTACCATTGCGATAGATTGCAGTAAAGTGCACTTGTACACCTTTTTGTCCACTCGTAGTACAGCTCCGCATACACTGCCTCCTAATTGGCAACTGACACTTTCGACTAGATTTACCCCCAAGTATATCTAAAAGGACTCTTCGGCCCGTCACGCAACTTGACTAGCATAACTTATCTGCTATAAATAAAGTAACCATACAGAACGGCCGATATCGTGACGTAATATTTATATCGAATGGTCACGGTGTGCAAGTAGGAGGCAGGGCACAAGAACTTCTCGTAGCGACGAGGGCAGAAAAAATATACAACCCCGGCCGAAGGGTTCCTTCCTGGACGCTCCAACGAGCGTTCAGTGTATTCGATACGTCGTATTCTGTTATAACGATACAAAAACCACAACGTTGTTCACTCGCACTTGGGGAAAATATTGAACTAAAGAGCTTACTCTAAACATCGCCTACGCTCTACTCCTGTTCTGGGGCAAAATATCAGCAAACACCAATTAGTGTTATTCAAGGTATCAAGACACGAAAGCAGATACCGGGTTGCCTCTACTAAACAAAACAGGCCCACTAGAAAAACTTGGAGGGTGTCTTTGAAATTAACACAACAGATCGTTAGAGCGATCATGCCCACATTATAGAACGTACAACCGAACTTGAATAGGAGCTATATTTGGAAGACATTGAAAGAAACACGAGAGGCGTCTAACCAAACGTGCGACAAACAAATCCTATGTAACGCCCATTGAATAATTAGGCTAAATAAACGATAACAATTGCACAAAGCTCATGCATGGGGTGCCCTATGCGATATTGTAAACGAAAATGAGATCTTGTAGAGCGCGTGCACAAACCAACCACAGTTTTGCATTAGAAATCCTCAGATGGATCCCGAACGTGAATTGGAGTGAAAGAAAGTAGGTTTTTCCCATGGTCTTCATTTGCATCGATTTTCTGCCAGTGCATGTCTCTTTGTCTGTTTCTGACCTCGCAGGATAAGGAGCCATTTCCGTAACCTATATTGAATATCGCTAATCAGCCCTTATCCACACTACCATCTTACATGCACCCCTGCAACGCACTGCCATTGAGCATGTACATCCCAAGTGCTCGACTTTAACCGTTTCAACGGGGTAATATAATACGACTACAGGTATATACAGGCACACAGGAAGCCCTCGTACAGCGACGAGTGTGAACTATGAGATTTGGGGGAGAATTTTCCGGTGACGCCTACAACAGTTAGCACATTCTAGCATTAAAAGAAACAGTTTTCTTTTTCTGTATAATTTGCACAACCAAAGACCTTTAAACGAAAGCTTAATGGTGAAATTTGCAGCTGTTTTGAATGCATGTGTAATTGAGGATTCTTCTTCCTTTGGTAAAAATTACAAAGCATTTATATTTTATAATTAAAGCCACACACAACGTGAACAAGATAAAACCTTCAAGAAATATAACTTTACACAGCGGCGACAGCGTTATTTCCTTAACTGTTACATAAACTAACTAAACGCGTGCTCTGAAATTTTAACTAAATTATGCATGCCACTGAAAACTCGATGAATTATAATGTTTTACGAGCTTTAAAGGTAAACTTACGCGTATATCAATATATACACGAATCTCCTAAGTATATTTTTCAGTCCTTCAAGGTATAATAATGACAAAGCTAGGTATGCATAAGCGAGTCTGGAAGGTCTCAAAGAACTGAAGAAAATAAAACCTCAAACTTAAAATGCTGCTGTTGAGTAATTAGTAGATGTCGCGAACAAAACAGTTGATTGTTTTCTGTGGTCGTTATACTTTGCAGATGACCAAAAATTCTATGGGTACTTTACAAGACACTCTCAGAGAATATACACATATTTAGGGCTCAAGTTTGACAGCCTTAAGAAGTCGATATAGTTATACCAGGTCTCGTCTATATATCAGTTAAAAACAACCCAAATAATCAATCTATAACGTGTGACTACCCTGGCCTAAACACTACCTCTTTATATACCATTAAATTACATCCGGATGTTAAATAATAAAATAATATATATCGCATATTCTATATATCGCAGTTCAATACTATCCACGCAATTTTTTCAATTTATTTATATTCCATTTATTTATACTTATTGAACTTGTCGAGACATGCACAAAAAGACAATTAAAACGCACAAAACTGATGCAAAAAGTCACATGGCTACAAGCATGCAAATATAGAAGCACATGTGTACAGCCCGGTTTCCAGTTAGCTCGATAATTCAACTCGAGTGCTGGTAGCAGAAGGTATACCAGTTTTGAATACCGCTCGAGTCAATAGTTTCGTTTCGACTAATGGAATGCAATGTAGGGGAGTTCAAGACAATTATCTACATGAAAATAAATTACATGTATATTGGTTTTAATATAATTATGCATTGCTAATGATGCAGGTTTTCAAATCAGATAATTGACAGCTATCTTCAGACTCCCCCCATTATACCATATTGAGAAATACAGCTACATACCTTGACTCGGCTATAGGATTATACTACATCAGATATACGACCAGCATTATTTTGCAAGCTTCTTCACTGAATCCGTGTGGCTTAATACTGGCCGAATAAAGCATCTGAATTGTGATCAAAATTAATTCAGCAAGTTGTGATTGCCATTCCCCATGGCGTCAACTCGGAAATTATCTGAATGTACAGAAGATCGAGAAGAAGCACTTAAATACATAAACAGATTAGATTTAACACGAAGGAAAGACAGCAAGAAGTTCCTTTCAGAACTAGCTGATTCTCAACAATTAACCATGACGCTAGTCTTGACTATCAAGTGCAGACGCTAAATATTAATTATATATCCCTGCACATATACACAACTAGATTATAAGGATTATTACTGATAATTATAAAACAATCACCAACACCTATACAATACACGAGAGTAGGACCGCGCAATTAGACTCTTAACTATACGATTTATATAATCACTCGTCGCATAGTATAATTGTATAATTAAATTTAACTATGCCATAATACTTATAGTTAAATCGGTTTTGTTGAAAAAAATGACTATATACCTCTTTCCTAATGCACCTAAATTAAATATTATTTTATGCGCATTTAAATTAGCCTTCCTTACTTCGTTCGTGTATCTGTAATTCCAAAGAATTTAGTTCACTTCGTATATAAAAGAATATTTAAACTGGCCACCATTATCAAAGAGGACTATATCGTTTTGATTAAAGTACATTGGGAAGAAAAAATAAGTACCTTTTATATCAAAGTATGGCAACTTAAATGACCTGGTAGTTTGAAGTTGTCAAAATGCTCATAACGCGTATTGAAAGTAACGGAATCATCTCAAAACTACCTCTTGAGCTGCCATTTTGAAAATAATTAGAGAGTTCTTCTAACAAATGACCTCTGACGTTGTCATGTGCTGAGTAAAACGGTCAGTATTGGCAGAAATACAAATAAATCAAACTTCTTCTCAGCGTTATTTTTGTAAACGCTATTACAACCCAAAACTGGGGAATACATGGCTGCACAGGCTGCACGAATTAGGTAGCACAATAGTAAGAAATACAACGCTTACCACAAATTACCATATGCAAAATAATGGCCCAAGTGCATGTTTTCACATGGTTTATCCAACTTTTAAAATATCATACGAGCATTTTCCTAGCACCAAACTATATTCCGACTAGCTAAGTCATATAATTCGATAGAAATGTGGTTATTTTTATCGCCCAAATGTCCTTTAAGATATCTTACCATGACAGTAAAATACGCCGAGAATTTAAAAAGTAAAATAAAGTAATTTGCACATTTTCATTGCGCGAGAAAACGTTTTTGGCAAAACGACCCGTTTTGAACACGGCTGATAAATAGCGAATGAAAACCTCTAAAAAGGTTGGTGTGCTGCCAAAATAGTGTCCAGAAGGTCTAATATCGAGGTCCTTCGTCACGCAGAGGGTGTGAATAAACTCTTCGACGAAGGTCTTTGCACGAAACGTAATCACTATATTTGCTTGGGCTACCTGTGGTAGCACTGCCATTCTGTGTTATTTTCCTTTCTATGTCGCGATAATGGCTGACTCAGCAGTTATACCTTACCGAACAGTTATACCTTATCTGAATGAATTTTAATGAGGTATATATTACTTGTTAATGGGACCTATAAGAACAATTATAAAATAACATGTCTATTACGCGAGCTCTGATTGGTCAATACCCGTGTTTGGATCAAACGAAACTAGTGTGTTATTGTTCTTTTATAAAATAAATACCTAAGAGATGTTGATGTTATAAGAGATGTTATAAAAGAAATACCTTGAGATGTTGCTCGAGTTAACAAAAGCGTAAAAAACAAACTCTCGCCTCATGGCATTACAGTACACCAACCCTACGTACAGGACACTACCCCTTTTATCATATATAAATAGCCCCTTTGAGCAAGGTAAAACCTAAATTACAAACACCTGGATCACTTAGATATACCTTAAATCAAAAACTGTCAACGGTGTTTGGGAAAGTGGGTGGTATGTACTTCATCTTGCAGGATATCGCGAACCCATACCACTTAACAAGAGATTAAGGGGAATTTTGTCACTTAAAATAACCGCTAACCCCAAAACAACTTAGACCTTAACCCTAACCCCCCGCCTAATGAGTTTTCTAACCTTAATCTCTTGTTTAGTGAAACCTCGTTCCCAGGGCCTTTTCCCTGGGAACGAGGTTGTTGTTTAGTGGTATGTTTAGTGGTGTGGGTTCGCTATATCCCTGCAAGATGAAGTACTTGCGTAGTGGGTTATGTGATCATTCATGCATTCCTATGGTCAGATTTTTAATTTTTTAATTTAAAAATTATACATTTACAATAAAGAGTTAAATTGATCAGGGCCACAAGTTTAGCTTCAGTACTTAGTGTTACCCTCCATAAATAAAGACTTTATCTTATCGTGTCCCAAAAGAACTCACGCGGACAATTGACGATGTATTGCAAACTTGATTCACATTTTATGACTTCTAAAAAGGGTCAAGTTTTTGAACGAATCGTCTCAACTGTTCTGAAACTCAAACTTAAGCAACAGCTTTAACCGCCCTGTAGGACGTCCCGAAGATATGAAAATCCTCATACTTCATGCCGCGGCAGGAAATAAAACCGTAATTAAATCGTTACGGATTGGCCTTGCGTTCACATGAAAACCGGCATGAAATGACGTGAAACCGTACTACCATAATGATTTGAAACCGTGATACCTCACCGCGGAACGATTTCTCCACGCCACTTTTTTCTCTGCTTAAAAAATACGGGATAAAAGAAGCGAGGGAAATGCGGGTAAACATCGGGAATCATCAAAAGCTCGAAATCATTCCGGAATAAACAGCTCGCGTGAACGCGACGGGAGTACGGCATAAAATGAAGCAGGTACCCCCCAGAGGTATGCGGTTGGTTCGTACCCCCCAGAGGGGCTGGCTGGGAGCGGAAATAAGACATTGGGTATGCGGTTGGTTCGTACCGCGTTATGATTTGATGCCAGTCTCAGTACATCATAGAGCTACCGTGAAAAATGAAAACATGAGATAAATATGGTATATGCAATGTCTTCAGTATGCTACGTTTTTGAGCCTTTTCGACGATTTTTTAGTTAAAACAAGACGCCCGCTAGGCGTCAATAAATTTAAAGTTTGTCTACAGCGAGACTCTTCAGCCGGTTTTAAATGTCAACATGACAACAGCGATATTTACCTGGTATTTACCACTGTCTGATGTACTCTGATCTAATATTATGAACAAGATACTTCCCAGCTACATAACTGACTTCCAACACTTCCAAGCAATTGCTGGCAAAAACACTTCTCTTCGATTCGAACCAAAGAAACTTATGTACTGTGTCACAAGATATAGTCACATGACATGTCTCAGTTTCGCAAAGGCTGTTGGGGCCAAATCTCGACCTCAAAATTACTCGGCTACCACAGGTAGCCCGAGTAATAATATAGTCGCCATTTTGAAAAAAAATTCGTCATGTTTTACAAATCATACATCAAAATGATGATTCCGAGAGGGGACTGGAACGAATAAATTCAGTCTGGTTACAAAAAACACTTTTTCAAGTATGATTTCTAGTGATGTGATAGTCACCGCACTACGCGGTGTCAGAACGCGTTTAAGCTCAGAAATTATACTAAATATCAGTATTGGGGTGTGTCGTATATATATATACGGATGAACTGAATGTGGGAGCTTGGAGTAGACAGATGATACATGGACGATAATCAAGCTCAATCATCAGAAAACGTTTCTGAGTCCTGGACAGGACATTATCGGGGACATGCCTACTTTCTATGGTGACCTATATAATGTCTACCTATACGACCCGGTCTCGTTGAACGTGTAGAAGTTATTATTTAATTTCGCAGAGATTCCCACATTGTGTGGTGACCCCATATAATTTCTACTGCTTTATTCTCGGGCAGTTGCCTAAAGCTTGCGCTTAAGGGAAAGCCTAAACTGGGACCGAAATCCCGAAGGTGCGAGTTCAAATCCGACTCGAGTCAACAATTTTTCGTCGACTCAATAGTGTAGGTTAATCATGTTGCTACAGTGCTACAGTGATTGAGCTGTGAGCTGGTGGAGCGAATGCGAAGTGTGGATTCTTAAATTAGCAGATGACTATTTTAGTCTGCATGTATGGTTGCGGTGTACTATATTTTAAATCAATTAGACCAAATATAAAAGGGATATTGCTTCATACATATACACAATATGTTTAACTTCCCTGAACGCATGCCAAGCAAAAATATGAATCACGAATGGAAGAGTGCATAACTGCTTTATTTTAATAGAATGAGCAGAAGACATTTGTCTGGAAAAGAAATGATATAAGAGGCTATGCCTGTCATAAAAGATGTCATTTCTCTTGAAACAAAAGTGGCAACAAATTTGCATATAATGGCTGGCATCAAAAAGACAAAATTGAAAACGACATTTAAAAACGCTCGAAAACGACGTCGTCAAGGTGCATATACAGTCTTATGCTTTGCTTTGGATGAAAAATTGCATATAGGGGCTGATACAGGGTTTTTTTAATGGGGGGGGGGGGGAGAGAATATAAGATGCGTGTAAATTGTAGATGTCAAAATCTTCACCACATTCTCCACGGAATGAGGAATTTTGACGAGCCTTGCATGCTTACTTACAGTGGCAAGCGGTAACTATAAAAAGCAAGTAACCCTTGTCACTTGTGGTGTACGTTCGCGGCGAACAGCAACGATCTACGGGTTGCCTCAGAAAATTATGATATTTTGAAACTCTTTTTTAGCTATTGCTGCGTAATATAGCCCCTTCAATAAGCCAACCACCAATAAGGCAACCATGACTAAGTTAAATCAGACACTATTAACAGGGCCCTGCAAGGCAAGATATAGGTTTTAAGATAACTAACAACAAGATTGAAAATGACAAATTAGAAAATAGAAGAATGTAGAAATAACTCAACCTAATGAAATTCAACTATAGTTTCGGAACATGTGAGCCTCCATTCACACTAGTGGCCAATGGGATTCAAGAGTATAAGGAGCCTATTAACTTCAAGTAAACCTGTCAAAGTGACTATAGTAACCCCAGTCACCCCCTCTGTATTCGCCCCCTGGCATAAAATCGGACAAATTTCGGATACCAAACCGGTATGCTTACAGACCGATAACATTAATCATATTCTCTATCTCTATATGTATGCCTATGTCTATATATGTTGATTGAATCCGCGTCACATTGTATAAAAAAACAAAGTAATTAATTAAGTGATCTATATAATTATATATATATATATAATTTCAAAATTACCACGCCAATGAACGTATCAAATTATTAAAAATATATATATTTATAATATTATATATTAAAAATCTGATTGAGGTAAAAGTATATATATATATATATTGCTACTTAGTAATTAAGCTTAACAACAAACCACAAAATCCCAAATATTCTTAGACTCAATTCTAAAGATTTTGCGTTGTATAGTAAGAGTACATTATAAACACACGTGGCATAGTAGCACAGTGTATGTTGCAATTTAAAGCGAGTCCTGGCTTCGAATCTGTCAGTGTTCAAATAATTTCTGGTGGTTCGCGAGACCAAGTATATATACTAACCTGAAATATCGACCAAATTCCCTGAGAATATATTCCTGGATTGTTTTGCTATTCTTTTTAGATTTAGTGGCGCACTACCTCGCCATCGGTACCACGGATTATAATATTTAACTATCGAAGGCTTAATAATTAACCTCACCAGAAAGGCGTTATGCAGCATGCAATATATTGTCTAAGACTTTAAGAAGAAAGTGTCTTAAATCGCCAACGCTGATCATCGATACGAAATTGAAGAATCCTATACGATGTCTTAAATCGCCAACGCTGATGAAATTTAAGAATCCTACGATAACACTGAATGTAAGACAACTTTGAGTTATTTATCGACTTTATGAAATACGATGGAAACTTCAACGATGACGTTTTTCAAACAATAGACTTACTTATGCAAAACTGAAAGAGAATCAGTGGCGGAAATTGTGGTGGGGTGGGGGGGCAACCGCCCCACCACCTGTAGTCAAATCGCTAATTTGTCGGAAATTTTCACTTTTTGTCGGAATTTCGGAAATACTACAGAAGCAACTAAAAAATGTTACAGAAGCAACTTCTAAATACTTATAAATATCTCACGTTATCTTGTAAAACACATGCAAAATGACGAGCCATCTTTAACATGAAAAATGAGGAGCCATCTTTAAACCAGCTGTTGTGGTCTAGTGATTACCACACATGTCTATGAGCTGGGAGACACATACAGGTTCAAATCCTGTGTCGGACCGCCACCACTCTGGGTCTTAAAAATAATTGAGGAGAAAGTGCTGCCTGTTCAATAATATACCAGCAAATGGTAAGACTTTCGGGTCTTCTCGGATAACGACCTTAAATCGTAGGCCCTCGGAACCCCTATCAATTGGGCTTCTAGCCTGTTGGGGTATTCCGTTCACCTGTAAGAGTGCTAAATCTATAATAAACTAAACAAATATAAACTTATTACGATAGTACGACAGCAAACCAAATCAATAAAGGTTGAAATAGCGATCGAAATCGTCGAAATATGTCGAAAAGTCTAAAAAGAGTGAAGATTGAATGCCTAGCAACAGAGTATTCGACACAGGCTCAAAACTAGGTTAAACACATTTTGTGTATCAAAACCATTTTTAGTTTCTTTATTTGTCCATTTTTGTGTGCAAAAAAAATTGGTTACGTAGCGCGGTAGCGAATAAAAAAATTTAAGAGTCTGCCCCACCACCGAAAAAGGCGAATTTCCGCCACTGAAGAGAATGACTAATTTTTAGACTCAATACAATACAATACAATACAATACAATGCAATACAATGCAACACAACACAACACAACACAACACAACACAATATAATACAATAAAATTGTAATACAATGCAATACAATACAATATAATACAATGCAATACAATGTAATATATACACTACAATTTATTTAAACGCGATAAAATTTAAAGCTAATCGCTTGTGGAGTGTTGTGTTTAAGAAATTTAGATATATAAACTATATATTATAAAAATAATTGTAATGTTTTAAAGTACTTTATTATATACGCCACCAATAAATTCAATAATCAAACACATGAATTATTAGTGATCTCACATGTGCATGATATTATCGTGATCCAATGCTGTAATGTTTGTTGGGAAATAGGACTATATGGGCATATTTTTGTTTATATAATAAACAGAACAATACATTGCGCTCTGCACTCGTGGGAGATATCCAGTTCAACACTCGAAATAAATTCCATATTTCTGCACATTATTCTATTTATTATAATCACGTATTATACTCAATAAAAGATAAAACAATTTTCATGCTTTGGTGTGGTTTGTACGGATTCAGTTCTAAAGTTTATATCGTTCATATGTTTATCTTCTTCTTTGTAACAATTCTGATGTTTTCCACTGTCTCATTAATAGAGAGCTGTAATGGTGTTCTTGCTTCACGAACAGCAACCAGAAATCGTGAATGGCGTATTTTTCAATACAAATTATCATACAAAACAAAGATAACGAAGGATTTAAAATCCTAATGGAGGACTAAAAAACTTGTTAGATAGCAAGTTTGGATTTTATCCGTGAATCAAATTAGAAACCATTGAATGTCTAAAAATGGAGTATAAGTACATTTTCATTCTAGTTCATGCACGCTTCAAAGTTTCGGAAAACGCATATATAATTTAACTTTACTAACTGGCCTTACTGATGCTGACGTTCTAGCAGTTGATCAAAGTTGTCTTCAGAACGTGATAACACCCTCAGTGACGTCTGTGTAGAACAAAGACGACATCAAGTTTACTTTTGGGACTTTAAATTCTATTGAAATAACACGGAATCTGTGGTTCTAGAACGTGATCACTTGCTTACTGCTCTCTAATATGCAAGGAGAATGCATTCCCGATAATAAAGTCCTAATTCGTCTTAAGTATCAAATCGCGGAACAATTACTTTCTGAACATCACGGAGAATATATATCCAGTATTAGACGTGGTTTATATTATATTGCTCATATCTATCTCGGTGTAATATTGTAATATATCTTGTATGTTAATTGAGCCCGTTTGATTTTAGTGGAATGTGGATCCCATTTCGCCTAGTGCTGTAGTATATCAATGGCATACATATCGCGCAAAAGAGCTTTCATCGCGTCTCTATATTAATGCGATGATCAATGTATCATAAATTTAAGCTAATTGATCATGGAAGACAGTTATGAAATCCAATATTATGGAACATATACAATGGTCAACTGTGATTTACCAAAAGGAAAAATAAATGTGTTGTCTTCAAGAGTTTAAAGTCCTTTGGAATTTGATTTATGGTTTTGGTAAATTACTAATTTATGTTTTGATAAATTATCTGCAAAAGGGTGTCGGCGATTTTTGAAATTCAGTTTCGTTCAGTTATTATTAATGATTTACCAATAATTCTCACACATTCTTAATTCAAAACGCGATGAAATCGAAAGTATGTTACTTATCAAAATTCTCTGACACGATTTTGTCGATAATTTATCGGAGATTACAATGGTATAAATTTCAAAATCATAATTAAATTCCAAGTTTTAAAACCTTGAAGCTAACACAGTTTTTCTTTTGGTAAATAAAACAGTTGGCCAAAATGTTTTTTCTATGATCAATTATCTTCAAATTGATATATGATATGTGGTGATCGCATTAATCGGGGCGCAATGCGACCTTTTTTACGAAGTATAATAATTATGCTAAAATTTAGATGGTTTATAATTTAACGCCGCGTCGTCATCATCCTAATTTGGTCCTCCAAGTGTTTATAAAATGAAAAGTTCGACATTCCATATTGTTTTTTCTTTGAAAGTATGTTTTGATTAATGAAGAATGCCATTCAATTTTTTTATTTCTCGTTTGCCGATATTTCTAAGTATGACTATATAGGTCAATAACAAAACTTGACAGCAATATTAGTATTTTATTGTTTCACTGGCTAGTCAACTTTATATAGTTACCATGGAAACACAATTGGTTCCAGACCCCTTTTTTCTAATCTCACAAAATATAATTATCATGATCGCTGAACAGATGTGGCAGACTTTATAGCTATTTTGATTGTGACAGCATTACTAATACGAAGAACAGCAGTATTTGTCAAATTTATTCATCTCATTCAAAAATATAACAAGTATTCGTTTACACCTTACAGAAGCTTGGGACCTAGTGTAGTATGTTCAGTTTTATTATATTATGTAGGAAAGTAATTCTGCAATTGAATTAAAAATTGAATTAGCAAGAAGTTCACATCGTCCAAGACGTCGTATTATTGGGAATATACTAAGATAATAGACGACATATTCATGGGAATATACTAAGTACTCTTACTTAAGTATTTCTCGACACATTGAAGTTCTCTTATTTCTCTTTTTCATACAGTTCTTTTGAGAGCAGCTTTCGTATTTATTCATAAAAGAGCAACAACACGACGTGTATAATCAGTGTTGGTTAAACTTGATTGCGAAATATTGACAAAGATTGAATTAAACTAACTTAAACGAAACTGTATATGAAGAGAGACGACTCAAGTACGCCAATTATGGGAATATTGAAATCCCTGACTCCCTTTAGTGACTTGAAATATTACCCACACCTACGTGCCCACCCTTGCCTCAATTGACCACATTGTTGACCACGTGAGAGGTTTGCGTGTCTCAAAGAGGATTTTACTCGAGGGCGTCATGACAGGTTCAATAGACACTTTAAATCAGAAGACATTCCTCCCAAAGAGAGACTTGCGCAACCCCTGCATGTAGATAAACCCTTATTGAATCTGTTTGAAATGTGCTACGAAATGTGCCACGGAAAACACTCTACGAGATATTTGCGACCATTCTTAAATAATGTTAATTCCATATTCTAAATAACGTTATACTAGCCAGGTTATTATAGCCTCCTCCGCAGGCAACTCTGTGGCCTCCTTTTTTCAAATCAAATCGTTTCCATGGCTGTGCGAGCAATGTTTTCACTGGGATTGCAGGGACGTTTAGGGATTGTGAAGGGATTGATCGACGAAGTAATATCGGCCAAAACCATCTTGGAAGCTTAGTTTGACTCGGGAAAAAGAAGCCACAGAGTTGCCTGCGGAGGAGGCTGCTACCAGGTTGCAAGCGCCCCTGTTTTTTCCAAGCACATGAAATACTGTATAAGATAATCTTTCACAATTTGTACAAAAACGTCAACGTACAATCTCACGAGTTACGGTATTTTATTGCTACGACAGAAAATTGCTTTCCGGGAGATTTAAAACAAATGATATATAATTTTCAAAACAGATGCGCATTGACAAAAGACTCGCTGAAAAACTGAAATCTCGCACTACGGGTTGTTTCAATATGTTATGACGGTTGTTTCAATATGTTATGACGGTGTCGGATAGCGTTACAGACACTTCGAATGGACAGTGCGGGCTTGGATTTTCTTAAGGTTTACGATGTTCACTGACACTGTATCCGTGATGCTCTTTCTATCCATATCAATAAATTCCCATAAAAGCAAATGCAAAATAATAATGTTTGATTGGTATAACCGGAAACCAACTTTCCATTTGCGCACATATAAATAATATACAGTGCGTTATACTAAAAAACAGAAAATTCGTTTTCTTCAAAAGTATATCTGGCTTGTAGAGGAGCCTTGTCCTCGAAGGAGTGTTTATGTAGAGGCAAACTGGCAAGAGCGCGTTTGCAGTAATTTCTTGTTAATTTCCATCTTGTGTCTATAAACGAATTACGAATAATTTTATTGTTTTTAGGTTTGGTCAAAGAACATGCAGGTTAAGAAGCTACAATTAGTTCAATATTTTGCTACAATATATAATAATCACAAGCACACGTAAAATACGATTGTATATATAACACCCATGATTATATATGTTAGGCTATTGCATCATTATTTATATATTCAGTAGAATATTGGTTTAGAAGGGTTAGTACTATTTCGTTATTTCAGGACTAGAGTTTTTATTTGGGTTATGCATGGCATGAGCTTCTGAACTGACCCTGAATCCTATATATCGCGCGCACATCCATGCATGGACATTCACAATGCCAATGGACATTACAGTCGCCATAATATGCAAGACCTTAATATTCTAATGTTTAGAACCTGCGCAGGACAAAGAATGTTTCATTACGGTGCTTTAAATAATGGAACAAATAATTTTAAAAAATAATTTTAAATAATGGAACAAACTAGACCAAACGCTTACGTCAATTTAAGGATATTAAGTACATTTAAATTAGAATTTAACAAACATTTATTGAACAGCCGAGAGGATATTGCAATATTAGTGCATCATGTATATCTGAATGTGTTGTGTTGCGTAGGCAGTGTAGAAAAGAAATATAACTAATCGAATACTCTAAAAGGTTGGTGAACTGTCGAAATAATGTCCAGGAGGTCTAACGTTTCGAGTAAATTGGCCCTTCGTTTTATCGTTTTATTGGCTTTATATTGTATTGTATTGTATTGTATTGTATTGTATTGTATTGTATTGTATTGCATTGCATTGCATTGTATTGTATTGTATTGTATTGTAAAGCTCCGTTACACTAGATAAAGTTTGTCTTAACAAGTATTTTCTGAACAACTTTTTTATTTCGCAAGTTCTGTCTTCTTAGTTTACGTAGGATTTAAATTGTATTAAAATTATGAAGGAAAACAAAAAAAATACAGAATGTATTTAAATGTGATAAAGACATGCACGTACTTGCTGTTTTCGATCAATTTCTCGCTGAATTTTACAGCTTAGACAATGTTGATTTTCGAAATTATAAAATTACTCCAACGAACGTATAAAATTGTTCGTCTTCTAAGTAGCTATAGACTAGTTTTTAGTAAAAAACGATAAGAACAGTGCTCATACTCGTTTATTAAATATTATATGACCAATGAATTATTCTTCAAATATAAGTACATAATCTGATGAAACAAAATTTAAATAAAAACTGTTTAACTTTAACCATCTCCCGATTAACCTCTCTGACTAAAAAACCGTAAACGATTCTCCTCTTTATTAATATCATCT
This sequence comes from Chrysogorgia sp. JL179-B06, assembly GCA_035772405.1. Taxonomy (NCBI): domain Eukaryota; kingdom Metazoa; phylum Cnidaria; class Anthozoa; order Scleralcyonacea; family Chrysogorgiidae; genus Chrysogorgia; species Chrysogorgia sp. JL179-B06. Next base: position 17,990,493 of record JAYKKM010000475.1, on the reverse strand, counting down.
AACATAAAAGCCTTTTATCTGGGCGAGAATTGCAGGTAACTGTCTAATTGACGTTCAAAGTGATTGATACAGTCAATTGAAGAAATTGGGCTGTATAAACATATTTCAACGATATTCACAATTTTACAGTAGACCTGGTAAACATAAAACCTGGTTTTCATTTCTCGTCATTTCATCGCGGCCGATGATCCATTTCCAAACGGAAATGGCTAAAAGGGATGACTCAAAAGATCTTTCTGTTTTTGTGTGGTCTTTATTTTTTGTTTGGTTAGGGTTAGCTGGGGTTAGGGTTAGGATCAAGGTTAGGATCAAGGTTAGGATTGAGATTAGTGTTAGCTACGGTTAGGGTTAGGCTCAAGCGGTTAGGATCAAGGTTAGTGTTAGCTACGGTTAGGGTTAGCTAGGGTTATAGGTTAGGATCAAGGTTAGTGTTTGAAAATGGGAAGGTCCTTTTGAGTAATCCCTTTTAGCATTTTCCTTTCCAAACATCCCGCCCGATGATCGTGAGGGGGTGTCCCCGCTGACAATCGCCGACAATCGTCGCGAACGACCGGGACCACAATAAATGTTTTGAAATGGGCACCGCTATTACTACAAAGGTAACTTCTCTGGACCAAGCCTCCACTTGTCATACTTATTTTACTGAAGAATTTATTTATTTAAAAATATTTTTCAACGGTAGCCCTTCACTAATAATTCTCTTAATAATTCTCAATAAATTCAAGAGAATATCCGTTATTATGAATATCCCTGATTATACATTTTTTATATATTCTATTTATTTAGTGTTGGTAAAAATCACCACTAAAGATCTTAGTCGTGCTTAGCCGTGCTGTACTAAAGATCTTAGCTATGTTTGATCTGCGTCCTAATTCGCAATTCAGCCACTGGCTGAAAGTAAGGATGAATAGTTTGCGCATTGGATCGTATTAAATGGAAACTGCGCAATGTAAGAATTAAATATATATTATTAGTCACGAACGTGTTACGTATAGCAGCATTGGAGCATTTGTTCTGGAATGCCCGTGCTAGTCATTTCCTTCTAACTTCTTGTTTATTTCTTGAGAGACCACGCCAATAAATAAATCACAGTGCATGTGTACACATAATTTAGTGAGATTTCAACCATATACGAGAGACAATCGATCACGCCATGTTGGCCAATTTATACTGTACGCAATAGCAAATAAAACATGTAAAGGAAAATTGTGAAAGAAAATTTGCGCGTGTGTACGTACCGTACCGGCTTAACAGCCGTTTTCGTCGCAGAGTTGCGTAATCTCTCTAATATTAGAGCTGTATCGAGTCACAGGAGTAGCAGTGTCAGTGTGAGAGATCTTCTATAGTCGGTGGACTACACATGCTTTTCCCATGGCCATAACTAACATTGTTCCCACGAAGCATTACGTGCAGGAAACTACGCTACTTGTGCATGCCTTTGTATTGTTGAGTACAAAATTAAGACGTTCAAGCAAGTCGAGGACGCCCACGGCTAGTGATTTGCATGCGTGCACCCTGCACGGCTATCATACAAAACTCAATGACTTACGTAGTTTTATAGAACATTGGCGAAATCCAATTCACTGCTCCATAAATTCGAAATGCTCCCTTCTTCCTCTTGGAGGGCCGGTAAAGGGTGGCCGAACCAGAGGGGTGGAACGTCGAATTGACGAATTCTATAGTTAGAAAGCATAGCATTATGTCAGAGAGGTGACTTTTCTATTGTGCAAATTGAATGGTTTTCTAGTTAGTTTCGCCCGATGGTTCGTAATACAAAACTGAACAATCGCCATATGCATTCAAGGCTTCAGAAACGGTGGGAAGAACGGATGCGGATCTCGAGGGACTAAAATGACTCATTCTCTTACTTGAATGATTCATTCGGAGCGAAAGTTTAGACATCTTCCATTCGTATCTCCGCATGATGCACGGTCGTTAATATCCTCTATATATCTCCCACTGAACTCGGCTCTTTTTGCAATAAGGTTTTCACAAAGAATGAAAATAACAACGTTAACTGCACGAGATGTCAGTGCTCCTATACTCATTCCTATATACAATATGATCTTAAACTTTGGCTGCTACTTCGTGTACCGGACACAGAATATTACATCATTTGAAATATTTAGTTTAAAAGTAGGGTTATAGTTTCCTTTATTTCAGGGTTAGGACTAGAGTTTTCATTTGGCTTATGGTTAGGGTTTTTGTTCTTGTAAAGCTTCTGAATCTTGAGAAAATAACCTTGATGTGTCTAGCTATGGTGTAGTTTACCTTCGAGTTATGGTAATATTTCTAACGAATCATGAGCGAAGCGTACGTGTGAGAAATCATATTATCATCACGAGAAGATAAAATTCATATCTCCAAGCGGCCATGTAATATTCTGTTTATTATATTGAAATAGATGAAATAGCGATGATGATAACTTCACATGTGAAGATGAAAATGATATTTTCACTGCTCACATATATTGAAGATATCATTTTTATCTTCACAAAGTTATAATGTTTTCTGAATAGGAGAAAACCTAGTATTTCATGAGTATTTCAGCTAGAAATCACATCTCAGTTTATTTCACACAAGTTTATTTCAAAGATTTACAAAATTATCAAGATAGAAAAATATACAAAAAATAAATAAGGCCATGCAAGAGAAAATATAAATATATAATAAAAAAATCGTGCGCAGTGGTCAATTGCGACAGTAGCGTGCTTACAGCCCGAGATTTCGAAAGCGGAAATTACTTATCAAAATTTCGGGATGCAAGAAGGCCATACGACGGCCGTACCTGTATATTGGCCAAAACAATAAATTCATAATTCGAATATTCACATTGAGTTCGGTCGATCATAATTGCATGTTTATATTCAAAACCGTTGGCAATAGTAAAGGCTATTTCAGATGCAGTGGAACACATCGCCGGCGCCGAGATAGAAATACCTTTTGCTTGGTTTCATTTCGATTAGCGATCTTTACAAAAGTTCCACTGCAGTTGCTCCACTGTATCTGAAATAGCAAAGTGAAAAGAAACTGCCGAGATTTTTGAGTCATCACGTATAGCAGTAGAAGCTAATTTTTTATTAGCTGTTGGTTACTAACCATCATATAACCAACCTCGTACCCAGGGTCTTCTCAGGGAGTGGAGCGAGGGAAGAGAAGACCCTGGTAAAGGCTGGTCACGTGACTCCAAGGATATTACCTGGCTTATTCTCGCTTATATCATCCGGGGGGCCGGATCGCTGTGAAAACATACCATAATACCATTTACAATTTATTGGAAAGACAGTACGGACTGCAGACAGCTGAAGTTGAAAGATGGTGGATCACTTCGAAAACTACGTTGATTTACTGGACATTTGTTGCTGTCATATTAAAGATAAATGATGATCAACGCCAGAACAGTTCGAATTTACAGTCTGACTGTTGAAAGCATTTATAGGGATTTCAGATTTCTGGTGTGGCTTCGGTCTCGACGTTTTATATTCAAACTGCATATTTCGAACTGTTCTGGCGTTGATCATCATTTATCTTTAATATGACAGCAATTAAATGTCCAGTAAATCAACGTATTTTTCGAAGTAATCCACCATCTTTCAACTTCTGTCTGGAGTCCGTACTGTCTTTCCAATAAATTGTAATATTTTTAAATTATCCATATACTGTACTTTCAATTATAAACGTTTGTGGTATGTTTTCACAGCGATCCGGCCCCCCGGATGATATAAGCGAGAATAAGCCAGCTGGCCTTTACCAGGGTCTTCTCTTCCCTCGCTCCACTCCCCTCCCATCCCGGGTGCTCCCTCCCCGGGCACTGAGAAGACCCTGGGTACGAGGTTGTCATATAACAAGATCCTCATGGATCCAAGTGGGCGTGCATGTTTACGAGGTTCTTGTGTCCGATTGGATAAAAAGGTCGGAAAACGTCGACCAATAAATTTGTTGTTCAAGAAGCTACATCTTTACCCAGGTTTTTAGCAACGAAACACTGACGTTTAGATGGGAGCCCGTCAGAGTAAACGTTACTGCAGTTGGACTGTCCGTGAGACGTTGCAGCCAAACGTTTCACGAATCACAATGGCTCCCTTCCTGACACACTTGTCTAGAGCATTACTTGAACTTTATCACGAGAACTTTCTTGAACTTTCTCATTGGTCTTACTCTGATGAAGGGCTCCACTCAAAACGTCAGTATTTTGTTACTAAAAATCTTGGCAGTTCGCCACCTTTCACTTTGCTATATCCAAAACACTCATGTCTATACGCAGCACTCTACGTTTTGACTATACTCTTCTATCTGAAATAGCCTTCACCGTTATCAATGCAACTTTATAGTTATGCAAATATACACCGCGCTCATGTCAGGGACAATTATTCTCCGTGTAAACGGGCGTTTTCATTATTTTGTCCATCCCACCTCGAATTCAAGCCGTCACTTGTGGGTGATAATGTTTTGCAAGCAGAAAACGCTTCGCAGCTGCCTTTGCTCAAAAGATCAACCATCATTCGCTAGCGAGATGCTTTTACATTACTACACAGTCCAAACACAGACTATGCAGATAGAACATTACCTATATAGAGCAAGGCTTTCGTTAAAAACCACACATGGGATAAGGAATATAACAAGGTGTTTATATACGCATTAATTTAGAAAGCACAATTCGTTTGAATTGGTCGTTTCTTGTTCCCCTTCCACCATTTAAAATTTCTTTGGACAATCTCCCTGCAGTGCTCTTATAGTATTTTCTCACGCACTCCGGCCTATGTAGGGGGCGAACGATGTAGTGTTTGTCTCGTCCTCCACCCTGCATGCAATAACCTCATCCCCAGCAGTGTTCATAGCGGCATTATAAATACTCTTCCAATATGTTCAAGGAAAGTAATTCGGCTGAGAAGGCCCTTGAGAACGATTTACAAGGGCCTTCTTAATTAGACAGTCGACTCTAATTCCCTGGCATGGGTAACGTTTTTGGGTTTAAGTGAGAATATATACTGGACGATTTACATTCACAGTATATATCGGATAGGTTTTCGTGCCAAATGGTTTTCGTCTGTTTTGGCGCGAAAACGGTCATCCTGGCAAAACGGCACAAAATAAACGGCACTGCAGGTCTTGTTCCACAGCTGATCCAATCATAACAACGTACACTGGTGCAATTTTTTTTTGGCTAACCTATCGTCTTCCGAAACGATTCCGACTTTCAAGGAATTACTTTAAGAAGACTACGACACAGACGTCCATTAATCAAGTCAGAGACAGAGAGTTGAATTTTATGTCCTGGAACGGCTCAAGAATATTGAAAGTCGGTTTGTGTTTTCTCTTCCTCTTAAACGTTTCCGAGTTTGCAGGCACAATCGAATTAAAGCTTATTGCGTTCTCGCGGTGTACGTGGTTGCTGTTGTGGTCGGACATTTTGCCGACGGACAATTTGCCGACAGACATTTTGCCGACAGAATAATACTCTGAAAGGTTGGGCCGAAATACTGTCACAGTAGGAGGTCTAACGTTTCGAGCGAAGGCCCTTCATCAGAGAGTGAAATGTAAAGAGAACTTACTTTACACTTACAACTTTACAACTTTTCACTTCACGTTTCACTCTGTAACGAAATGCCTTCGCTCGAAACAGTAGACTTTCTATGCACTGCACTATTTTCGCAGTACACCAACCTTTTAGATTTTTGATTTGTATATATGTATAATAGCTGCATTTTTCGATATTATATAGATTTACAAATTATGAATTCACCGCTTTGGTGACTAATATACTTATTGACGAGTTAATCTATATTAATATTGTCTGCAGGCCTTGTCAAGCTGACAAGATCAAATCCTCCGCAAATGTTTCTGAGTCCTGGACACGAGGGATCGAACCTGTAATCTTCTGATTACCGATGAGATGCTTTAACCATTGAGCTACCGAGACTCAGATGGAGAGCAAAGGTTACAATGATGTACTGGTTTGATTGATAGGGTTATCTGTCTGATTGTTATCTGTCTGATTGATATCTGTCTACTCCGTTGTGTCTACGCCAAGCTCGCGCACATTCATTGCATCAGTGTTATACTCATGCAACACACTGCAGATATAGTCATGACTTATTGCTAAAAAGCATTCACCGAGAGTGCTTTGTTACCACTTGGTAGCAAAATGTTTACGAAAATAGTGACAAAATCTTATGCTAACAAGTTTATTGTTTTCGTCAATCGAAAAACACGGAACACGTAACGCAAATTGAAACTCGACAAGCACCAGGCACATGAGATGCACTCATACGCCAAGTTTGATTTCATAGAAAAGTTCTGCGATTGGTGGCATTTTCAATTTGCACGGGCGTGCAAGATGGTGGAGGCTATTTCAGATACGGTAGAGCACCTATAGGTGCTAGTCACCAGGACTTTGGTGATTGTTTATATAACATATGCTTCGCTCTTTAAAAACCCCGCTTAAAATTTCTGTTTCGATTCAGTAATAACCCTGCTTTAAACAATCCTGCTTTTCTGAATCGAAACTGAAATAGCCTCCACCGTGCAAGATGGGCTTCTCTACGAAAATGAACCTAATTCAACCTAATTTATGATAATTATGCTAATTAATATTAACATAATGTGTCTTGTTCGGGAAATTTAAACGCATTGGTAAAATGTATAGAAAAACGCATTGCCGGGAAAGGTACAGCTTTCGCAACAGTTATGATTATTTCCAAAGATATCAATGCAAAGATGTGGTTCAATTTTGTATGTTTTTTTCTGGATGGTTGGTTTGCCTATATATACGTCTGGTTCAATACAAATTCTGACAAACACGCTTTACTTGACTCTGAAGATGACCGCCGCTGAGGCCGTCGAAACGTCAGTCACCAACAACAGTCTTTCTCAAGACTACAACAACCTGGACGATCAACTTCAGGTTCAAACCATTCACTTTATGAATATATCTAGCTTATATACACAATCTGTTTTCTTTGAATATCTTAAACTGCGCGCAGGCTATAAAGAAGCCGACTTTATAAAGAAGCCTCTTTTAACTCAAGTATCGTGAATTACAAAAGGAAACAAAACTTTGGATCAAGGCCATAGTTTTAGAATCAAGGCCATGTTTTCAAACTTCAATGTATTTTACGGGGGGTGTCTCCCTTCTATGTGATCGCTCCGTGTTTAAATGCAAAGCCCCCCTGATAAGCAGAAGAGACTTGATCGAGTAACCCATTGTTCGATGCTGTGAAAAATGAAGTCAAAACATTTCGGTGTCGGCCATCTTGGAGGGACCACCTGCAGCGCTATGTAGTTTCTGTTACAGAGCCATAGTTTGTGTGCTATGGTACAGGAAAACCTTCGACAATGATTCATTTTGAAAACTTAAAAAATCAAAGACAGATATTCTCTGTCACCTATAGTAAAACTATATAGCGTGATGCCAGAAAGTGGTTCCGAAGGTGGTTTCTCCAACATGGCGGTTGTTGCTGCAGTCGACTTCTGTGGCTCCAAGCTCCCGCGTTCACTACATCAGTGAATATATAAAACATAACCATCATGCACCAACCTCGTTCCCAGGGCATTTTGCCTCCTCGGTGGAAAGTCGGCGAAAATGGCCCTGGGATCGGCTGGTCACATGACACCCAGAATTTCTGGGTGTTTAGTATGATAATTTTTGTGGTCTTTGTTCCATTGCCTTTGTCTACTTTGTTGACCTGAATAATTGAGAAGTAATAGATCAAACACGAGTTTGAGTGTTTCATCAGGGGTTCCAAACACGAGAAAACAAATGAAAACCGAGGGCGTAGCCCGAGGTTTTTATTGTTTTCGAGTGTTTGGAGTCCCCTGATGAAACACGACAAACGAGTGTTTGATCTAGCTTCTCAAACGAGTATTCCTATAGCGATTTGCTCCCATAGCGATTTTATTTTAATATGTAGATTAAGAAATGTGATCCAGTTCACTAAGAATTTTCCTACAGGTTTTCATTGGGTATCAAAACTTATGCATGTGATGTGGTATACGTTCATGGATTGGCTATGATAATCATGAATTATTAATGAGTTTGAGAAATATTCAATGCTCTTCAGAGTTGTTCATTTCAGCGTTCGTCGGCATAAAAGCAGCTAACAAGCTTAATAATCCACCATACATCCATGGTTATCTCTTATAAAAAGTATGAAGAAGCATATATCGAATTTAGCGAAAGCTATCACTTCTAATTTCTGTAAAATTTGAAGACAGCATTCAGATTTAGATGAATAAATTATACTCGGCTAAATTAATTGAGTTTTATGACAAACCAATCGCATTATAGAATGGTCCAGCCGATCCCAGGGCCATTTTCGCCGACCTTCCACCGTGGAGGCAAAATGCCCTGGGAACGAGGTTGATCATGCAGCCAATGTATTTATTATTTATAAACACTCTATATGAGGCAGTTCAATAGTGAAATATTTCTTTGATTTGATCTTTCCTTCGATACTTTATACAGGTTTATGACATCAACCTTGCAGTCATCATTTCAGATACAATATTCTACTGCTAACTATAAATGTGATCTAATTCAAACGTTGATGGTATACTACTTGAACGTTAAACGAGAGATTTTATCAACTTTTTCTCTAAAATCCTCAACCAGTTTATAAAAAAACTATTTCGGAAAACGATTGGTATTTGGGTTTATACAATAACCTGTTTAGTACGCGCATTCTCATTGGTTGTTGGCCATGATCTATTAGAGGACAGATGCACGGATCACGTCAGCTCACGCCATATCACGCCATATCACGTCAGCCGACTGCGTTTATCTTTTTGCATGCACCAGAAATTGCCAAAGAGCTAATAAGCCTTTTGAATGGTTTGTTTTCAATTTTTATTGTATAAAACAAATAGATTCCATTTTGCAGTTGTCTGTTCAGTTATAGATGCACAGAAGACGTCAGAACGTGGTAAGAACATCAGTGGTTGACATCACATCATTAGTATTTTAAAAACATGAACCTGTATAAAGTATCAAAGGAAAGTTCAAATCAAAGAAATATTCCACTATTCAACTATTGGCCTCATATAGAATGTTTATAAACAATAAAAAAAATTGGGGTTACAGGTACTTCCCATGAAGTTCCTATTGTTGTGATATTGCATGCATTGTACACAACGTTTTTCGAACCTTCGCTCTTGTCTTGAAATTTCAAATATTCCTTTTCTTTGTTTTAGCTAAAAAGTGAAATTTCGACAAAGAAAGCAATCTTAAGCGCCAAGTGCCATGACGCGTGCTGACGTCATAAACCTGTGACATATTTCAACGAAGTCCACTTTTCAGTATTGTGCAATAGATATACCAGGCGGAAAACGTAATTTAAAGATAAATAGAGCCCAGCAAATGACTTTGAGACAAGACATAATGAAAGAGATTTAATTGCTAACATTTCGTACGTTTCGTACTATATACCAATAATTTGTAATTATCTTAAACCGCTCTGACGATGTTACCTGAATAATTTGTAATTACATAGCTTATAAACCGCTCTGATGATGTTACGCTGCAAGCAACGAAACGTTAGCAATTAAATCTCTTTGATATATGTCTCGTCTCAAAGTTATTTGCTGCGCTCTAATATTTATCTTTAAATAAGTCCACTTATTTAATCAATCAACGGCTCCAAGTTTGGCGTAGCATATACCAATATTACATCCAATTAACAATTATAGGAGAAGGTTGAGCATGATACAGAGAATTATCAAGACCGAGGTTTTTGTTTTTATAACAACTTTATTGGGTAAACTAATAACAAAAAGTACAATATAAATTATAACAATTAAATAACACACAGAAAAATAGGAAACAAAGTTTTCCCAACCGGGAAAAGCGCGTACTGGACAGTGGAAACCGTGAAAAGGACGAAATCTAATATACGCCGATATCATATCATAATATATCATGGAATAGACTGAATTAAAGATCTTTCAGTGCAGGTAATGGCTGACTGTAAAGTCTGGAAAATGTTGTATCCTGCATCTCGGCCAAGGCTGTAAGATGGCGATGATGAGACGCTCCTCCCGTAAATTAAAATATACAATAAATCTATATACATATGGCAGATAATTATACTATCTCTTGTGGCAGGGGTAATCACGTACAAGGGACCACGGAAGGAATGTAAAAACTAGTAGGGGCAATTTACAGAGAAATTGCATGAAGAATTTCAAAGTTGAACTATGTGGTTAAAAAAAAAAGATCGAAAAGTGGCGAATTTACATAACTAGGGACTTTAAGAGCAAGACTTGAATTTTGAGTGAGTTGAGTGCGCGCTCATTACTGGCATACAAGAGATAAAAAATTGTGGCCGTTCAGGTCTGTATGTCCATATAGAGCCTTACAAAAAATACCAAGTCCTTAATTTCTCTTTCATAATAAATAGTAGCAAGTTGAAAGCCAATAGCCTCTATATATAGGGCGTAATTTCGCCTGGCTTGGATTTTAGAATTCATCTGGTGGATCATCTCTGGATCCTTTCAATCTTAGAAAGGTTAAAAGGTTTGTATTAGCTGCCAAAGCCAGATAGTGACACATGAACGAGACCTTGATAATTTTCGGTACCATGCATGCAAAAACCAAGTTATCCAATGTTTCCGTGTGCATGTAATCAAGTGTAATCTACGTCACTAGACAAGCCCACGCAAATGCTACATGATAATCAAATAGCTAAACAACGTATACAGAATATAAAGTCACCATGCGTGCGTTTCACCACGAAAATAAAACTCAAAATGTGATGAATATACAAGAAATTGTCAATAAACCTTACTTCTCAAGTACTGTCTTGATATATAGGGGTGGTGGCCTATGTGAAGTGCTTGGTCTGTATTAACATATATCAATTCAAACATACACAGATATAACTATGTGATGTTGTGCAATGCTCAAGTATGATCAGAAAGTTACTGATTCTAGAGAAATCCGATTCCTGACGAGAACGCAACCTTCTGATTGTCTCATGAGTGAAATATTTTCATGTCCTATATATGTCATGAGTGAAATATTTTCATGTCCTATATACTATGCAGACTCTAGCTATTAGCCACATGGTCGGAGCATCTACTTAGCGATCGGAAGATTACAATTGTACACAGGACATATATGAATCTTAGTTCCACCATTTGATTCCTTATAGCTCAAAGGTTGGCGCACGCGCATCTCCCTATAGCTCAGAAGTTTATAGATGTACACTGTACACACACACACACACACATGCATATATATATATATATATATATATATATATATATATATATATATATATATATATATATATATATATATATATATATATATATATATATATATATATATATATATATATATATATATACATACATACAACCTGCACTGCACCATCCAAGTCCGGAAGGTTGTGGGTTCGATATTCCCTTCGGGGACCCAGAAATATGTTCTGAGTGTACAGAATTATCTTGAGCAGGACAATTAACTATTACATACTGTTATTATTACCAAACAATTTCTCCATTCATACAAACATCGTCGATATCATTAATAAAGTAGTGTTGTTGATTAATTTACCGTTATATTCCGATATACAAATGTCGATAATCATATTGCACGAACTATAGTTATCCAATACAGTTTTCAAGTATGTTTTAGCGAATTACTGTCATAATATTATAAGCACTTCCATAAGCATCTCACAATGATCACTGATTTTGAAGTTAAATATCTGAAAACTAAAGTAGTATATCGTGTTCTGCTATGAACTGTATACCCTGTATAACGCAAGCATTATATTTATGTGGAAATGCGTTTATTTAAAAAAATATATATAAACATTCTCTAATTGCATAACCTCTTTAGTCCAATTCTTATTAAGTTCAGGATATCATTTATAGCCTAATTAAAATCAAGTGTTGACGTAATTCACTTATGACGACTACCTGAAATTAAATTGTAGTGCAGAGCCCTTTTATATTTTATACACCAGCCAGCTGTAAATTATGATTTAGTATATTGAAGTGAATTCCATAATAAGTGACTTAAACTTTACTTTATAAAGATGGCTATTTAAATGTACCATAATCATTATTTCTCTTTTTAATACATTATCTCTACCATAGTATATCAATTCTCTTATATATTATTTTAGCACATTTCTTTGTAATATTGTATCTAAAATCTCAACTGTATTTATAATTCGATAAACATTTTATTCGCTATTTCATATCCTTATTCTTTCCTTCAATCTCCTAACCATAGTTATCAATCTTTTATATAAATATTATTTTAGCAAATTTATTTGTAATATTGTATCTAAAATCTCAACTGTATTTGAAATTCTATAAAACGTTTGGCTAGCGAACTGATTTGGAAACCTAAATTGCAAAAACTAAAGGTCTTCTACAAAAAGCTTCCAAAGGCTTCCAATAGGCCTATATTCCTAGATTATTAAAAAAATAAATATTATGTAAGGGCGAATCAATAAATTATAATTTAAAAAAATCATATAGCCAGCTCATGTGATACTTTGAGGGAATGCCGGAGAAAAACGAAAGCCAGAATCAAATTTTGAAAGCCCCCCAGCACCCCCGGTTCCTACGCCTATGTCTCGAAATCCAGAGAAAAATATAATAACAGCCCCCTCTCAACAGACAATGGCATAAATCGTGATATTTTATAAGCCCCATAGCAACAACAGCCCAGAAACCTATGTATGATAGGAGTTCCGGGGGCCTACGATTTAAAGTCGTTATCCGAGGAGGTCCGACTCAGCATTTGAACCTGTGTCTTCCAGCTCATAGACATGTGTGGTAACCAGTAGACCACAACAGCTGGTTGAAAACTAAACTAAACTAAACTAAACTAAACTAAACTAAACTAAACTAAACTAAACAAAACCAAACCAAACCAAACTAAACTGAAACGCGTATCAGTGACGTCATCTACGTAATTTTAATTATCATCACCATCAATTCCAGAGAAGAACCTGGGCCGAATTTCTGTCGAAAGTCTATTTCGCCAACGACACTACAATCTCGTTCCCAGAGCCCGCGTTCCCCCTGACCTGCGGGCGGAAACAGAAAAACATGGTTCCGGTTGCGTGAGAACGCATGCGTGACAATAAACCGGGAGGGCCTGCGAACAAGCATTTGCTTTGCTTTTGGCATAATTTGTCGGACGAGGATATTGATATTTTTCATGCTGCTTTAGAAACAACAAACGGGATATTGTAATAAAGGAGCATCAATATGAAGCGCTCAAGAGTATAGTCGTCCGAGGAAAAGACAATTTGGGAGCAATTATAGAAATACCCGTTCTGGCCGTCCACTTTTGAAATCGAAATACAAACCAGGTTGCTCTAAAATCTTTTTAAATATGTCGAAGGTTTATATTTTGTGTACTTGTTGATAGTTATCAAATTAAATTGGGTTTTAAAATAGAATGAAGCAATTGTATATGATGAACTTTTCGTAATTTGACCCTTTTACTAACTGTCAACAGATCATACAAATAGCGAAAGTGGACAGGTATTCTACAATTTAGCGCAAACGGGGCAACGAAAGGTGGAGTATCTTTCTATGAGCAGATTGTCCAGCCAAGCCAAATAATATTCGCTCACCCAGAAGCCTTAATAGAAGATAGAAAGGTCTTCCAAAACATTTTGTTCACGCCTGTTTGAACAACATTGTTCTTGTTTTTTAAAAATATATATTAGTTTATCGTCCCCGCCCGCATCCTTTTTTCTGGCCGCATCAATTTGTTTAAAATTTTTGCATCGAAAATCTGTCTTGTTTTTTGGGGCCTTTTGCACCAACTGTCGGCCATTTTCGTGCATTTCGGTATCTTCCAGTTCATTTCGGGTTTTACACGCCACAATTTGTTTTGGCGCAATCTTGTATCTTGTATCAATCTTGTATGAATTTCTCTGCAGAAATCCATTCGATGCTGTCATGGTTTTTGTTTGTGCTTGTAATACAACGTTAAATAGATTTAATATGTGTTGGGATTAGGTTTTGGTAGGGGTGATGGGTGATGGCTATTTCGGAGAAGTCATCTTGAAAAAAAAAAGAAAAAGAAAAAGCGTCCGCATTCTCCTTTTTTTTAAAGTTAGGACGATAAACTACTATATTTTTTACTTGGCCTAATCCATGATAGAAAAACTGTTAATTATTCCAATTATAGTCAGCCAATCAAAATACTTCCGGCGATGGATTATCCCAGAGTCTCCGTTTCCCCCCGCAGGTCAGGGGGAACGCAGGCTCTGGGAACGAGATTGCCAAAACTCAGCATAAGAGACTGGATCGAGTAACCCATTCTTCGATGCTGAAACGAAAATATCTCGCGGCAGCCATCTTGGAGAGACCACCTGCGCTCTGTAGTTTATGTTACGGAACCGTAGTTTGTGTGGTAAAACACACGAAAACCTTCGACAACTATATTCATTTAGGCATCACAAAGCAAAGAAAATATAAGCAAATAAAAGAAGAAGTGAGAATAAAAAAGAAATAAAGACAAATAAAAAAATAGTCGCCCTTCGGGACTCACACCTTAGATTCTTCCGCACCATACTGCCCAACGGCAACACTTAACCATCATACTACGGAGCGTACTCCGAGAAACCCAAACAAAAAATCGTACTATATGTTAATTGGTTAGATACCTTCATAACCTTGAAAAATATGACTTTTTAAAACTGCTTAAAACCACCATTAACTTATCTGAGAATAGTTTGAAACCAAAAGTGAGACTGGTTTTTCAGGGGGCCGAAGAGAAATAGATTTGGTACTGGAAAAAAATTTTACACAACCAAATTAAGATCAGAAATTTAACCGTCCCAACCATTTATGCGTAAAGAACATTTTTTAAACCCAAGAAGAAAAAAGTTAGATAAAGCCCAATTCCCAACATTTCGTCGATACACGTTTTAATAACAAATCCAAATAGATATACAGACAGATGCCACTGCAACTTTCAGATTATTATCTCCCTATATACAGAGATGCAGGAATCCAAGGAATACAAGGAGAAGAATACAATAATAAAAGCTAATGTGCAATGATGACTAAGGAGAACGGATGACGAGATTCCAATTTTAAATGACGAACTCTTAATTTTTTATGTAAATAGTTATGAAAACTTTGCTACCCAACCCTTCAGACAAGTGATTTTTTACCCAACCATTTAGGTCTTAGAGTTTTCAGTTGCCCATTACCATTTTCTCTTTGGCCCCCACCCCGGCCATAAATAATAACCGGTCCCTTAGTTTTGCTCAAAATAGTATATTTCTTAAACCATATTTACAATTACTTTTATCTGTTGTTGCCAACTTTGATTGCCATTTTCTCTAAAACTGTATTTCCGGAAGTGTACTAGATTTTTTATGATTTTCTCTTGAATATATTCTTCATTAAAATAATGGATCCTTTTAGCCTACTTCAAGGTTTGTGTATATTTTTAATCATTACAAAATATATTTTTGCGAGATATACTGGAGCTTCTTGCTTTAAAATATTATGTGTATTTTGAAAACAATTATGTCTTCAACAAGATCTCTTAAAATATACGTAAAAAGTACAACTTCAGGGTGAGTACCGGCAGACATATACTAAATTAGATATCAGACACTTGTAGCTTACAGGAAGTCGAGTGCGAAAGAATGTTCTTCCTTCGAGGAAGAACAAATTGCTAACCTTCAAAGATCTTGCTCAAATGCTAACCTTGAAAGATCTGCTGCAGCAAAACAAAAACGCTTCCAATCGAGCAAGCATCACCACCAAATGAAAGTAATAAAATCTAGCATATATCTTTCTTACAGTTAGGAAACCAATCGAAATTGTTCAAGATCCAATGATTTCTCAGGAAGGTCATGCAAACAAAACGCTTGCAGTCAAGCAGGAACGACCCAAATAAAAGCAAAACAAATTCTTACAGTTATAGAATAGTTTATTTGTCGAAATTGCTCAAAATCCAACGATTTTACAGGAATATATTGATGTAAGAGCATTGAGATTATTGTATAATGCTCCTAATACGTCTTTATTATTATTATTATTATTACATAACATCTCTCTTATACAGTTAGAAAAGCAATCAAAATTGCTCAAAAAACCGGCAATTATTTAATTCTCAGGAAGGTCGTGCAAACAAAATCGCTTTGTAATCTAGCAGTCGTGCGTGCCACAGGATAAAAGTTAACAAATCTAGTGGCTTATATAATATCTCTCTTATACAGTTAGAAAAGAAAACGAAATTGCTCAAAAAACCAATTATTTAATTGTCAGGAAGTTCATGCAAACAAAAATCGCTCGCATGCAGTCACGACCACCGGATAAAATAAAACATCCAGTGGCTTATATATATAACGTAACTTCCTTTCATGCAAACAAAAACGCTTGTAATCTAGCAGTCGTGAACACTGGATATAAAAGTTAAAAATCAAAAGTTCTATAGTATAAATTTCTCAAAAAACAACAATGATTTCTCTGAAAGGTCATGTGAACAAAAACGCTTGCATGCATTCATGACCACCCAGGCACGGACTGGCCCACCGAGACACCGGGAGATTTCCAGGTGGGCCCCTTGTTCCTGTCCTTGTGTGGGTAAACTAAAATAATTTTTCTGTTTTAGTTTGCAAATCTGAGTACAAGTTCCTCGGCTATAGAGATCACTGGTGCGACATTTGTAACCAATAATTTCATGGAACAAAAATTTTTCAGAAACACTTAAAATGAATAGTGACTGATATCTGGATGATAGAAGCAGTTGCACTGTTTCGAAAGCCATTTTATTATTAAACAGACTGTTTGAAGCAACTGAAGGCATCTACTCAAGCATATCTCGTACCAGGCTCATTTCGCCTCTACGTTAGAAGAACGTTGCACATGGTTACACCAAGTACGCGTCCTCCACTCGTTCCAAGTTTTTTTCCAAATTTGGAAGCCCTTCCAAGTCCCCCACTCGTTCCAACAATCCAACCTCCACGAGTTTGCATTATTTTCGATGTACATCTGGGGTCAGAGTA
This sequence comes from Chrysogorgia sp. JL179-B06, assembly GCA_035772405.1. Classification (NCBI taxonomy): domain Eukaryota; kingdom Metazoa; phylum Cnidaria; class Anthozoa; order Scleralcyonacea; family Chrysogorgiidae; genus Chrysogorgia; species Chrysogorgia sp. JL179-B06. Next base: position 17,973,490 of record JAYKKM010000475.1, on the reverse strand, counting down.
TTCTCAGAACGCCGGAAACGCCATTTTAGAGCCTCAATTTTTAAAATTTTCACGGGGGTTATGTCCCGGTCCCCCTAGAAGGATTTCTCGCACCAATGCTATCTTCGTGGCTACGGCTCTGCTGAGTATTGACATTGTATTATAGTGGGCACTTCCAGTTGCCATTTCCCGGTAAATATTTGAAGTCCAGTCCGCGCCTGTGACCACCGGATAAAAGTAAAATCCAGTGGCTTATATAAATATCCTTGCAGTTAAAAAAACAATCGTAATTGCAGTCAAAATCCAACGATATCTCAGAAGATCATAACAAAAAAACGCTTGCAATCGAGCAAGCATGACGGCAGAATAAAATTAAAAAATCTTATAAATCTTATAAAACCAAACGAAATTGCTACTTGATAAGTAGAATATTCATGTCAATATCTCTCATCTATGTTATCTCGCTGTTTAAAATGGGACACCATTATTCTAACAACCATATAAGGCCTCAAGTATTGCTGCCATTTTAGATATATCCTTCGCAACCAGGCTCCGTCATTTCCTCTCCATCCGGGAGTTTGATCTGCTTTCCACTCTTAATTCGTCCTCTCTTCAATGTCACTACCGCATATTTGGATATCCCAAACTGCATACCAATGTCAGTGCTACATTGTCGGACGGTCTGCACCAGCGAATCAACTTCCTTGTCATTTCTGGTGAAGATTTTATGGTCATCCATAAATAACATGTGATTGATCATTGGGCCATCCTTCTCCAGTTTATATCCCATTCATGTCTCACGTATAGCACATGTACATGTGTCACGGGTATTAGCGCAATCACAAACAACAGTGGTGAAAAAAGTCTCCTTGGTAGATCCCTCTGTTAATGTTCACTAAGCCTATAAACTCTCCATCAGAGTACAAATTGGTTTTCCTTTTGGTCATACTTCTGCACATGAGGTCAACCATATTATCGGCTACTCCAAGCATTTTAAGTGTTGCAATTATCCAGGAATGTGGTATCATGTCATATGCCTTTTTATAATCTATCCAGACAATATGTTTGTTCTTCTGCGTTTGCAATTTTTAGTACACACGTATCAATGGAGAGATCTTTTGTTCCGTGACATCCTTTTCTGCAGCCTTTCTGTTCAACAGGAAAAGATTGTTTTGCGCTAAGTGAGAGTATGTTTTTTCACTAAACATACCTGTCAACAGTTTTTATAAAAGGTTCAGGCATGCAATTGGTCTATATTTATTCGCCTGTGTCCTTTCGTAGAATCTTTCATTTGCAATATATAGTCCACCCTTCTACCATCAGGCACATTTCCCGTTGTTACACATTCATCCAGTGCTTTTGCCAAACACTCATGGAGAGAGGTAAAGTTTTTCAACCAGTAGCCTTTTTTCCAACCATCAGGTCCTGATCCCTTCCAGTTTAAATTGGTTTTCAACATTCTCTCTTGATGTTAATATCCTCCTGTTTTGCTCCTTGAAATTTCTCCTCAATCCTACGGATCCATTCTGCTCGATCATTATGGTTAACATTGGTTCCCCAAATATTCGACCACAACTTTGTTGACTCTTCAGGGTATGGTGATACTGTTCTAGTTTTCCCACCTTCAAGGGATTTAAAGAATCTAGCTTGGTTTGTGAAAAAAAACGATTATCCTGCAACTGCTTCATTCTATTTACATATCTTTTAATCTTGTAAGCTTTAGCTAGCTACTGTTTGATACAGGTTGAAGGCGAAGGGTTTCCAAACCTTTCGCCTCCAACCTGTATCTTCTATATAATTTTTCCTTTTACTTTTCTTTCCATTCTTCCATTTTCCTCTGAATCAAGCTTCAATTTCACCCAAATCTCTCCTCAATCGTTTAATATTGCCTTCAATACGTCTCGTAAATAGAGCAAAACGGTGTAAACCTTTGCCTCGAAAAAATTATACATTATGAAAACCGAGAAGAAGCACCTCCTCAACAAAAGTTCTAATAAAATTCTTCACGCCAAACAAAGAGAATGAATCAGCCCAAGAGTAATCCCAACACTGTCATCGTTCTGCACACAAAGCCATGCACTCAGAGGAGTTCACGTTTTTGAGATTGCACATAAACTAATATATGCAACACGTATTTAGTTGATCTATAGAAGCGCAGTAAAAACTCGATTTTGACTTTTCAAAAGCAATATTTGAAAACAAATTAAGTCTTGCTTGAAAATCTTCACTAAAGATATAGACATACAAACGTTTCTGTTATAAATCCTCGCGTGCTAGCACTCAACATCGTACCCAAGTCGGGGGCGTGGGTGGGCGGGAACGGAGATAAGACCCTGGGTACGAGGTTGTAATGCACTTTTCTATAGGAACGAAGATGTATAATTAGTAAAGATTTTGAAGATAAAAATTCACCTATACCTCTATATAAGCAATCACCAAATTACCTTCCGGCGTTTTTCTATAATACAAAATAAAGAAGACACTATATGAATACATACTTGAAAACAAAATTGGTCAAGTAAAGGAGAGGGAGACGAGGTCAACAATTTTAATGGCAAAATTGAAAGGCATGCGCTATATGATAAATTTTAATTTCAATTCAATATTCTTATTGAATAATTTAGCATGAAACATTTTTAAGGATGTTTTATGGATTTTAACTTTAATTTTAGATTAACTCAAGTTCGAAATATGGGAATAATAGGCCTGTGACGTAAATACCTTTGCAGCCAGGGAGCTAGATTTCATTTTCAATAGCAAATTATTACTGTGGTCGGGCTGTAAACAATAGCGTTTGCAAAGGTATTTACCAGTCCATTTACCAGTCCATTTATAAATTGTCGCATAAATCAGTATAAGTAGGCACTTCAATTTAAATCAGTATAAGTCTTACAATAGATTAGTAGAATTGTATATTTTTAATATTTTAAAATGTGATACGCATTTCAAATTAGCTTATTTATAGCTATACTAAATGTGTTGAATAATAATAATAATAATAATAATAATAATAAAAAATACACAGAAATTAAGTATGATTTAACTAAAGGTGTGGAGAGGGGAAGTGACCAAGGTATTTATCCTGCCGGTCATCATAGGTGCCTTGGGAACGATGACAAAAAATGTGCAAGATAACCTGGACAAGCTGAAAATAGACAATAGAGTAAGGGATCTTCAGAAGATCGGATTATTAGGAACGGAAAGAATCGTGAGGAAGGTCCTAGACTCGTAAGCTGCCATCTATATGCTGCGGGAAGTAGCATGATGTCAGGTACAACCGATGTAAAACCGAGTAAATGTGGAAAATAATAATAATAATAATATGCACATGGTGCAATTATTTAGCGAGGATATTGGGATGGAATTTGGATTGAAAAAATGTGGAGTGCTGATGATGAAGAGAGGGAAAGTGCAGAAAAGTGAAGGAATATAACTGCCAAGTGGAGAAGTGATGAAGAAAATTGAGGATGATGGATACAAGTACCTTGGAATCCTGGAAATGGATGACATCCTGGAGGAGGAAATGAGAAGTAAGTTCAAGAAGGAGTACTTGATGAGATTGAGATTAGTGTTGGGCTCGAAACTGAGTGGAAGCAATAAGATTTTGGCTGTGAACACATGGGCGATTGCTTTGTTGAGGTATGGTGCAGGTATAGTAAAGTGGAGTCAGGAGAAAGTACAGACATTGGATAGAAAGACTAGAAAGCTTCTTACACTGTATGGCGTGTTTCACCCAAAGAGCGATGTTGATAGACTGTATCTACCTAGAGGCAAAGGTGGAAGAGGACTTATCAGCTGTGAAATATGTATCAGATCGGAGGAAAACAATCTGGGGTGGTATGTGAAGAAAAGTGTGGAACCAATGCTAGTGCAGGTAAGAGAAAGTGGTGTGCTGAAAACAGAAGAATGTACACAAAAAGAGAATTATAAGAGCAAGAAGGAGAAGGAGAAGGTAGAGAGATAGGAAAACAAGGCAATGTATGGACAGTTCTATAGAGGACTGAAAGAGAATCCTGGTATCGATCAAGAAAAATCATGGTGGTGGTTACGGAAGGGAGATTTGAAGCCAGAAACTGAAGCCTTACTCTGTGCAGCACAGGAGCAAGCGTTGAGGACAAAATACGTGAAGAACAAGATTGACAAGACAGGGGAGGACCCATCTTCCCGGATGTGTGGTGAGAAAGGGGAGACAGTGTGGCTGGTATATTGTGCATGAGTGGCCCGAGCTGGTGTAGTAAGTTGGCGCAAACGGAGTATAAGAGGCATGATGCAGTGGCAAGGATTGTACACTGGAACATGAGTGGAAAATATGGGTTGAAGAGAGCTGACAAGTGGTACGAATATGAGGCTGAGGGATTCGTGGAGAATGAGGAGGTGAAGGTGTTGTGGGATTTTATGGTGCAGTGTGATAGAAAGATTAAGCATAGAAAACCAGACATTATGTTGATAGACAAAAGAAGAATAAGTGTGTGATAGTTGATGTGGCAATCGCTGAGGACGGTAGAGTATAAACAAGGGAAGACGAGAAGGTTGAGAGGTATATAAGGCGATAAGACACTTCGCTTAAGATTGTCTTCGTACAGTAGTTTGTGTTGTTGTAAATGATGGATAACACCCGCGTAATGTAGTAAACGTTCTATAGATATTCAGGTAAGGCACAATGAAAAACTAGGCAACTGTATTTCTGTATTTTTCTACCAATGTAGGTCTGACATCTGATAAAATGATACTATATCTAAACAGGAACTTTGGCACGTCTAAGCTTAATGATAAAATACGAGAGTTTGTTGGGAGAAGGGCTAACCCTCCTTGGCGATATTTCGCTATGGTCTACCCGATATCTCGCCTAGAAAACTCAAGAGGGCTGGCCCTCCTAAGAAAGCTGGAAAAATTAAGCGTATAGCGTCGTTTTTGTTGAAGAAAATAAAACAACTAGGTGTTTCTGTTCAAAGGTAATACTGATGGAAAATTAACCGATTGTCATGCTGTCGTATGTAATTGTTTGTACGAGGCACAATTCTGGTTTATGATTGGTTCGCAAATGTTGCAAAATGTCCATAATTGTAAGTGAAGAACATTCATCAAGATCGGTAAGATCGAAAAATCGCGTGGCGTGAATATAGGTAGACCTTAAGATAGGTTTCAACACCATTGTAGGTACTTAAATACTGGCCCTTCGATAAAGATAGTTGTGCTTTTATTATCCTTTAATTACTTTTTAATAATTAACGACTTAACATCACGGCTCATTTTCAATATTGGCCATTGCACATCGAGTTAGCATTTTCGTATAGTATATGCAACACAACAGTGCAAAGTATCCCGGTTAATCGAGACGACTGGTGACAGTACGGTTGTAATATCCACCATTTATTATATACACGTCAAAGTTACTGCGTTCTGATTGGTCCGAGAGGAGTACAATTATTTTATTAATTGTACTGCAGTACAATTAATGATTTTCCCAAAACAAACAAAATGGCAGATCAAATCTTGTCATGCATATAACAAGTAATCATATGATATTGCTCATACAATTAAGAATTTACACTACTCGTGATATTTGTGACAATTTTCAAATATCACGAGTAGTTTAAATCCTTAATTGTATACTCGCGATCATATGATTGCCTATAGTAAGTGTACAAGGAATTTTATTCGAGATGGGTTTCGATTCTAGGTACCAGAATCATCCTTAGGTGCAACAAGCTCAAATCAACATAGTTTTTTATAATAACCCCACACTGCTAAGTTAACTGAAAAATAGATCGTCAACCACAACAGGAGCGAACTTACAAGCCAAGGGTAACCTGCTGTAGCAGTTTAGATATGGAGTCAACCGGAATCAGTGTTCTGTAGCTCGTATATGTATATACTGTCTAAGAATTCGCATTTAATATCCATTTGCTTTGCCAAAATTTAACACTGTAACAGTTGGCTGGGCAACCGCAGCTTTCGCCAAAAGCGGTCCCAAAAGCCTCTTAAGAACTTGCTAGTGCAGGGTCAGTACTAGATCCCATCCGGCTCAGCTCCAAAGTCAAGAGTGGAGGCCTAAGGCACAGTTTCCGGGCCGAGACGTTCTGCGGAAATCTTCTCAATGCCATAAATATCGATTTCAATTAACTTGAGGGCGACTTACGAACCAGACTAAGCTAATACCGTTTCTTAAATTCGTTTTGGATGGTATTTGAAGCCAAGAAATAATCACAACGAAACAAGTGAGCCATAGGAAACCAGGCCAGCTTGCCTCCATATAATCCGCAGGGTCTAAGACAAGTTTCGGCTGTAACCTTCGTTCTCAGGCATCTCGATTTTGGAACTTAGGTCGATGGCATCTAATGTTGACCACTGGCAGCGAGTTGCGAATACTAAACAATACATGTGGTGAATATGGCAGCTTGGAGTAGACAGACGATATAATCAATCCCTGAGTATATTTGAGCTTGACGATCGTACACCGCACGACATACATACTATATATACTAGATGCAAAGCTGGAAGCAAAACGGCAAAGGTTTCGTTAGCTGATCACGAGCCGATTACATTTTATGAATATTGTTTTCCAAGAGCAAGGATCATCTACATGTACAACTATTTGCCAAAGAATAACCGGAGTAATTGAATAATCGTTTGAAGGTTGTTAGAGTGATATGTTTACTTATGATGGGTTTTGGTAATGGGTATTGGTTTCTTAATTGTGGCCTGGACACGCATTATTACATGCACGAGGCATTTTGTCTTTCCAAATCCCATTACTCATTAGACTCTTTTTGTTCACTGACTGAAGGAGACTCAATGAAGGTTGTATTGACAAAGAGTGCATCTACCACACGCGTAGACAAGAGGATAAGTAGGTGACAGAACTCATGGTTATTGATTTGAATATAGCTGATATTGAAATTCAGCTTGCACGGAACTACCACACATCTCTAAATAAAGACTGGTCCAGCAACTTATATTGTTCAGAAAATGACTAAGCCGGAAGTATACATGCATATACACATACATATATACATACACACACATACATACACACACATACATACATATACATATACTTAATTGTATTCCCCTAGGGGCTTTTCAGTAACAATATTTTTTAGCTCGGACGTGGCCGAGTCGAAGGTATGTCAAAGGCGCCGCAGGCTGCCACCATATACGACCCATGTCGTCTGAACACGGAGCACAGCGTTCTAAGTATTGATTTCACTGAAGGAGGAAAACCAGAGACCCCGAAAGAAACCCTCGAAGCACAGGAGAGATCAACTAATAACTAATAACTCTACTCACATGAGTTCAAGCTCTCGAATCAACACGAGGTTATTCCCAGATAAAGTTATATACCCATCCAAGTGGGTCATGACCTACCTATACTATCAAGTTTTGTGATTGGTTGATTCAAACAATAAAACAATAGAATCAACCAATGTCCTAACCCTATCACTTTTGTTCCATATAGCCAATCACAAAACCTGTTCATTTTAGGTACGTATTTACCCATCCAAGTACTATTGACTTAGCGGTGAGTGACAAAGCCTTAATAGCACACGCCACCCGAGCTCCTATAGCGCGCGGCCATCTTCTTGTGAAGAAAACAAAAATGCACAAACCTTTATGTTTGCGGATGATACAAACCTATCTTGTATATATAAGGTATCGTCCATAGACACTGAACATAAAATTAATATTAACTTGAGAATGTGCATAAATGGCTGACTGCCAACAAATTAACATTAATATTAAATAAAGAAAAACTGAATTTATGCTTATTGTATCAAGACAAAGATTGGATCAAAATCTCCAAAGATGTACACATAGTCATTGAAGACCAAAACATAACACGGGTATTTGAGAAAAACGTTCTTGGGGTAAATATTGCCGACCATGAGTTGAAGTGGAAAGAGCGTGGACAAAGCGCATTGTAAAAAAGAGCAAAATGTTTTGTAACACAAAATGCATTAGTAAATATATTTAACACACTTTTTTTAGTTGTTTTACTCCACTTCACGTATTGCTCGACCGTATGAGTTGATGGTGGGAGTAAACAGATGGGTCATAACTTATATACTTTGCACAAAACAGCCCGCTCGAGTGATAACGTGTTCAACGTATATGAAATAAGATTCAAAGATATATTCCAAAATCTGAAATGGGAACCAATAGATACACTTAAAAAGCGAGAAGACGCAATCACTTTCAAAGCATTAAGAGGTGTGACACCAAAACACCTACTAGATTTGTTTCTTCCTATATAGTTATAATAGCTTAGAGCCTATAACTTAAGAAAAATTATCGTAAGCTTTGCGATCTTTATATATTTTTTTCTCCTAACGAATTGAACCTGGGACACCCCAAAAATATTTAATGTTTATCTAGATTCATTCCTTTTGTTTTTACCTATATCACTTCATGTTTATCTAGATTCATTCGTGTTGTTTTTTAGTTATATCACTTCATGTCTATCTAGATTCATTCGTCTTGTTTTTTTAGCTATATCACTTCATGTCTATCTAGATTCATTCGTCTTGTTTTTTAGCTGTATCGCTTCATGTTTATGTACTTCATGTTTATCTAGATTCATTCGTCTTGTTTTTAGCTATATCACTTCATGTTTATCTGTAGATTCATTCGTCTTGTTTTTAGCTATATCACTTCATGTTTATATCTAGATTCATTCGTCTTGTTTTTAGCTATCATAGCTTCATGTTTCATCTAGATTCATTCGTCTTGTTCTTTAGCTATACAGTAAAAACCCGCGAGTAAGAATCTGCGTTTTCCCAAGTTAGCCTAAACAGGTTCTTATATATAAATGGTACTTAGCACAAATTGAGGCTATTTAGGTTATTAAATAGGTTCTTACTTTCTAAAGAAAAAAATACATTGTAGCTAATAGAATTTAGTGGTATTCAGCCTGTATTCCTTATAATATAACATCTGCATATACCATGATTGTAAGTATTTATAAAGAAATTCATGAAAAAACAGACTCTTCCATATGCTGATGTGTAGCCATGGAGATACTGTATAAACAATATATATATACAGTTACAGTATTTATGTGTAATTACAACAATAACAATTCTATTTGATTTTCAACATTGGCATTTACATTGTATTAAATTGGAGTAATAAGGCACCTGTGTCTCCAAAAATGTTGATCTGTATCTTATTCACCCAAGTGTACACATCTTTTTATATAGATTTTAGAAAATAAGAACCTGTTTCAAATTTTAGGCTGAACAGGTTCTTGTATAGAGGGGGTATAACTGGCAAATTTTAGCCTAACATGCATGGGTTCTTAAAAACTAGGTTCTTACTCGCGGGTTTTTACTGTATATCACTTGATGTTTATCTAGATTCATTCGTCTTGTTCTTTATCTATTTCACTTCATGTTTATCCAGTAGATTCATTCGTCTTGTTTTTTAGCTATATCACTTCATGTCTATCTAGATTCATTCGTCTTGTTTTTTAGCTGTATCGCTTCATGTTTATGTACTTCATGTTTATCTAGATTCACTCGTCTTGTTTTTAGCTATATCTTCATGTTTATCTATTCATTCGTCTTGTTTTTAGCTATATCACTTCATGTTTATATCTAGATTCGTTCGTCTTGTTTTTAGCTATATAGCTTCATGTTTATCTAGATTCATTCGTCTTGTTCTTTAGCTATATATCACTTCATGTTTATCTAGATTCATTCGTCTTGTTCTTTATCTATTTCACTTCATGTTTATCTAGATTCATTCGTCTTGTTTTTTAGCTATGTCACTTCATGTCTATCTAGATTCATTCGTCTTGTTTTTAGCTATATCGCTTCATGTTTATGTACTTCATGTTTATCTAGATTCATGCATTCGTATTGCTTTTAGCTATATCACTTCATGTTTATCTGTAGATTCATTCGTCTTGTTTTTAGCTATATCACTTCATGTTTATATCTAGACATTCGTCTTGTTTTTAGCTATATATATAGCTTCATGTTTATCTAGATTCATTCGTCTTGTTCTTTAGCTATATATATCACTTGTCTTCATGTTTATCTATAGATTCATTCGTCTTGTTTTTTAATTTTTATGCATGCATATCACTTCATATATCTAGATTCATTCGTCTTGTTTTTAGCTATATCACTTCATGTTTATCTAGATTGCATTCGTCTTGTTCTTTATCTATATCACTACATGTTTATCTAGATTCATTCGTCTTGTTTTTAGCTATATCACTTCATGTTTATCTGTAGATTCATTCGTCTTGTTTTTAGCTATATCACTTCATGTTTATCTAGATTCATTCGTCTTGTTTTTAGCTATATCACTTCATGTTTATCTGTAGATTCATTCGTCTTGTTTTTAGCTGTATCATTTATATATCTAGATTCATTCGTCTTGCTTTTAGCTATATCACTTCATGTTTATCTATAAATTCATTCGTCTTGTTCTTTAGTTATATCACTTCAATTTATCTAGATTCATTCGTCTTGTTTTTTAGCTATATCACTTCATGTTTATCTAGATTCATTCGTCTTGTTTTTAGCTATATCATTTCATGTTTATCTATAGATTGCATTCGTCTTGTTCTTTAGCTATATCACTTCATATATCTAGATTCATTCGTCTTGTTTTTTAGCTATATCACTTCATGTTTATCTAAATTCATTCGTCTTGTTTTTTAGCTATATCGCTTCATGTTTATCTATATAGATTCATTCGTCTTGTTTTTAGCTATATCACTTCATGTTTATCTAGATTGCATTCGTCTTTTTCTTTATCTATTTCATGCACTTCATGTTTATCTGCATTCATTCGTCTTGTTTTTTAGCTATATCACTTCATGTTTATCTATAGATTCATTCGTCTTGTTCTTTAGCTATATCACTTCATGTTTATCTAGATTCATTCGTCTTGTTCTTTATCTATTTCACTTCATGTTTATCTGCATTCATTCGTCTTGTTTTTTAGCTATATCACTTCATGTTTATCTAGATTCATTCGTCTTGTTTTTTAGCTATATCGCTTCATGTTTATCTAGATTCATTCGTCTTGTTTTTTACTATACATCACTTCATGTTTATCTAGATTCATTCGTCTTGTTTTTAGCTATACCACTTTCATGTTTATCTAGATTCATTCGTCTTGTTTTTAGCTATATCACTTCATGTTTATATCTAGATTCATTCGTCTTGTTTTTAGCTATATCACTTCATGTTTATATCTAGATTCATTCGTCTTGTTTTTTAGCTATATCACTTCATGTTTATCTAGATTCATTCGTCTTGTTTTTAGCTGTATCATTTATATATCTAGATTCATTCGTCTTGTTTTTAGCTATACCACTTCATGTTTATCTAGATTCATTCGTCTTGTTTTTAGCTATATCACTTCATGTTTATATCTAGATTCATTCGTCTTGTTTTTAGCTATATCACTTCATGTTTATATCTAGATTCATTCGTCTTGTTTTTTAGCTATATCACTTCATGTTTGATTCATTCGTCTTGTTTTTAGCGATATCACTTCATGTTTATCTAGATTCATTCGTCTTGTTTTTAGCGATATCACTTCATGTTTAACTAGATTCATTCGTGTTGTTTTTTAGTTATATCACTTCATGTTTATCTAGATTCATGTAAGGTGACATAGAACTTTCATACTTCCCTATATACAGACACATATACTTCCCTGTACAGACCTCGGTCGTAAATAAATAATTTAATTTGTTCTGTTTTCCTTTTGTTTTTAACACTCATTATACTTGTTGTTAACCTATATTGCTTTATGTTTAGCATTCATTCGTCTTGTTTTCACCTATATCGCTTCATGCATGTTTATCTAGATTTATTCATCTCAGTAGTTTTATCTATATGAGGGTCCTCAAGGGTAAAATGGGAACTGGGATTTGTCCATTTTTAGCAATGGGAACTGGGATTCTTAGGGATTTTCCTCACTGGGAATGGGATTAAAATGCCACTGGGAATGGGAAACTTTAATAAAGAGAGCACGTGATTGGAATTTTAAAATGTGTTGTTAATGGAAGTGGGATTTGCTAAATTTTGTACGTTGGGAAATGGGATCTAGACCCCCATTCTATATCGCTTCAGGTTTATCTATAGATTCATTCGTATACCTATATATAGCTTCATGCAGGTTACCTATAGGGTATGCATTCATTCGTTTTGTTTTTACCTGTCACTTCATGTTTATCTAGAGTTCATTCGTCTTGTGTTTAATTTATATATATATATATATATATATATATATATATACGGAAGTATACAAATGTGCCCTACCGGCTATCACCATATGGCTTTATGGTAACTGTGGACTTGGGACCCACTATGTACGGCTACACATTGTAGGATTGCATTGTGGAGTTACCAAAGCGCTCAAACTGCGAGCAGTGGGCGATGCGTAATGCGAACAGTAAACGTCTCACTGAGAGAGACTCTCCACCCAATCCATGAGAGCGCTCAAACCACATGAGCGGTGAGCGTAATATACGGAAGTATACAAATGTGCCCTACCGGCTATCACCATATGGCTTTATGGTAACTGTGGACTTGGGACCCACTATGTACGGCTACACATTGTAGGATTGCATTGTGGAGTTACCAAAGCGCTCAAACTGCGAGCAGTGGGCGATGCGTAATGCGAACAGTAAACGTCTCACTGAGAGAGACTCTCCACCCAATCCATGAGAGCGCTCAAACCACATGAGCGGTGAGCGTAATATACGGAAGTATACAAATGTGCCCTACCGGCTATCACCATATGGCTTTATGGTAACTGTGGACTTGGGACCCACTATGTACGGCTACACATTGTAGGATTGCATTGTGGAGTTACCAAAGCGCTCAAACTGCGAGCAGTGGGCGATGCGTAATGCGAACAGTAAACGTCTCACTGAGAGAGACTCTCCACCCAATCCATGAGAGCGCTCAAACCACATGAGCGGTGAGCGTAATATACGGAAGTATACAAATGTGCCCTACCGGCTATCACCATATGGCTTTATGGTAACTGTGGACTTGGGACCCACTATGTACGGCTACACATTGTAGGATTGCATTGTGGAGTTACCAAAGCGCTCAAACTGCGAGCAGTGGGCGATGCGTAATGCGAACAGTAAACGTCTCACTGAGAGAGACTCTCCACCCAATCCATGAGAGCGCTCAAACCACATGAGCGGTGAGCGTAATATACGGAAGTATACAAATGTGCCCTACCGGCTATCACCATATGGCTTTATGGTAACTGTGGACTTGGGACCCACTATGTACGGCTACACATTGTAGGATTGCATTGTGGAGTTACCAAAGCGCTCAAACTGCGAGCAGTGGGCGATGCGTAATGCGAACAGTAAACGTCTCACTGAGAGAGACTCTCCACCCAATCCATGAGAGCGCTCAAACCACATGAGCGGTGAGCTCATATATAATTATATATGTATTATATAATTATATAATTATATAATTATATAATTATTATATATAATTATATATATATATATATATATATATATATATAATTATATATCGCTTCATGTTTACCTAATATATAGCATACTGCATTCATCTTCTTTTTATAGGCTATATCACTTTTATAATTTTCACAATTTGATCTTCTCCTTCATAAGTAAATGTAATCCTTCTCTAAATGCCAATATCAGATCTTTTCCTTTGATGCTAGTTTGATTTGTCACTTTTGACATATCTCACTTCCTTTTCCTTTACATTCTTTTATTATTGTTATACGTGATCATATATTGTAATAGCATAGTAATATATAAGCTGAGACATGTAAATATAATTAGTTATACTCTGAATATGTTAAATAAATTTTCTTAAAATGTTCAATCCCGTGTTTTAATATGGCGTTCCTGAGAATTATTTGCTGGGCAATTATTTTTATAACCATATCACTTTATGTTTTTCTCACAGATTCATTCGTTTTGATTTTACCTATATCGCTTGACGTTTATCTGTGGATTCATTCATTTTGATTTTAATATCGCTTGATGTTTATATACATTCATTCGTCTTGTTTTTACATATCGATTGATGTTTACCTATATATAGTTAACATTAATTCATTCGTCATGTTTTTACATCGCTATTATTATATAGATTCATTCGTCTTGTTTTTACCTATATCGCTCACTCAGAATTCATTCGTACTGTGTTTACCTATCGCTTCATGCATGTTTACCTATCATTCAGTTCTCTTGTTTTTACCCACATCGCTTCATGTTTACTATAGCTAGGTGAACGGGCAACATTACACTGAATGTCTTGACTTTGTGTAATGAAACATCGAGACAAAATCAAATTCAAATTCAACTAAAATTATCTTGCTTTTCGCCACTTTCGGTACAGACCTCATGCGAGACGTACTTCGTATATCTCAGTTTGTACTGAGAACCCTAGTACCAATTAAAGGATCAGAATTTTTCCGTCAAAACTAGCACTCTGCATGAGTCACCAGCTGTATTCAACTATTCACTTCATGTAGAATCTATATATCAGTAATATCATATTTGGTGTTATATAGTCATCATTTAATTACAAAACAAAAGGTCGCTGTTATAGAAATTACCCTAATAAAATATGAATAATCATGCACATAAAAAACATCAACTTAGCCCAGAAGAGCGAGGGCGTAACCAGAGATTCCTCTCACACGCCCATGCACACTATAGGAAACACTTCAGCTTAATATTTGGTTAGTTGAATATTGCTTTCTTTATGCGAACGCCCCCTCCTCCTGATTACACGAAACAAATATGAAATATCCACTTCGAGTCTTGGTTGAATGCCAAAAGGAAGTACCCAAGTAGAAGACAATAGCCTGAAGTTTAAAGGACATTGACAACAACAAATGACTACCATGTATATAGGCTAATGAGTAATGACTTACCTACATTATATCTTATACACGACTTACCTACTAGTCGATATATATAGTAGTTTGGTACTATGGAAAATGCTCGCAACACATTCTAAAAGTTGAATAACAATCTAAAAACAGAGGGCAACAAGGTTATTAGTGTTTACACTATTTAGTGTACCACAAATAAAGTTTTCAAATCAAATTTCGAATGCCGTTTCGAATACGTTAATTTCTGGCATATAAGCGTTGTATTTCGTACTGTTGTACTACCTTTCGTAAAGAGATTTTAGAGCAACCTGGTTTGTATTTCTAAACGTTTGTGGTTGCTTTCTTTATTGTAATGGTGATTACTAAAATAACGCTGATCGAAGAAGTTTAATTTATTTGCAACCGTGACCTCTTCACTTTATCCAGTACATGATGTCATGCAGATCATTTGGCAGAAGAAACCTATAATTATTTTCAAAATGGCGGCTCAAAATGCAGCTTAGATGACTCACCTTTATTACGTGTTATGAGCATTTTTTCAGCCGGCTCAAACTATGCTATATTCCGGCTATTTAATTAACATAGGAGCTCCAATCGGAACATCGACATTTCGTGGCTAAAACCTTTTCGCTTTACTCTATCCAAAACACTGCCAACGCAGCACTCTACTTTTTTATTTAATTCACATACTTTTTCACATGTTTTGTTGTTGCCAATTTCCCGCTTTAAGTAAACGATGATGGGGATAAGAAGCTATTATTATCCAATGAGTCGAAATAACGCGATAAACGAGTACAAATATCCTGCGATATTTTGAAAGTGTGCAGGTTATTTGAAAGTTTGGAAACTGTTTTTTTCCCGCTGTTTTCTTCTGTAATCATTTTGAAAGCCTTTGAGGCTTGTTTAGCGAGAATTGGTAAAAGGTAAGTAAGGTTTTTGTAGAATTGGATAATAAATAACTTATTATTAGGTAGTTTAACGTACAGTACAGCTATATATATTTTATTCATCAATTGTACTTTGACCGCTCGCGCTGGATATGGGCTCGCCAAAATACGGCATGTGACTCGTTCTAACATGAAGGTATATATATATATATATATATATATATATTTATTTCGTTGAAAGACATTACGGATTACTGATGTCCACATAATCTTACTTAAAGGGACACTCCGGCCCAAATACAAATGCAGTTCATATGAAAGATCTTACTGACTTTAGTTTATTTCCAAAGTTTCAGCATTCCTATCAATTTAGTTGAGAAGATATTGCTAGTTGAAGTTGAAAATTTGTGGATTTTGACGCCATATTGGTTTTGAAAATATGACGTCATTGAGTGATTCTTTATCGTCAGTGGAGTTGTTTTGATGGCGATCACATAGTGATAGTTATTGTGAATGGTCTTTGGACGAAAATTAGTCGAAATAAACTATTTAGTTCATCATGCAGGAAAGTAGAGGAGCTTCTTAGGCATAATACGAGATCACGTCACTCAGTGACGTCATATTTGAGAAACAAAATGGCGTCGAAATTGGACAAACTCTCCAACTTCAACTAGCCACATCTTCTTAACTAAATTGATAGGAATGCTGAAACTTTGGAAATAATCTAAAGTCAGTAAGATCTTTCATATGAACTACATTTGTATTTGGGCCGGAGTGTCCCTTTAAGGTTGCATGTTTTTAAGGTTGCATGTTTTTAAGGTTGCTTTGAATAAGGTTGCTTTGAATTAATTTAAGGTTGCTTTGAATTAATAATGCTGCCATAACAATGCTGCCAAAAATTGTGTTGCATCATTTAGATCAGGAAAATACCAAACCGAGAGTTTTTCCGGTATATACTTCATGGTAACACTATAGACATATAACCCTAATACTAACCCTAATCCTAACCGTAAAATATAGTGGGAGACTATATGTATTGTTACCATGAAGTATACATATTACATATATATGTATTGTTACCGTTTTACCATGAGGTATAATAGTTGTCAAAAACTGGTCTTCAACCATGCAGACCAACCACGGAAGAAGTTGTTCCCAATCCCCAAAAAAACAAATATCCTAGCCCTAACCCACCGCCTAACGAGTTTTCTAACCCTAACCCCCAGCCTACTTAGTTTTCTAACCCTAACGGCCCCCAGGTGTTTTCTCCCCGTCCCTGCCCATCCACTACTCATGACTGAGAGAGACTAAACATGTTGGACTAGTAATTGAATGTTACATGCATGCGCTTACTCCAGGACGCATGCGCACGGTTGGTTGGTCTGTTCAACCACGCATGGTTGGTCTGCATGGTTGAAGACCAGTTTTTGTCAACTATATACCTCTCCGAATTGTTTGCATATTCATCAAATGGAGAAGCTATGTAACCAGGCAATTTTAGGATTGTACCCAGCCCCCCCCCCCCCCCCCCCCCCCCCAATACAGATTTGCAATGGCTCGACATCTACCGGACAATTGCAACCAAAACGACAACTTCGCCGCCCTTCTGCACATTACGTCACTATAAGAATATTTTATAGTTCTCGAGACTACGTAAACAATTAAAATGTCAAAATCATTTAGTTAAGTTTAACTGATTGCAAGTACTTTGAAAGTTAAGAAGCTTAGCCTTCTATGAGCTTGAAGAAATCATATTCACAGTTCATTATAAGTCGCCTCCATATCAACTAATTATCCATGGCTTGTTTCTATAAAGACGTATTGAAACTAATTGCATGTCTAACACCATCTCAGACCGCCACATCGGACAATAAAAATAGGAACTCAGGATTTTTCATAAATTCTCAAAGCTTGAGTATCAAGCGAAATCAATATTTGAACACAAAGCTGTATATTCTCTAATCATAACGTCAACTGATGATCTTTAACATGGAAAACACCAGCTCTTTGTTGGCAGTGGGGGGCCGTCTATAGCCAAGTGGGCTCTTGAGATTTTGTCAAGGACACTCGGATCGATTCAATGCGAAGTCTGGTCTGATTCGAAGAGAATAACATTTGAGGTTCGGACAAGTCACTTGGTTTGGTTCGCCCTAATCGCCAAACCTTTATAATAATAATAATAATCAACTTTATTTAATGAGGGTGACACGAAACAGTTCACACTGACAAACCTGTGGTCCTCCTTTAACACCATGGGTTCTCAACGACTTTTGACCCACAGCCACGGAGATTGTGCTCATGGACACGCGCACTGACCGTTTCAACCTGCATAATAAATATCTATCGTGCTAAGATTACTAGTTTGGAAATAGGAATTATTCAGAAAAGCTTTCTTCACCTTCCGTGTTCATAATTTTCTCAACCAATTATATATTTTGTGGTGTTTGTAAAATGAACTTTGTTATGAATGCAATATATATATATATATATATATATATATATATATATATATATATATATATATATATATATATATATATTGTTCCAGTTCGGAGTCTGCATAATAATGATGATGAGGTATCAGGTATTTTTATTTTAATTCAGTCAAAGATTTTGTGTAGTTGATGAAGACATTTCGTATGTGATTACCAACGGCAAGAAGCTCGGATAGTGCTCGTTCATTTAGAGCTGGGGTGTTATATGGAGGCGCACTAGCCTGGGTGCCTTGGCTAGCCCGCTTTGCCGAGATCGTGCTTAATATGCTATTATTACTTATTAGTTTTCATCTTGTGTTTATATAAGAGCCGAACCAGCTCGCCTAGACCAGATCTCGCTTTAATTTGTGAGACCGAGATCTCGGTTACGCGGTCTGGTTTTTTTCATGTAAACACGATAGACCGGGTTAGCTCGCCTACCAGGGCTGGCATTAAAAGCTTCGTACACGTACAGTCCCATATTTAAAACAACGCGACTTCGTGATAAATTTCGGGTACCCTTACCGGATAAAGATGCAATCGGGAAATTGCAGGCTGAAGATTTGAGATAACTTTGGTTGAGCCAATGTTTCAACATCATAGATTCAACAAATTTCGGGATATTTATAAATGATCTGAAAATGAAATCAATCGCGTTTTAAGGCAAAAGGTTTGTTTGGACTGGTCGTTGATATTCGATTACATTTACACAATTCGAGATACAAGCTCATCATGTTAGGGCGCTGCCACTCACCGCTAAGTCGAGGTTTATCTGTACTTGGATGGATGACCATCTCATGGGAATAACCTCATCGTGTTGATTCGCGAGCTTGGAACTCATTAGTTGATCTCTCACGTGCTTCGAGGCCGTTTTCCTCCGGGGTCTCCGGTTTTCCTCCCTCGGTAAAATCAACACTTAGATCTGGTCAGACAGGGCGGTATGGTGGCAGCCTGTGGCGCTTTTGACATACCTTCGACTCGGCCACGTTCGAGCTAAACAATTTGTAAAGTCACACGTCTATTGTGTCTATTAATAAAACAATATAAAAAGTGACAATCTCAGACTGTTCTCGTACCTACTGAGATATTGCAACCACTTTTCGAGCATGCGCACTAAGTTAATATACAATAAAGGTATCATGAAGTAACTGCAATAGTAAGAGAGAAAACCACTTTGTGAGAGGAACGCGGGCGGAAGGCGAGGGAACGAGAAGCCTCTGCCAGAATTAGTCTATGTGTAAAAAGTGCTAAATTCGTGTAAAAAGTGCTTGATCTTGAATTTCTCGGTAAACCGTGTTACTGGATTTATGGTTTGTTCGGGGTGCACAACCTCGTTAATCACGACATTGACATTACTGCCTGTTTACGTGCGGCAAAACAAAGTCCGCATTTCGTCTATAGTCTCAACAGTAAACTAAATGTATTCCAACACCATGCGGTATGGGGAGCATTTCACAAAGATTATTTCATGAGTTCAACAAATCAGATTTCAACAATTAAGATTTTAAATCCCAGTTCCCGAAGCAATTCTACTTCGCTTAACAGTCTCTTCGCTGAATTCTGATCGTCTATGAGACGATCAGTAGTGAATTTTGTAAAAAGTATCGACTTTCCAGTTTGATGTCTCAGACCGCTACATATCGCTCGCTCACTTTTTTCAACGACAACGAGATGTGCGCAAATTATCTAAGCAACATCTACATATATTATACCTCAGTCACCCCCCACTTCGTGGTATTCCAGCTCGAATATATACCACATAGCTAGAATACCCCACTTTTGCAGATATTTTAGTGAGTACCCCGCTGTGGAGGAGAATTCGAGGATTATATCGTTATGTTTTGCGCACCAATTGAAGGCGGGGGGTTAGGGTTAGGAAAACACTTAAGGCGGGGGTTAGGGTTATGATTAAGGGTTGGATTAGGGTTAGGGTGTCTATTAATATAATATATGCGTTAATATAATATATGCGCGAAACATGAAACATCCCTCGAGTTAGGTAATATTACGACGAATTCCCCTCACTCCTGGTCAACCTCGTACCCAGGGCATTTTGCCTCCACGGCGGAAGGTCGGCAAAAATGGCCCTGGGATCGGCTGGTCCATTCTATAATGCGATTGGCTTGTCACAATTCATGAGCCAATTAATTCAGCCGAGTATAATTTATTGATCTAAATCTAAATGCTGTCTTCAAATTTTACGGCAAATTAGAAGTGATAGCTTTCGTTAAATTGGATATATGCTTCTTCATACCTTTTGTAAGAGATAACCATGGATGTATTGTGGATTATTAAGCTTGTTAGCTGCTTTTATGCCGACGAATGCTGACATGAACAACAACTTTGTTGACCTGAAAATTTCTCAATTATTCAGGTCAACAAAGTCGACAAAGGCAATGGAACAAGACCACAAAAATTATCATATCTAAACACCCAGAAATTCTGGGTGTCATGTGACCAGCCGATCCCAGGGACATTTTCGCCGACCTTGGAGGAAAAATGCCCTGGGAACGAGGTTGGCTTGGTCTATAAATGATAATTATTAAAGTCGGTAAAATCGTTCGATATCACATGGAGTCGCTGTATCTTAATGGCTATTCCTCCAGCCAAAATACAAATGAAAGTCATATGAAAGATCTTACTGACTTTAGTTTATTTCCAACGTTTCAGCATCCCTATCAATTTAGTTAAGAAGATATGGCTAGTTGAAGTTGAAAATTTGAGGATTTTGATGCCATATTGGTTTTGAAAGTGTGACGTCATTGAGTGATTATTTATCGGCAGTGGATTTGTGTGCTATCACATAGCAGCTGTTGTGAATGCTCTTTGGAGGAAAATTAGTTGAAATAAACTATTTACTTCCTCATGCGGGAAAGTAGAGGGTTGTCTGTCTGTATCATCAAATTACAGAGTTGCCTGCGGAGACTATTGCACTACTAACTATCAAGCAGAAGACAAGTGTCAATTATTGTTTTTAAAATCGTTTTTTTTTATTATTATTTTTATTAGCTTCGCCACAATTTATAATAACTACATAGAACAATAGCAGGGTAACCGCAACAGCATTAAGCCC
Organism: Chrysogorgia sp. JL179-B06; assembly: GCA_035772405.1. Taxonomy (NCBI): domain Eukaryota; kingdom Metazoa; phylum Cnidaria; class Anthozoa; order Scleralcyonacea; family Chrysogorgiidae; genus Chrysogorgia; species Chrysogorgia sp. JL179-B06. The sequence continues at coordinate 17,952,203 of JAYKKM010000475.1, read as the reverse complement.
TTACAGCAGGCCCAAATATAACTACTACTGTATATTAACAAGTGTGTTATATATAATATATATATATATATATATATATAATATATATATATATATATATATATATATATATATATATATATATATATATATATATATATATATATATATATATATATATATATATATATAAATAACAAAATTAACAAACTGAAAAATAATAAATATATAATAATAACAAAACAAAACATTAAAAGCAGCAAGTAATATTTCCAACGAGGCTGCGTGTCGCAGTTTATAAACAAATTGTCTTCTATGAGAAAGGATCATTATGATCATATGATGTAGCGAGAGCTCTAGTACGTTGAGCAGGACAGTATTATTACAATTTAGTATAGCTACTAGTAGGATATGAGCTATCTCGCAATCTTAGTTATCAACCAACTACTAGTGGTCTATTACAAATTCGGTATTCTGATTGGCTGAGCTACTAGTGGTCTGTTGGTGATAGACCACTAGTAGCGTTATCCAATCACAAACCTTCTTATAACTGGAATATTCCTATCTTGACCAATCAGAAACCGCGACATATTCACGCTGCAAGCAAAACATGAAATCCGGTCCAAACATGGCGTCCGCTAAAATTTATATACGAGTGATAAATCCGATGAAAACATTGGCCCGAAAGTAATGGAAAATTGTTCAGTTTGACATTTTCGAATACGAAAATGAATTCGCTTATGCCTATGGAGTAACCTACACCAAATGTGAAGCAAAGTAATTACAATCTCGTTTTTTGTGAGCGAATGAATCATGTGGGAGACTTCTACAAACAAAAAGGTGAAACTATCTGAAAATTTGGAACAATGTTTGATAAGACTTTTTTACGTTAAAGAAAGGTTGTTTATGGTTGATACTAAAACAATTAGACAACTCGCCCTCGTTGTATATATGAGCAGATAGTCTTGTATATAAATTAGATTGTATATAACGATAATTTCCGAGATTGAGGTGACTAATTGTTTTAGTATAATTTCAGTCCTGAACTGAATATTCAATTGAGAAGTTTTAAACAGACAGTTTGAACTGTGTTAGTAAATCCAATTATGCTCGATGTTTTCTTCACGCTTGACCACTTTCAAACGATCAAAACGGATGTAAAAATACAAATAATTATTCGATAAACAACTTCCTTACCCATAGACAGTTCTATCTTGAGAGAAATCTGTTATATACAATGTCTTTATGCTAAGATTTTTAGCCTTTTCGACGATTTTCTGTTGATAATATAGTCGCCATTTTGAAAAAAAGTTCGTCATGCCGAATGATGATTCCGAGAGAGGACTGGAACGAATAAATTCAGTCTGGTTACAAAAACACTTTCAATAAGAACTAGCTCAGAAATTATACTAACTGCTCATAGACAACTCGGACTCGTTGTCTAATTGTTAAATATCCTAGCAGTAGAGAAATAACAAGATGGCGGCATGTTTTTAGGCCGAAAAAAGCTGAAATCGATGGTGTTTTATAAAGAAACCTGAACTAACTAAGTGTTTGGCTATATAATAAAACAATTATACCATTCATTCTCGTCGTATATAAACTAATAACCAATTCCGCGCTTCGCGCCTCGTTGGCTATGAGCTCATATACGACTCAAGCTCATGGTATAATTGTTAAATGTTTGATGTTTTATATTTTACAATATATATTACAATTGAAACGAAAATTAACTTGTGATTTATAAAGTGTAACAATTAAAAAATAAGGAAGTCCATGCATCATTTATTGGTTGGCACTCTTTGGGATAGTTTTATGTTTTAAGACTTCAATAAACTCTATGATCCTTCATGGCTCGAACTGACTGATGTTGACGATCAAAGGTAATTATTGAGCTAATAAAAATACTTCAGTCCAAAAGGGCGAAGACTCTGGGTAGAAGATTGAGTCATAAGAGAATGTATGAAAGTGAAGCTTTGTGCAGATAACATTATGAGCTAGGTAGCTGCCGTTTTATGCTCATAAAATAACTTAACACAAGTTGGACACACGGTTTTGGCTATATAGAGCGTGACGATGTTTAGCCTCCTTTGCAGGCGTTCTTAGTGGTGTGCTACAGCCTACAGTATCTCCCTACAAAAGAGGCTAGACGATGTCTTGCTTTTGGGATTTTAAATGTTTTCGTTTCTTCCCGGCTTTTACGTGGTTTCTATCGTTTTCTCATTCAGGAAATATTGAATTATCTGAACATTTACCGGCTGTCGATGAGGTACTGTCTTCTCTAATAAAACGTAAGGTGTTATAATCAAGGGCGGATTTAGCGTAAGTCAGACCGGTCACGCGACTGACATAAAAACATCCGAAAGATTGCGCAATCGCACAACTTTGTCGCCAGCGCCGGTTGTATAAAAAGCTAGTTAACTTTAACTATAGTTAGCGTTAACTACCTAGTTAACTTTCTTAACTATGGTTAGTTAACTACATGGTTAAATCCCGTTGTATAAAGTGTTGTTAGTCGCGTAGTTAACTAACCACCTAGTTAACTACGTAATGGATAGTTAACATAAATTAACATACCTGTACGTTAACGAGTGTATGATGTCATATTTCTTGAACGCTGTTTTGAGATTTATTGATTACGTGGGCTCATTGCAGCCTAGACACTTGGCCTTCTATTTTGATTTTTGTTTTTTTCAGAGAATTCGGAGCTTATTTAGACGTCATGCAGCGAATTTGGTCCCCAGCCTCCATAGCAGCGCACGGAAAAGCCAACAAATGGAGAGCGAAGCACATGGTTCGATTCTTGAGAATGCCATTCACTTGAAATATCTTGATGTAAAATAGTTTGGACGCGGATTTTGGATAATAAAATTGATGATAGAAATTTAGGCGTTTCGTTAATTCTATGTTTGTGCTCACTGGAAACGTTTTCAAGCCCAAGTAATTCCATGTTTACCTGAATGTTTGTTCAATGAAATTAAAACAATTTTGAATGGGAAAACAACTATCACTGTTTACGAGTGGACAGGATTGTGATGTGTGAAACCTTTGTGTCTTTCATCCCTAATTTGCGAGCTAGTTTGTATTTTTTTACAGGTATTGCCTTTTTATTGCCATTTTCCGTATCGGTATCACGTATTTGTAAGCACTTTATACCCAAGGACACGGCATAAACGATTTAGGTTTTCTCGGTCACTGCCTTGCAAGTTTGCATGAAAGTTTGCCTGCTATTTTGTCTCATCAATTTTTATCAACAGCGTTATTTTCAAGCGATTAGGACCTATGGTTTTCAAGTTATTAATTTTATTACGTTGGATTTTTCGGTCGTTGAACAAACTGGGAAGCCATGTAAAGTTTGGTAAACCTTGCCGTGATATATTTTTTATTTTGAACTGTTTTCGTATAAAGAGTTGACAAATAAAGAGAGCTTTAATATTCCATATAATCTTGAACATGTTTGCTTTTGCTGACATAATCAGAATATATTCGCAAACGTATCGCCTACCAGTTGGCCACAAAACTTCCCGATGCATAAAAGCGAAGCCAGCAACTAAAGACTTGTTTTTTATAAACTGGCTAAAGCTAACAATTTCTGCCGAGGTTCGGTCTCTGCCAAACATGTATCTCTTACCGAGTTATCTGTACAAACCAAACCTGGTAAGCTTTTTATAAACCAAACCTTACCTCTCGGTAAGCAGTTCCTTTAAACTGTTTATTTAGTTGTTCGCAGTAAAAATTAAAAGGTAATCAAAGAAATTGCGTGCGCTGATTGGTCGAGCTACTTCGGATTATTTCTCGATAATCACCTCCAGCGTTTTTTCAAGATGGCCGCAAGCCGATTTGTCAAAGTGATAAAAATAGTCAAGAATGATGAAAAAATATGATGAAAAATATGATGAAAAATATGATGAAAAAAGTCAAGAAACTAGTATTTTTGAAGGAAATACTATTCCTAAGAGTGGGAAAATGTGTATTTATACTAAAACAATTATTCACATCAGGCTCAGTGAATATCATGACATGTAGGTATGCCCTAGTCCTTTTTTAGTTGATCGTGTGATTGAGAAATTAAATTTGATGGAGTATAGGTTGTAAAAAACAACATCAAGGCAACAAAATAAAATAATATCACACTATTTCAAGTTTAGATTTATTGCTTATTGTTCACAGTATGTCATTTCAATGGTGAAATAGTCTATAAAAGCAATAAATATAGGAAAGATTAACCCACAAACAAATGTAAATAATGCAAGGTCACAACTTGAAACAAAAACATCGAGATTCATATTCACACATTTTCAAACTGAAAGACATTTTAGAGGAACAATAACAGAAGTGCATTGTCAAATATATGTTGCGAAAAACTCAGAGAAAATGTGTTTCACATAAACTGAGGTAGTTACTGGAGGTACTGAGTTATTTTTCGTGTCGTCAAATATTGGATTTAGCAGTAACACACACAAAAAGTAACCGTAAATTGTGATTTGATATTTATCTTAATAAATATTGTCATAAAAGTCTTCAAAAGTTCAAAAGACAGCAAAGAAAATCAAGAGAAAATCAAGAGAAACGGTGCATATTTCCCTTTTGTTTGACGGATATTTTATTTGTTAAGCCACATTCATCGCTAGAAATTCTTGAAAAGAAAGCTCAACCAACGTATTGCATTTTGCCCTTTTAAATAGCAACTGGAAAACAGCCTATAGCTCCAAAAAAGTCGAAAAGTTTCCGTTCAGCCATCCTACGATTATTTCCTGGCCACTGCCGTTTCGTGCACTACACGCAAATCAACACGCGTGTTTTATACCTACAACGTCGCCGAGTGGACGTTTCGTACACTAAACGCGGTCAACACGCGTGTTTTATACCTACATGTCATCCCCCATGGAGGGAATTTTGGCTTCATCCAATCATACGGTCGGGTTAATGGAGTTAGCGTTCCAGTCTTTATAGAGTTCACTGGCGAGTACACGCTATCTGATTGGTTAATGATAATAAAGTTGCCATCTTGTATCTTAACACGGTGAAATATGCCAAGCGATCATGTGCGAATTCTTGTAGAGCGTCGCTGTACTCCTTGTTCTTCCAACAGATCATCTGCCTCTTCTGGTGGAACTGGTTCTTCCGGTGGAACTGGTTCTTCTGGTGGAGCTGGTTCCTCTGGTGGAGCTGGTTCTTCTGGTGGAGCTGGTTCTTCTGTTGGAGCTGGTTCTTCTGATTGAGCTGGTTCCTCTGGTGGAGCTGGTTCTTCTGGTGGAGCTGATTCCTCTGGTGGAGTAACCCAAGGTTCACGCTTAGACAATCTAGAGGATGGTCTCGGCATATCATCATCATCATTATCATCATCATCATCATCATCATCATCATCATCATCATCATCATCATCATCATCGGAGGTCAATTGTTGGTCGGAGTGCGAGGTTTCGGGTGAAGGACCCTCACTTTTGGTTAATTCCGTAGACGCCATAGGCGGGATCGAGTTGAATGGCAACAAAAGGTTGCGATGTAGGACTCGATGTTTTCCATCAGTTTCTGACTTTACTTCGTACACGGGAAGATCTTGGAGTCATCTTATCACTTTATAACAATCTTTTTCCCAGCGGTCCTTCAGTTTTTGCTTTCCTCGTACGCTAAGATTCTTCACCAGCACACGATCGCCAGGTTCAAGGCGAGTATCTCGTGCTCTCTTGTAATTCTTCTTGTTTGTACCGGTTGACTTGGTGGTGTTTTGAGCGGCCCGCTCAAAAGCAAATTGCAGTCGATCTCGAAGATCTTTGATGTACTGTAAGTTGCAGTCGTGGTATCACTGGACTTTACTGGAGTAATGCCAAATGCAACATCAATAGGTAACCGAGGATGTCTTCCAAACACAAGGAAGAATGGGGTATAACCAGTCGAGGCATGTTTCGATGAGTTGTACGCATGCACCATAGATGGTAGGTAGTTCGGCCAACCTTGCTTTTTCTCTTCATCAAGAGTGCCAAGCATGTGAAGTAATGTCTTGTTAAACCGTTCCGTTTGCCCATTGCCTTGAGGGTGATATGGGTTGTCTGAGATTTCTGTATTCCGGTAAGTTTGCAAAGGTGCTTGATGACTCGTGCCTCAAAGTGTCGAGTGAAGACGGTGTGGAAAGCCATAATGAACCAAGACATTTTCCCAGAGAACTTTCGCTACCACCTTGGCTTTCTGGGAACGAGTAGCAAATGCCCAAGCAAACTTTGTAAAGTTGTCGGTGATCACCAACGCATTCTCATACCCGCCTCTTCCTCTCTCCAACTGAATAAAATCCATGGATAGGAGCTCAAAAGGTTCTGTAGTCACGATGGGCCTCATGGGAGCCTGTGCTGGATCAGGTGCTTAATTACGACGTATAGCCTACATCGGTCACAGCGAACGACGTAGGAATGAACATCCTTGGTCATTAACGGCCAATAAAAACGATGGCGAATTGTTTCCAAGGTTTTGTCCCGGCCTAGATGACCCATATCATCATGTAATCCCTTTAAAATGCGATTTCGCCATCTTGACGGAACCACCAGTTGATCTCGATCTTCTTCATCAGTCCGGATGCGACGATACAAAACACCATTTTTCAGCAGTAAACGGTCCCATGGGATTCTTTCTTTAACTCTTCGTATGTTGGTTGTTTGCTACGTAAAACATATTTAATACAGCGATCAATACTCATATCAGCACCTTGACATTCCTTCTATGCTGCAGAACTCATAGATGGAAAGTTCGTAGATTTCGGACCATCGACAATTTCAACAACATTTTTCACAACTTCTGGTGATGCAGTAACTGTCTCAACAGCTGGCGACCACTGTCCTTCGATCTGGTTTTTACTCAGGTTGATACCGTGGAATTGACAAAGCGCTTTGAATGCACCTTCTGCATGGGCAACATGCTTGGTCATCGCACTAATGGGTCTGGATTTAGCGAGGAAAGGACGAAGACAGTTCTCCTTTGATTCTTGTCGTTCTTGTACATCAGAGTCGTGTGGCATTCGCGACAATCCATCGATAGCGAATATCAAAATTAAATGGAGCTAAGGCGGCTAACCAACGATGATCACTTGGGCTAAGCTTAGCGGATGTTGTCAAATAGGTAAGTGGATTACTGTCCGTGAATACTGTAAACCTCTGACCATAGGTAGTCGCGAAACCTGTCGACAATAGCCCACTTTAGGCAGAGTAGTTCCTTTCCGATGCGTTTAAGGTCCGACTGCCATAACCAATAACATGTGGCTTTCCGTTTTGGAGTTGGTAGAGAGATGCTCCAAGACCTTCGGCGCTAGCATCCACGTGAAGTGTGAAAGGCAAGGAGAAATCTGGAAAGGCTAGGACAGGATGAGTAGTTAATCGTTGTATGATGGTCTCGAAAGCGTTCTGACATTGTTCAGTCCAAACGAATGGTGATACCGTTGCTCGTCCCCGTTTTGCGTTACTTCGGCCACCGATTAAGTGGTACAGAGGCTCCGCTAGCTTTGAGAAGTTATCCACAAACGAGCGGTAATAACCAGCTGCAAGACCTAGGAATGTCTGCAACTGTTTGCTGTCAGCTGGTGGATGTAATAGACATTCGTCAGAGCGGATATCTTGGAGGGATCTGGTTCAACACCATTTTCCGACACAACATGACCAAGGAAAGTAACTTTCTTCTGAAAGAATTTACATTTGGAGGGTTTCAGTTTAAGTCCAAAGTTTACAAGACGAATCAATACCTCTTCCAGCCTTTGCAACATTTCTTCGAACGTTTTACCAAAAACAATGACATCATCCAAGTATACACGACACATGTGCGAACATGTTCAAACACGACATGTTTGAACACGACACATGTTCAAACCATCCAGACAACTTTCCATAAACCTCTGGAAGGTTGCTGGTGCGTTTGTTAACCCGAATGGCATTCGTTGAAATTCGAACAATCCAAATGGGGTCGTCATTCCAGTCTTGTGTTGATCTCCTTTTGCGATGGGTACTTGGAGGTAACCACTTTGCAGGTCCAGTGTGCAGAACCACTTTACTCCGTTCAATGTTTCTAAGGTTTCAGCAATTCTTGGGATCGGATAAGAATCCTTGATGGTCTTCGAATTGAGTTTTCTAAAATCAACACAAACACGAAGACTGTTATCCTTCTTCCTTATACCAAGAACACAGGGCGAAGCGTATGGGCTTTTGCTCTTTCGGATAACTCCTGCCTCTAATATATCAAGGATAGCCTGTCGGAATTCCTCCAAACTGCCCTGGTGGTACTCTTCGATGGGATAACCGGAATGGCATTTCGTCGTTGAGGTGAATTTCATGCTGAACACCACTGCTGCAGCCGAGATCTTTGTTATTGGTAGCAAAAGCATGGGACATACGTTGTTGCAGTAGATCACTTGCTTGTTTTCGTTGTTCTTCAGTAAGATGAACGTCATTGAGATCAACAGGTGGAACTGAATTTGGTGGGTGTGGTTGCACAGGTGCTACTTGTTCGCACTCAACAACATGGGCAGTTGCCAAGGAGATCTTTTTTTGTAGCCTGACAACTTCACTAGATGTATTTCTCAGTTCCACTGGTACACGGCAAGTTGTTTTTCCACATGGTAAAGAGACTAGTCCCGGAGTCACAGACAGTGTTGAGTAAGCTTTCATGTCATTTGAAGGCTCTAGAATCACTTTCGTTGTACGTTGGGGAGGAGCCCGGGCAATACCCCACACAACAACTGTTTGAAATGCTCTAATGGACGTAATTTGGTGCTGATTTGTTGCTTTCACATAGTTTTCTCTTTCTCGAAAGTTCTCTTGAAGTGACATTGTTTTATATGCTCGCTGCCAGGGGGGCGATGCCTTTACTTTATACAAAAAATTTCTACCATATTTATCGAAACACTGAACTTGATGTTGTTCAGCCACATTTGTCCCAATAACCATAGGAACACGTCTGTTGTATTCATTATCCTGAACAATGAGTACAAGAGCTACTACAGTATCATCATTACCACCACTTCAATGAAACCGCTAAAGGGGACTTCCTGACCACCAGCACCAACTACCCGTAATAGATCACCAATGGGTTGCACCGGTTTATTGGAAAGATATTTGTTATAATACCACTCAGCGACTGTACTTACTTGACTTCCTGTATCGAGAAGAGCCATGCAATGATTTCCGTCTACCCATGTGTCTGTTTCATTTGCTGTGCCAATCAATCTACTTGCATTTTCTTGTGATGGTGGGGGACTGTCTACTGCCTCAGATTTCCACCCATCTGAGGCAGCATTTCGTTTCCCTGTGGCTGGCCTGCAGGAGGGTTTAGGCACCCTTTCTTTATGTGACCAAGTTTACCGCATCATAAATAACACAGGGGGGTGCGCTGACGTTGCTCTGGATTAATACGCTCATTCTGGCTTGAACTTTGCGCATAGCTGACTGACGATTGGGCTGCAAACGCTGTGGTTAACTCTTTAACTACGGTCTCGAAAACTTCTTTTACCCGCGCCGATTTGGCGCCACCTGGTTGAGGAGTCGTTTCCCTTTCCGTTTTCGTTTCCCGCGCGAGAGATTGGTGTTGCCTAGCGACTCGTTTTCCCGATTTTGTCAACCCAGCTTCGCGTTCACCGTGGCGAGCGGCGTCAATTAGTTGACCAACTTTTTTGGCAACTTTTTGTGGCGGGTTTTGTCCTTGATCTCCGTTGATAAACCTTCCCAGAACAATAACCTCAGGTGTTTTTCTAGCGATTTTTCGTCTGGAATAAGCTCTGCGCCCTTTTCTTTTGCCATACGTAGCTGGTTGTCTAATCTCGAGGCGAAAGCGGAAACTTCTTCAGACTCTCTTTGCTTCATTGCGTATGCCACTGTCAACAACTCTTCTCCGGTGGCTGTACCAGAATCACTATAAAACTTGTCGAGGCGCTCGAGAATTTTCGCAAGCTTTGATCCAGGAGCAAGTCCGACAATTTTCGACTTTGCTTCTCCTTGTAAAGAGCGACGTATTTGCTCGGCGATAACTTCGTCGGCATAAAACCCTTCTTTCATAGCACTGGTCCGTCAGGTTCTCAGCAAAACAGAGAAGAGTACTCGTAATCGTATAGTTTCAAATATTTTATTCGATCTGTAAATACCCGTAGATCGTAAAGACAACACATAAACAGTACGTAAAAGCATCTTTCAGTTTATCTGCTTACTTTATTTTATTTTATTTAACTTTGCCTTGAATAATACGTGATATTATAGATCAATAAATCTAAAATTAGTTACAAGGCTAGGAAAGCCGCAACAGCAATTGCCAATTACTGATTATACAATACAATACAATGATCATTACTTCTTGACGAGTCTCTCCTAAATCATCCGTAATATATTCTTTAACATTTCATCTCATAACCTATCGTAAACATCTCCTTTCACTGACTGTAAAATATCACAACGTACCGCTCACCGACGCACTGACTATTTGTCCTTGTCATATTTTGCGTCAATCACTCAAAGTATAAAATTACACATAAGAATTAATTATCAAAGTCCTTCCGGTTACGACTAACCGGCGGAACATTCTCCCCCCGATGACGGCATCGTCGTCTTCAAAGCCTTCAGCTGGGTAAATGACTGCAATCTTCGTAACAGGTCTTCGGTACTCTCCAGTGGGTATTCTCAAAGTGACGTTTCTCACTTTCCCATCTTTTCCTGGATGCACTGTTACTATTCTTCCGATGCTCCACTTCCCTCTCACAGCATTTGAGTCAACGGTCATCACCACATCGTTCAGTCGAACATTTCGACGTTCCACATTCCATTTTCTCCTATCTTCTCGCGCAAAAGGAGTCCATGATTTTCTGGACAAATTCCACACGATGTCTTGGATTCTTCGTTTCTTTAAACGGGCCTTGAGGAACTTCGGAAGACGATCGACCAAGCAGCATGTCATTTGGACATAGAATATAGATATATGACCCATCGTCTGAATCATTTGGGATGCGCCCGATTGTCCGTTGATTCACCAGATTTGCTACTGCCATTAGACAAGTGTACAACTGGAATGGCGATAGAATTTGATCTCTGATAGACTTTTTCAGTGCGTACTTGCAGCTCTTATAACCAATGCCTCAGCACATCTATTTTGGTGAGGCGCTCCCGGCGTGATGAATTGCCATATCATACCTCTTTCTGAACAGAATTCACGCAGCTTTCCAACCTCCCAGCCTTGTACCATTTCTCGAAGTTCTGTTTCAGCGTCAACGAGCTGTGTGCCATTATCGCTCATCATCATCTTCGGATGGCCACTTATTGAGAAAAATCTTCGGAGAATTTGAAAGTAGCCCATCGCTGAGTAGTCAACAGCAAGCTCGAGGTGGACAGCCTTGGTGTTTAGGCACGTGAATATGACACCATAGGTACCATCGTGGAGGGTCTATCTAACGTAAGCACAAGTTCCGAATGCTTCTTGCGACGCATCGGAAAACAGGCAAAGGGTTGGTCGTCCAACTGCCATACCTAATTTTAGTGTGCAGTGATAACCAATTTGTGCAGTGATAAAAGTAAAATGTGCAGTGACAAAATGTAAAATGTGCAGTGATAAAATTTGTTTTGATAAATTGTTAATTAACAAAAAAATGAGGCAATGAGCAGAAAAACTAAACGATATACACACACAAACAGGAAACAAATATACAATGATAATCCCAGTACTTCATGTAAACAAAGTAAAAAGCAGTATTTCCACTATCAACGAAGTTTACTAAAAAGAAAATTTCAAAGGAAAGGAAAGTAAAGGAAACGTTTACGAATAATTTTAACACCGAGAAAGGAAGTTTCAAAAACATAGTGGAAGGCTGGAAGCACTGGTAAAACCTAGTTTGTATGCAACCTCGTACCCAGAATTCTATAGAATGTTCCCCCAAATTGCAAGAAATGCCATTTTAGGGACTCTAGATTACAATATTTTCTGTGGATGCATGCCCCCGGAACCCCCCTAGAGGTTTGTCATGCCTACGCCGCTCCTCATTTACCAAGACGAAAATATTTCTTTTCTACAGGCAGGATTATGAAACTATGCTGAATGATAGAATGTAGAATCATAGAATGTAGTAACAGTAGGTGCTGTATGTTGGTTTGGGCATTTTTGAATATCAAGTGTAGTCTATTTTAAATTCAGTGCTTACACGTATTATTATGAGGGTGTGGTCAGAAATTTTCAAGGGCGTGCTTCTGCCCGGCTAAACTTTGCACGAAAATGTGCAGTGATAAAAAATTCTTAAAATTAGGTATGCCAACTGCATTGCGTGGGGTAAGACATCTTTCGAAGGTAACGCCATTTAACTGTTTCATTTCTTCGAACAGTGTGATCCACTTGTCATGATCTTCCATAGCTAACTCTTTAGTCAACTTCTTTCTGCCACAGTTCTTGCATCCCAACCTTCGCTCTGATCAAAAAAGCGCGGCGGCGAATCCAATCGGATCGAAAATGCGAGCGATTTGGCTCAGGATCATTCTTTTCGTTAGCTTCTTTGCTGGCTTCTTGGATTTGGCTGTTGGCAGGAGTGTGGAATTGAAATATCAGCATTAACTTTAAATGAAAAAGCGTCCTTCGAATTTTCCCAGACAATACCTATTCATACATTTTCATTCTTAAGTAGCTTCATTCCTTCGGGGCAGTCTTCAGAATCTTGATCTTGAGAACTCCTGGCTTCTTTGAGGTCGCGATTGGATATCCAGCCTTTTACTTGGAATCCTCCTGATGCCAAAACTTCATCCAATTCTCTGGTCATCTTCTGTGCCTTTTCCACGGTGGGGACCGAGTCACAGATGTCATCCATGTTACTATTTTCTTCCAACGTTCTGGCGGCGTCCGGGTGGGATTCGTTAGCTTCATTTGCAGTTTTCCGAAGAGCGTGCCATGGCGGCCGCAGGCTTGTCACCAAAGGTCAATACTGTTTTCACATAGACGTCGGGGTCTCTTTACCGCTTCCAGATTCCTCCATAGGAATCTGTGGACATCTTGGTCTTCTTTGGGGATTAACAATCTATGATACATCTTGGAGATGTCTCCGCAAATCGCTACTTCGTTTTCTCGGAATCGCGATACCACTCCAAACAAATTGTTTAGCAAGTCCGGTCCTTTCATCCAATTGTTATGCAACATATATATAATCTATTATTATAAAACTTATCTCGTTAGAGCATTTATGCCGACCTAATTGAATACCGACGCATAAAGATTATCTAAATGATCTTATCTACTATTGCGTCTTTCCTGTCATATTTATAATTACCATCTTGTTAGCAGTTTCCTTAAAAGCTTTATTGTCTTTAATTAGAATGATTTTATACCACACGCACATTTGTAGATTTAGTTTAATTAAATTGAGCATGATTGGTATTAAATTTAAGCGAAGAACCCTTCGATTTATTTACATTAGTTTTCGTAACGAACCTTTAAAGTCGAATTGGTTCTTAAATACTTTATGAAACTGTAAAATGATATAACGATTATGTAGCTTATGAAATCTCCTATCTTACCATGTCAATTTAGTTTGGAACTAAAATTATTTACTATATGGAAAAACTTTTCAACCGACTTGCCTTGGCCAGAGCATTCCAGAGCAACGCCTTTATTTGGTCGAGCAAGAGACTCAGTCCAAATCCACCTGATTGGTTGGTCTAAGATTACAGTTATCAATCACATTTACCAGCCGAAAAAGCATAAAAGAAAGCGCCACTCCCTGAACGAATAAGTCGCACAGAGACCAGAGAGAACAACCAAGAAAAGAACCTTGAGTCAGAAGAACTTCTTGAGCCTTGAACCTTATCTTGAACTTATCCATCGAACAGAACGACAACCGTATAAAGAACTCAGCAGATCTAAAGAATAGCGAAGTAAAGCAGAACAAAGAACACGAAAGAATATCCTGAACATTTGAACTAACTTTATATATACTTTTAGTAGATTCCTTGCATTTGCATTTAAGATCCTTAACCTCACGTACGCTTGTGTGTTCTACCTTTGAGAAGTCTCCCTATATAACCGATTGGTGGAGGTTATATAACACAATAATCGTTGAGCTTGTGGCCTTGGTAGCTTGGCTGACGAATTAAATACGATCCGGACGGGTGTACTCTTTTTATCCGGTGAGAAATATAATGCACAGGACCTTGATTTTTGATCTCTTCTTCTGACAGCTTCCTGGCAAATTTTAACTCTGTCATTTCCGTCATTTGCTTGTTATATTCCTTAGCATGAATGGGATTCTTCTTCAGACGACGCTCGGTTGCTTCTAACATTTTCAATGCTTGTGATCGGTTGTCAGGTAACATCTCTTTATCCATTTTCCAGGGGTATGAAACCATCCATTGGTTCCCGACCTTTTGGCACGACTCTTCGATGATACTTTTTTCTCGTTGTTCGATTGGACTCATCTTATCCAGATTACATTTGCAAGTCTTTGCAGCAACTCCCATTGCTTTCGTGGTCCAAAACTTGGTCATGTCTACTGTATTTGATAATCTAACATTCAAGACTTTGTTGACTTGAGTCCGCGGGTTTCCTTGTGCGGCTCTAAACACGACTCATCCAATAAGTGAATGCCGTGCTACTAGGTTTCCCGTTTCTCTTGTTTCTCCTGCAGTGTGTGCATTTTAGCGTGATAAATTCCAATCAGTATATCGATCGAACCACTTCCTCTGGAAATCTTTCTTTCTTCGAGTCCTAGCGGTTTGGCAACTTGACTGATGTTTGCGGCAGCAATATTCTCGCTGATGCACGGTATACCAATGGCAGTAACTTTATGGAGGGCGTTGTTCTCCAATGAGAGAAGGCGCACTTGGTAAAGCTTCGTTCTAAGCCTCTCCTCCTACTTTGGTAATTGTTACCAATGCAGCATCCTTTCCTTTTAGTTTTAACTTTCGTGCAAACGAAGGCCAAGCATGGCGAGAACCTCGCCCATGCGTAGCAGATCCCATATGGGATTCCATTTCGAGTCATATATTACTTAAGACAAATTTTAGCATAACCCATATTCTCATTGCACATAATAATAGTCCGGTGAAATATCTCACCCTCGGTTAATACACTGATGAAACTTCACCCAACGCCGATGAAGTCTCATGATAATAATTATCCGGCGAAATTATTATTATTATTATTATACAAATTATTTATACACGGTAGCCTTTCAGTATAAAACAACTGCTTTTCAAAGGGCCGTGTTACAATGGTTATTTACAATAAATACAAAGCTAAACAAACAATACAACATACAACTTATATAATAATTATTAATTAAATAGATTACATTAAAATTAATAATAATAAATAATGATTAATTAGTTATTTTGTAACGGTATACTTTTAAGGTATCGTTTGAAAGATGGCACTGATATGGTTCGAAAATTTTCCGTTATTTCGTTCGGCTGCTCGTTCCAGGAAATGGCAGCTCTATAGGAAAAACTTCTTTAGAGAAAATTTGTTTTTGGTTTCGCCAACGACAGTTTAGTATCATTGCTTCGTAAATTGTAATTTGTGTTATTACATTTATTAAATAGCTCAGATATATACTTCGGTAACCTTTCAGTTAATGCCTTAAATGTTAAGATTATTTCACGATTTTTTAAAGTTTTGTCGATAGGCAACCATCCAAGTTTATCAAGTATTTCACTGGAACGAACATCATATGTATCACCAAATATCTTACCCTCGCTTAATACTCTGGTGAAATTTCACCCAATCCTGATGAATTCTGGTACACGAAACGTGCTTTCACTCACCAACACCAACCGTTATAACTGACGGGACAGCTATATGACTTATAGGTAGTCGGAATATAGTAGTTTGGTGCTATATATGACTTAGCTAGTAGGAATATAGTAGTTTGACGCTATATGACTTATAGGACGGTAGTCTGAATATAGTAGTTTGGTGCTATATGACTTAGTTAGTCGGAATATAGTAGTTTGACGCTATATGACTTAGCTAGTATAGGAATATAGTAGTTTGGTGCTATATGACTTAGTTAGTCGGAATATAGTAGTTTGGTGCTATATGACTTAGTTAGTCGGAATATAGTAGTTTGACGCTATACATGACTTATAGGACGGTAGTCTGAATATGGTAGTTTCGTATATGACTTAGCTAGTAGGAATATAGTATAGTTTGACGCTATATGAGTTAGGTAGTCGGAATATAGTAGTTTGGTGCTATATGACTTAGCTAGTAGGAATATAGTAGTTTGACGCTATGTGACTTAGCTAGTCAGAATATAGTAGTTTGGTGCTATATGACTTATAGCTAGTCAGAATATAGTAGTTTGGTGCTATATGACTTAGCTAGTCAGAATATAGTAGTTTGACGCTATATGACTTAGCTAGTATAGGAATATAGTAGTTTGGTGCTATATGACTTAGCTAGTCAGAATATAGTAGTTTGGTGCTATATGACTTAGCTAGTCAGAATATAGTAGTTTGGTGCTATATGACTTAGCTAGTATAGGAATATAGTAGTTTGACGCTATATGACTTATAGGTAGTCGGAATATAGTAGTTTGGTGCAATATATGACTTAGCTAGTAGGAATATAGTAGTTTGACGCTATATGACTTATAGGACGGTAGTCTGAATATGGTAGTTGGGTGCTATATGACTTAGCTAGTCGGAATATAGTAGTTTGACGCTATATGACTTAGCTAGTAGGAATATAGTAGTTTGGTGCTATATGACTTAGTTAGTCGGAATATAGTAGTTTGGTGCTATATGACTTAGCTAGTCAGAATATAGTAGTTTGGTGCTATATGACTTAGCTAGTCAGAATATAGTAGTTTGACGCTATATGACTTAGCTAGTATAGGAATATAGTAGTTTGGTGCTATATGACTTAGCTAGTCAGAATATAGTAGTTTGGTGCTATATGACTTAGCTAGTCAGAATATAGTAGTTTGGTGCTATATGACTTAGCTAGTATAGGAATATAGTAGTTTGACGCTATATGACTTATAGGTAGTCGGAATATAGTAGTTTGGTGCTATATATGACTTAGCTAGTAGGAATATAGTAGTTTGACGCTATGACTTATAGGACGGTAGTCTGAATATGGTAGTTGGGTGCTATATGACTTAGCTAGTCGGAATATAGTAGTTTGACGCTATATGACTTAGCTAGTAGGAATATAGTAGTTTGGTGCTATATGACTTAGTTAGTCGGAATATAGTAGTTTGGTGCTATATGACTTAGCTAGTAGGAATATAGTAGTTTGGTGCTATATGACTTAGTTAGTCGGAATATAGTAGTTTGACGCTATATGACTTATAGGACGGTAGTCTGAATATGGTAGTTTCGTGCTATATGACTTAGCTAGTAGGAATATAGTAGTTTGACGCTATATGAGTTAGGTAGTCGGAATATATAGTAGTTTGGTACTATATGACTTAGCTAGTAGGAATATAGTAGTTTGACGCTATGTGACTTAGCTAGTCAGAATATAGTAGTTTGGTGCTATATGACTTAGCTAGTCAGAATATAGTAGTTTGGTGCTATATGACTTAGCTAGTCAGAATATAGTAGTTTGACGCTATATGACTTAGCTAGTATAGGAATATAGTAGTTTGGTGCTATATGACTTAGCTAGTCAGAATATAGTAGTTTGGTGCTATATGACTTAGCTAGTCAGAATATAGTAGTTTGGTGCTATATGACTTAGCTAGTATAGGAATATAGTAGTTTGACGCTATATGACTTAGCTAGTCAGAATATAGTAGTTTGGTGCTATATGACTTAACTAGTCAGAATATAGTAGTTTGGTGCTATATGACTTAACTAGTCAGAATATAGTAGTTTTAATGGTGCTATATGACTTAGCTAGTCAGAATATAGTAGTTTGGTGCTATATGACTTAACTAGTATAGGAATATATAGTAGTTTGGTGCTATATGACTTGACTAGTATAGGAATATAGTAGTTTGGTGCTATATGACTTAGCTAGTCAGAATATAGTAGTTTGGTGCTATATGACTTAGCTAGTAGGAATATAGTAGTTTGGTGCTATATGACTTAGCTAGTAGGAATATAGTAGTTTGGTGCTATATGTTTAATGTTTAACAACTTTATTTGGATAACAAAATTCATTACATATTTACAAATAAGGAATAAATTAACATACACAATGAAAAATCGTCCAAATAGGCAAGATACAAACGAGACTGAGTCCCATGCAAGGTATCCGCCGTCATAGTATAAATAAATATGTAAAATAGAAAACTTCCAGAAAACATAGACTCAGAAAAACAGGGTTACGAATGACAAGAACAAGATCGACATAAAGAAAACGTACATGGAGAGTCCGGAGAAAACTTTTCACACAGAAGTTGTAAGTACACAGAACGGACTTTAGACTTAAACTTCGACAGTGGGTGCACAAGAAGGTCTGGGATTATTTTAACAACAGTGTTCCACAGATTAACAATTCGGTTAAAATATGAGGCCTTAAACGTTGATGTTTTACAAAAAGGAGTCCTTAGAAATTGAAGAGAAGAACCCTGTCGCGTACGACTTTCCAAAATCGACGTGAAATTTTCAATATCAAGATCTACCAAGTTGTGTTTACATTTATAGTAAAAGATTAGGTCACGTATCTCTCTATCGTAACACAAAGGCAGAAGATCCAATTTTTGCAATCTTTGCACATAGGTAAGTTCTCCTCTTTTTGTTCTTGTAATCCAAAGCGTAGCTCGCCTTTGGACACCTTCAATTTTCTTCATCAAGACACCAGTATGAGGCGACCACACCTCAGTACCGTAGGACAATTTAGATTTTACTATAGTGAAAGATACAGGGTTTTCCTTATTTCTGTATTGGTCAACTTGAAACATGTTCGCTTTAGAAGACCAAGCATTCGATTAGCATTAGAGATGTAGTAATGCCAAGATCAGATTCTTATGACTTAGTAGGAATATAGTAGTTGGGCGCTATATGACTTAGCTAGTCGGAATATAGTAGTTTGGTGCTATATGACTTAGGTAGAAGGAATATAGTAGTTTGGTGCTATATGACTTAGCTAGTATAGGAATATAGTAGTTTGACGCTATATGACTTAGCTAGTCGGAATATAGTAGTTTGGTGCTATATGACTTAGGTAGAAGGAATATAGTAGTTTGGTGCTATATGACTTAGCTAGTAGGAATATAGTAGTTTGGTGCTATATGACTTAGGTAGAAGGAATATAGTAGTTTGGTGCTATATGACTTAGCTAGTATAGGAATATACTAGTTGGGCGCTATATGACTTAGCTAGTCGGAATATAGTAGTTTGGTGCTATATGACTTAGGATCGTGGGGCCATGTATTGCCCAGTTTATGTTGTAATAGCGATTGCTAAAATAACGTTGAGAAGAAGCTTAATGTCTTTGCATTTCTGCCAAGACTGACCGAATTGCTTACGAGCATTTTTACAACCTCAAAATAAAAGGTACTTATTTTTTGTTGCTAATTGCCTTTAAAGTGCCTATCCAGCCTGTGGGGATTTTACATATTTGTGATCTTTGGAAATTCTCCTGAGAAAATTTGTAATATATCTTGTCGTTCGAAAATTTCACCTTCGTGCCCTTTTCCCCGCTAAAGTTCACAGGAAGTGACGTCACCCAGGGACACGCGATATTTTGATTCAGCAATGAAATACAGCGAAAGTTTAGCTTTGAACTTTAAACAGCCTGTTTAGACAAAATTCCCTCAATTCCTAAACATTCACTGTTGAATAACGCCGCAAAGAATTGCGCGTCCTTGCGTGTGAACTTTAGCAGGGGTAAAAGGCATGAAGATGCAATTTTCGAACAACAAGATATATTACATTTCTTTTTGGTATAACCCAAAGATTACGAATATGTAAAATCCCCAAAGGCTGGATAGGCACTTTAATATCTGCCGACATAAAAAATTACAAGGTTGGAGACTCGACGGCCATATATTAAATATCGGCAAGATCAGGAAATATTTGAGTAAAAAGGATTGTGAAAAGTTGGTGCATGCATTCATAACATAAAAATTTGATAGCTGTAAAAGCATCCTATATGGCTTACCAGAAGCTGAATTGAGCAAGTTACAGCGAATTCAAAATACAGCTGCTAGACTTGTCACAGGGGTTAAAAAATCGGAGCATATATCTCCCCTGTGCTTCGTAATCTTCACTGGTTGCCGGTGAGATCAAGGATTGTATTTAAGATATTAATAATTACTTTCAAGGCTTTGCATGGCCAGGCGCCTGTTGATATTACTGAAACTAAATATAAACCTACTCGTGCTTTGAGATCATCTGACCGAAATCTGCTACTTGAGCCAAAAATGGTGACTCACCAAAACTGAGGAAATTAGAAGCTTTGATATGTTAAGTAATTTTTTTTCTTTTTTAAAATTAATAGTTTTTTGTTCAAAATAGGCTTTATCTTATAATGAAAGTGTAATAAGTTCTATAAGTAAATTTAAGAATATATTGTTGTAAGAGCATTGAGACTATTGTATAATGCTCCTAATACGTCTTTTATTATTATTATTATATTCAAAGACAACATCACTTGCCAGACTGTCGCTGCTCATATGGCCAACAAATCCACATACATCAAAAGTACGTAAAATAAATTCTACATTTAGTGTTATCGTCATCTCGTGTCAGTATATTCGAGATTGCTCTCAAATTCGAAGAAATAACAGGCACGGCAGAAGCAAATCTGTATTGGGGGAGGGGTGGGCTGGGTAACAAGCCTAAAATTGCCTGGTTATATAGTTTACGTTATTCGGAGTTACCGTTATTGTATTTCATTAAAATACAAACGTGTTGTTTGGGTTGCTATGGTGAGCGTGATTTTAACGAGGGTCATAAACTAAGGTTAAACCAAAGGAGACATATGCTGCGCCGCGATTGATGACAGCTGGGAATATAGACCTCTTTCATAATAGCAGCAAGTCTAAATATTCTTTTATATGCATGTAAATTCGCATTTCTGGCCTCGTTACAAAGCAAAGATTCTTTGGAATTACAGACACGCAAACGAGGTCAGAAAGGCTAATTTAATTGAATATAAAAGAATATTTAATGTGGGTGCCATTATGATCTATGATACTCGAGCTATGAAATGCAATCGAAGACCTCACACTACGCAATTTAACACTTTAGGCAGGGGATTAGGGAATAAGCTATTAAAAGATGCTACTGACCATCAAAGATGCTACCGACTGTCTAATCCAAATCGGCATGACGACATAACATGTTTAATAAATTTAAAATACAGTTAGTACATACATATATGCACACGTGCATATTTAGTCTAGACACACATAAATATATATCACAAATTGTTCATAAATATCAAAAGCTGATTTAAATATTAAATAGGAGGTAACGTCTATACAAGTCTTGAATTCAATAGCAGTTGGTTCCTAAGTTCTAGACTTCAACCAAACTTCAACAAGAATGTTCTATTTTGTCCTTCTCGGACCTTCCAGGTAAACGTGGAACGCATGTTATATCCTGAGAGTAATCGTACTCCGTCTGGTCAATGGCATTTCTTACACTTACATCCATGAGTCACGGAGTTCACCCACACCACTACATTCACCTGCACGGTGGACGACGACCGACGTGTCCGTCCATTGAACTGACAACTGAGTGTAACCGGTATTCGCTTCGTATTCACCGGACTGCAACATTGACAATCGGAAATGAAAAACGGATAGTGATCTAAAACGATCTCTTTGGACAAGCAGGTTCCCAAACAAGCTCGAACGGTAACTTCTTTCGCTATGCACCCTTGGCGTCTCACCGTGAGCTTATAATCCTTCGCGTTACAGATGGGCTTTAGCCCATTGACTGTTCTTTCTGGTATTAACACAGCGAGCAGGAGTAGAACGTTTAACAATGACGTAAGAGAGAGTATCATTTTCCTTCTGTATAACAGCGTATTCAATCAGTGGTGCTATCCGTTTGCGACCTGCTACCAGACTGAAGAATGCATACAATGATAAGCTTTTATAACAGGGTGATGAGTATCATATGAATCTCCCCACATGTTCAATTAATGAACGTATTAGGAGATTACCAAGGGTGTGGGCATTTTTGGCAGGATGACAACCCACGAATCCACGAGTAAGAACTCGTGATTTCTCGTGAATCATGGCATAGCTTTCGCAGTGCATTAACGTGAAAGGAAGTAGCATGCGTGCTGACAGCGGCTAGCATGTGCTTCTGGCAAACGGAGCTATAATGATCATGATAACATTGTCCGAAAAGCGTCGTTTTGAAACTTGTTATTCAATTTTCAGACCAAACAATGACAAAGACGCAACGAAAGCATTCCGAAGCCTAGCCTACGTGGAGACACACCCGATTCTCGCGTGGGCTAGCCAAAGCCAAAAAAGGCTAAAATCTCAGCTTTTGCTAAAGTCCAAAGTCATGACCCAACATTGCAATATGTTTAAATGACTCTGCATATACATACGGTGATACAGGTATTGCACATTGATTGATCGCTTACAGGAAATGATACTACGAGAACGTTCGGCAGCACAGGGACCAAACAGAAAATCGTGGCGCTGGATATGGTCTAGCGATCTCATGTAAATATTATGGGGACAGCACGGTATCTACACAATCAACAATTGTAAAACTTGGATATGATGTCGCCATAGAATCATGGTTGGCTTACGTCCAAAAGGGGGATATGCATCAGCTTCGTGACGAAGGGCCAAAGAGCACCCAGCTGGTACCTATGAATAGACAATCCACCGGAAATTGCAAAATTGTTTCCGTCTGTTGGGGTCTGTCTTCGATCGCCGGGGATAGTCGCTTACGCCAGAAGAAAACGAATAGCAAATCCAAAAGGTAGCCTGCGTGCAGACACTTCCTGTAGGCTGTATGCCGAAATGGAAAGCGCACAGGAAGTGCCTGCACGTACGATTACCAGAGTTGTCCCAAAATGGCGGATGCGCCGGATGGGTGATAAAATCTTAACAACAAGCCGTTCGAAAGCACTCAAAAAGAAACTCATTTCCCTGTGGTTTACATTTTTGACGATTTCATATAAGTTGATGTTGTGACAGATGTTTTGTTGTGGCGAACTATACTTTTCGAGGTGATAAGTGTGTCATGAGCCGGAAGTTAATTCAAACGCCGCTGCAACTCGCCGACTTAACTGGGGTTGAACCGGCTCAAGGTATCACAATACTAGTATTATAAACATCTCTTAAATTATATAAGTTAACGACTTTCGCTTTTCATGGAGCAATTGACTGGACGTCTGTTCGAAAACGACTGGACAATTGACTGGACGCCAGTTCGAAAAGTTTCTGCGATAATTGAATAAGTTTATTCACTCAAATATGAGTATGGTATTATACAAATATGACTATGGTATATTCGCTATGGTATTTGAAGTAAGTCTTACTCACCGTATACCAAACAAAGACTAAAAGCAATATGCACCAAGCATTTCAAGTCCAAAAGTTAATGCGAGTCGTTTATTTTTGTGTTCCGTATATTCTGTGTTTCGACATTTATTTCTGTGCTTCGACATTTATTTCCGTGCTTCGACACTTATATCTTTGCTTCGACATTTACCAGCCTTTGCTTCGACATTATTTCTGTTTTTCGACCTTTTTATGATTTATACATTTGACATATTTGTGTTGCACTTGTGTTATTTAACCATCCATCGAGCAAGGGTTGTTGTGTACGCGTATTTCTCGTTTGAGTAAGTTTTTGTCCCGGCAAAACGCCAATACATTTCCTTATAAAATTACCCCGTTAATACGGTCACCCCGTTAATACGGTCACCCCGTTAATACGGCCAACGGCCACATTGTAAAATCCCAACGTTAACAATCACCCCGTAATATACGGCCACTCCAACCAAACATGCATTCTAAAATCTAAAGGATAAACAAGTGACAAACGGAAATATATCTTGAGACAAAAGACTTACACCTCGGGTGAGAAATTTAGTTTTGTCATCATGTCATGTCATCCACAGGCAAACGAAAACGACAAGAGCTTGATTTAAAAAAACGCTTTGAAGTGATTAGATTTAGCGACGCTAATCCTTAAGAAAGATTCAGAGTATTTTACTAAAGAAAGATGAGATCCTGAAGGCCTTTGATGCTAATGGTAGTTTAGTTCTTATTTAGTTATGTTTGGGTCCGTTTGAATTAAATTGTTGTTTAGAAGTGCGATTGTAAATTAGTAATAAAAACTGTCATGACATCACTTGAAAGAGAACAGCCATGAAAAATGACCCTACCACCATTAACACGACCACCTCGTTACTACGGCCAAATTGTTATGGCGCGTTGGTGACCGTATTAGCCGGGGATCCACTGTATATAATTATTACTTGCCGTTTGTATTGCATGATATTCGAGATCGGGAAGCGTGGTTAAAATGCAAATATAGGTCAGGGTAGCTTGTGTTGAAGACGTTCCGTTTGGGAGCGAGCGGGTAGGCGGGTCAGCCCATATGAGCAAGCCCGGGTAACCGAGATCCCGGTCACACAAAGCGAGATCGCGGCTAGGTGGATAGGCCCGGTGCTCTGTAAACGCAAGATGAAATTTAACAAGAAATAGTAACAACCGAGAACGACTAGTGGTTTCTATTAAGCATGCATCTCCTCTTTCTGTTAACTACAGTCTTTGAGCGACCGCTTTCGTAATCGAACATCTCCCTTTAAAACCCAAAGCTTTTACAAATTTTCGTTTTATTTCGTATTTTAAATCTCTCGTATAAGCTATACCACCCTCGTAAGAGATCGCCGACCACCTTTGTGGTTTGGACTTTTCTAGTTTTTTCTTCTCTGGTGAGCGAGCATCCCAAGAGATTATATAGATTTTTACTCTATTAACTATGTAAAAACACAAAATAAAAAAATGTAAAAATACGTACGTTGTTGTTTAGGTTAAGCTGCAACTGTCATGGTTAAGTAAGAAACAGTATATGAGTCAACTGTATATGAGTAAAGGAAAGCTTCGGTTTGTAATGGAGGTTCTTAAAAGTAACCCTATAATCCTAATTATTGAATTGAACCTTTTCCCAATCTCATAGAAATACAAATCGAATACTCCCAGAATGTTTGGTGTCAATCTTGAACCCCGTTGACGTCTCCGAAGTGGGGGAAGACCACCGCACCTTTTTGCGCGGCTACTAGCAGCTGTGACGTAAACTATAATCGGCGTCGTGTCGGAGACTTCTTTTGTCTCTAGAAAACTATTCAATCTATCCCCTACACACCCAAGGGAAGGCCTCTGTTATTTAACATCCTGTGGGGAACGCAATGATTTAGAAGGTCTTGTTGAAAACTATTCTATAAAATGTTGTATAACAACACCCGCGGAAGGCCGGTCTTACTTAACGCCCTTAACGCCTTAAACCATTCGTCACTTGTTTATACTTATTCTTAGAGTGCGTTGCTATAAAACTATATCTGTAATGTGAGCTTGGCCAGGTGTCTTTTCTTGTCAACATGTTTGCTACCGCCACATTCCACATTATTAGAGTCCAGTACCACGTCCCATGCGCGTTCCTGTGGTTTAATAACCCCATCTTTCGATCCCGCTCTTGTATATGGAGAGGTTGGTATTTTATGTTTGTATATATTCTATATGTATACATCAACATCGCCTTTTCCAAAATGGCGGATGGTTGGGAATAAAATCCTAACAATAGGCATGCAATAGGCCATTGGAAAGGATTCAAAAACAAGCTCATTTATCCGTGGTTTACATCTTTTGACTATTTTATATAAAGTTGTTTTTGCTGTGCAAGCTGTGTTAAGTTGTCAATACTCAGAAAAACTCTGAGCTCCAGACAGGACTCGAACCCGCAACCTACTGAATGTTAGCCAGATGCTCTAACACAACTTGCATGGCAAAACCTAGTTACTACTTTACTAACTTCAAGCTGCAACTACGTAATTAACAAGATTTCATAAAGTTGACAAGTTCTGTGTTACAGAGATGTTTTGTTGTGGCGAACCTTTGTTGTTTCGAGCTGACTGCAATTGGCCTTTTATATTTTGCCGACTTAACTTGGGTTGAACCGACCAGCGGTGGCCAGAAGGAACGCAGGCTCTGGGAACGAGATTGTCGCAATATAGGCTATTAAATAGTATTTCAAAATTTTCTTAAACTATATAAATAAACGACTTTAGCTTTTCATGGAGCAATTTGAGCTTTTAATGTAACGTTATTTAAAACTTTAAACATTACACATTATGCTTAATAATTTTACGTCAGTCTGTGCACCAATGCACCAGCGTCGGTGACATGCCAACTCTATTTCTATCTCTTAAAAGGTGTATATGAAATGAATAATAAGTTGGGTAGAAACTCTTTTATTTGAAAGAACATTTGAAATTATAAAGATTGGCCATTACAACTTTCTCATATCTCACTTCACTTAAAGGACATTGGCAACAAAAATTAAGTTTGTCTAATATGAAAGAACTCGTAAAATGATAGAGCAACACCTTTTACAACGTTTCCGTATTTTACTTCGTTTTTGAAATATTTCAGTTTGTTTGATATGTAAATGAGATTGTCTCTGACGTCAGGTGCTTGGTAGAGAATTTTCACTCATCAAAATTGTTGTTCCATCTTCAAGTTTGTTCCACAAATTTACTTGAAAAATGAAAATGTGCGTATAATAACTCCTTATGATAATGTGAACGTTATAACTTAGCAATCACTAAAATTGTAGTTCTATCTTCAAGTTTGTTCCACAAATTTACTTGAAAATGTGCGTATAATAACTCCTCATGATAATGTGAACGTTATAACTTAGCAATCACTAAAATATAAGACTTTTTTAATGAGTGAAAATTCTCTACCCTGCACCTGACGTCAGAGACCATCTCATTTACATATCAAACAAACTGAAATATTTCAAAAACGAAGTAAAATACCGAAAAGTTGTAAAAGGTGTTACTCTGTCATTTTACGAGTTCTTTCATATTAGACAATCTTAATTTTTGTTACCAATGTCCTTTAAAATTGCTATGTAAAGACTGGTTTCCAATTGATCGCAACCGTGTCATAGTGGTCGATGTAATATAGTGTCGATCTATCTTGTCTTTTGTCTGCTGTATGCAAAGTAGTCATTATTGATTGCAGAGATGGATGGACACTCTATTACATCGTCCACTATGACACCGTTGCGATCGTGGCGACCAAATGGAAACCAGGCTTAAATAGACCTCTTTCATAATGGCGGCCAGTCTAAATATTTTTTATATGCATGCAAATTAGCCTTTCTGGCCTCGTTACAAAGCAAAGATTCTTTGGAATTACAGACACACGAACAAGGTCAGAAAGGCTAATTGAAATGAATATAAAATAATTAACGGTACCGAAAAAGATGGCGACTGGTACATTTAACCATAATTCTTTGAGCGCAGTATACATTGAATCTCAGGGCTTCAAGGTCGCAAAGAATTCTGGTAAAATGTACAGCTGCCATCTTTTTCGGTACCGTCAATGTATTAACCTCGTTCCCAGGGCCTTATCTCCGTCTCCGCTGAGATAAGGCCCTGGGAACGAGGTTGTCAATTAATTTGGGCGCCATTATGAAAGAGGTCTATAAAACCACTGCATACGTCACACTGTATGACTTATGAGGGAATGTTGTTTATCTTCGAAATTTTTCAAATAAATTACTCAAAACTTTCCCTGTTTAGTGTCATGGAATACATACGCGCACATGTACAGTTTCATTAACCTCGTTTGATAACCTCAAATACCGGTCTAAAGAAATACCTAATGGTTTCCGTGTTTGGATACTGTGATCCAAACACGCGGGAAGTTGCGAGAATGGAGAAAAGCGTAAATTATTTATAGGTATTTCTTTTATAAAATAATACAAGAGAGCAAGCAGCAAAACTTAAGGAAATGTTTGGCGGGAAATTTCCGTGTTTGGATGGCTTGATCCAGACACGGGTATTGACCAATCAGAGCCTGCGTAGCATACATGTTATTTTATAATAGTGGTTACCACACATGTCTATGAGCTAGGAGACACAGGTTCATATCCTGGGTCGGACCTCCACCCAAGGGTCTTAAAGGGGAACTGTACCCAAACAATAAATTACTTTTAAATAAAAGGTCTTTAAGTATAATGTTTAGAAATGTTAATAGTTTTACGCTATCTGCTCTTGTATTCGAGAAATAACGTTTTCATTCTCGTATTTTATGCTTCTGGACTCCGCCATTTTCGAGTTTGCTCCAGCGGGGGTTTCTTTTCAATTTGACGTCACTTGAGTGTAAGGAACAAAAGATAACACTCAAATGACGTCAAAATTGAAAAGAAAACCACCGCTGTACATCGATCTTGAGCCGCCGAACAAACTCGAAAATGGCGGCGTCCAAAAGCATAAAATACGATAATGAAAACGTTATTTCTCGAGTACAAGAGCAGATACCGTAAAACTATTAACATTTCTAAACATTATACTTAAAGGCCTTTTATTTAAAAGTAATTTATTTTTTGGGTACAGTTCCCCTTTAAAAATAATCGAGGAGATATGCTGCCTTTGCAATAATACCAGCAAATGGTAGGACTTTCAGGTCTTCTCGGATAACGACCTTAAATCGCAGGCCCTCGGAACCCCTATCAAATTGGGCTTCTAGCCTGTTGGGGTATTCCGTTCACTTAAAATAGTGATAAATCTAATAAACTAAACTAAGCAGTGTGACGTATGCAGTGGTGTCATGCGCATAGCATACAAACCTCCATATCACAAGAGCGAAGTGAGTTGTGGATGGGAGAACTGTAAAGGCCAGCCAATCTTTATAATTTCAAAGTTCTTTCAAATAAGATTTTTCATGTCATCATGCAGTGTGACTCATGCAGTGTGACGTATGCAGTGTGGCGTGTGCTGCAGTGTGCTATTTACATATCAAACAAATCTTCATATCTCAAGAACAAAGTGAGATATGGAAGAGTCGTAAACGCCACTTTTTAAGAATGAAGTTAAAAAGAGTATTTCAAGTGAAAAAATGGTGTATGAAGAATTATTATATGGCTTTGTAATATCCTGAGGTCTGAATGGTCAACGCACGGACCGTAAAAAATGCGTATCCGGATCACGGTCCGTCTTTTTCCGTATCCGGATCGCTGTCCCGGATGTTGATTTTGCTGGCGTGAATTTCTAATGTTTTCACACTAATTTTGATACAAGATAAATATCGATAAAAATCTTGAATATAGCCATATAATAAACGATTTACGGGAAATATCAGACTTTATTTATTTTTGTATCGTGAGCGGGCGGAATCCTTGCCTTTCCTGCAACCCGATTGGCTGCAGCAGCGGGCGGAATTTTACGATATTTTGACCGGTCACGGAATCCTAAATGCTAATAATTTTTATCGTGATTTTTTCTTCATTATTATGGAAACTAATACAGAATTTGATTCAACTAAGCTGAAAATAACTATATTATACAAAAACTAAAGTATTTTGGTTTGTTTTTCTTTCCTTATCCAAATAATGCAGTTTTACCGAACTAAAGTAACTCAAGTCTTTTACATTGTATAATAAAAAAATAAACATGTTATTTACCGTTTTTGGTCGGTCCGGATAGAGAAATATTTGCCCTCGGTCTCAAATATTTCTCTATACGGACCGACCAAAAACGGTAAACAACATATATTGGTTCGAACCTCGCCTGCGGCTCGGTCCGTACTGTCAAGATCTCAGTCTGATATTTTCCCGTACAGACCTCGTTCTCGGTAAATAATCTCTTATTATAAAGATCGGCCTTTACAGCTTTCTCAGCTCACTTCACTCCTGAGATATTCAGATTTGTTTGCTATGTAAACAACACCACTGCATACGTCACACTGTATAATGAGTTATGGGTGAATGTTGTTTATCTTTGAGATTATTCAAATAAAATACTCGCAATTCTGTCTGTTTAGTGTCATGGCTTCGTTTGATAACCTCGATATAGTAGTAAACTGTTTGCTACTCGAAACTTTTTAACGCAAACTCAGAAAAATGTTTCTGAGCCCCAGATGGGAATCGAACCGGCAACCTTCTGATCTCCGGTTAGGCGCTCTAACCATTAATGAGCTACCAGAACTCAGATGACAGAGCGAAGGCTGCGTTGTGTTACTACTTCGTATGTTGGTCATACAACGCCGGTGGAGGTCTACGTATGAGTCGTATGACATACGTACTGCTAGATATGTTAATTTGTATATCTTTTATCAATGGGGATCAGAAAAAGTTTTTCTGACGGTTTGCGTTAAAAAGCTCGAGTAGCAAATAATTTACTATATTGAAATAACCAAGCTGCAAGTCACATTTAATATAAACATCAATTTGCAGTGTGACGTAATACAGTAAAAATCCGCTAACAAGAACCTATCATTATTAAGAACCGCAGGCTGAAATTAAGAATTTGTTTATATAAGAACAAATAACAATATAAGAACCTATCCCAGGCTGATAAAATGTAGGTTATTGTTAGAGGGTTTTTACTGTAATAATAAATATGAAAGTTGCTAAGTTTTCAAAAGAACTGGATAAGATCTACGACGCGGCGACCTCGACGACGTGACCCTCAAAACTTTAACAAATTAAGCAGTGTAAATTTAAGCATTTCAAAGAAGCCATGGTAAATTGACTACCGTATTTGATGTTTGAAGCTTGTTTTATGACCTCCAAAACGCTCCAGTTCTGCTAAAACGATTGTAGTGTTTGAGCTGAAGTCAACATTAAGGAATAGCTCTCGTCTCTCAGCGAGTTCACGTCGTCCTGAAGACGTGAAAATACTCAGAGTTGCGTTGTAAACAGAAAGAGGACGGTGTTGAGAATACTCTTGGGACTACAAAGTATTCATTCTCTTTGTTTCGCATGAAGAATTATTTTGTTTTGAAGGTCGCGTTGTCGAGGTTGCCACGTCGTCGAGGTTGATCTTGGATCTTAAACTCCCTACTTGCATAGCAAACAAACCTCCATATCTCAAGTGAGCTATGCATGCCGGGAGAGCTGTAAAGGCCAATATTTATAATTTGAAAATTCTTTCAAGTAAGAGACCTCCCGAACATATTTTTCATTTCATATACCTTTTAAATGCACTATCAAAATCATATTTATCACCTATATATACTAAACCAGAACATATAAAAATATAAAAAAGTAGAGTGCTGCGTAGACAGTGTTTTGGATATATGGCAAAGTGAAAAGGTGATAAACTGCCAAGATTTTTAGTAACGAAATACTGACGTTTCGAGCGGAGCCCTTCTTACTCTGATGAAGGGCTCCGCTCGAAACGTAGTATTTCGTTACTAAAAATCTTGGCAGTTTACCACCTTTTCACTTTGCTATATAAAATATATACGGCCAATTAACTATTTACGCACGATTAGTACATGCAATCACCTTTCGAACGTATTCAGGTTACAAAGAGATTATACAGAGTAGTAACCAGTTGGTACGTTTGAAAAATGGTTAAAAGTAATGTTCGTCTTTTACTCAGCTATTAGTCCTGACTAAATTCCAGTGAGTGTATGATCAAGCACCATTTCTAAAAACTGTGAAAAGCGAATACAGCGTTTAGATCTTGATAATATATAAGTCCCTCTGAAGATATCAGAGGTAAAGTGGGGTCATTTAAATTTTAGCTTGCATAATTATTTATATCGTACTGATTATAGAATTGGTAAAAGATATATTTAACATTTTTAACATTATAAACGTTTGAGTCTGTAGGTCTTCGAATGACACCAGAATTCTATAATTTTGGACGAATAGGAAGCTGTTCCATTTCCGAGGACTTTGACGCAGGTTTTTGATACACTGTCTTGTTATCAATAGCCTTTAGTAAATCAACTTCTACAGAACAAATCATTACTGTTTCCAAATGGTGTTGACTAAGCAGAGATCTGAGTCGATTCTTGATGAAGCGCAACTTTGAGAATGTTCTCTCGCAGGACTCAACTATGCATGGGAGGGTGAGCGCAGTTCTTAGAGTGTGTGTGTCTGGCCAGGCCCCAGTGGCCCATTTTGATGTTCACGAAAGGGGCTCATGTGCCATGACACAATGGCACATAGGCCAGTCCAAGCCTGCTAGTAATCCGATCTTCTGGAGATTCCTTGCCCTACTGTCTATTTTCAGCTTGTCCATGTTATCTTGCACATTCTTGGTCATCGTTTCCAAGGCACCTATGATGACAGGCACCCCGTATTCTCCTTCTTGGTCAGTATAACTAGATCTAGTTTGTTGTAATTTAGCTTCTTTTCAGTCTGGATGATGAAATCCCATACGATTTTCACTTCCTCGTTCTCCAATACTCTACTTTCCTTGTCAATATGGTGGTTGTAGCTTTTTTCCGCATATTCAAATCCATATTTCTTACAGAGATATATGTATGGCAGCAGCAATCCTTTGAGCAAGAGGAGTGCATTCAGAGACTATATGAGCGATGGTTTCATCTACAAGTCCACAGATCCTGCACGTTGGTGGAATTTCGAGCTGTTTGTCAATATGGTGTCTTACCCATTTGGTTCTGAGAGCTTGGTTTTGAGCTTCTAGGATCATTCCTTCTGTATCTGTTGCTTCCTCATCCCTTACCTCGTTTGTTCAATTCCAAAATACACACAGGATGTATATATTTTTCAAGGAATGTTTTCTTTCTTGACCTCCTTCAAAAACTCTTCCTCTGTCTAGGTGAGGTAGTGTCCTAGACTACATTTCTCAATTTCTACAACATCTTCCACACTCTGCAGTCATCTACCTCCTTCAACCCTCTTCCAATACAGCCTGTCCACATCATCTCTTGGATAGAAGCACTTATAGACGGTAAGTAGCGTCTTTGTCTTTGTGTCCATTTCCTTTAATTCTTCTTTCGTCCATTCGATTATCCCTGCTCCATACCTTATGATTGATACGGCCCGGGAGTTGATTGCCTTAAGGGGGAGCAACAGGGCAAAATATGAAGGGAAATTGTAAGAAAAACAGATTTCTGTTCTTTGTCATTTTCTAAGACTAAAACTATTCTACTTTCATAAATCTGACTCCAAATTATGATATTCGTGCTATTTTCAGAAATAAATGACAATTTATACCATAAGGTTTAAAAACTGTTGTTTGTTGCCATGGCAACCTTAGTAGTTTTTGTCTCAAAACATACAATTTCTTGGCCACTTTTCATTTTTGATGTGTGATATAGATAGGGGACTAGAAAGAGTCAGGGGTATTAATTTTCATTGCAATTGTCCCCCTCTAAGATTCAAAAAGAGTTGTGGATTTTCAATGTTGGTGCTACTGCCCGTCATCGTGTAATGGAAAAATTGGGGACTACTTCATGTATACCGATTTTTGTGTCCCAACACAAAATTTTGGTTAGGATTATAGTTGAGTTGGGGTCAGGCTTACATGAAGTAACCAGCTTTAGGCATACATGAAGTACCTGTCCAAAAATTGCATGTCCCCCTGGCAAGAATATCAAGCAAGGTAGTGTAACGAAGGACAAAAGGAGGGTACAGCAGTCATTGCAGAGGGCAACAAATGTGGCTCAGCATGCCAGGCAAGTGATACGTAATGCGAAGCACAGAGAGGAAGAAAGGCCGCTGAAAGTGGGGCTTTCAATGAAGACTTGCTGTGTGTTACTGAAGGCAGGAAGAGGCGTGCAACCTCCAAGTGCAAAGAAAAAGCACCCAAGAAGAAAAAATAAGGAACTAAGATGAAAGGCTGATTATTGCTTCTTGAAAACTTGAATAGGTATATTTGAACTTTAAGGGCATTTTTGTCAAAAACGTGATTTTCGGCAGTTGCGTTTTGCCCCCCACTACTAACTCTGTGAGCATTTGATGGATTGTCCTCAAATTTTGTACAACAATTCTATTAGTAATGGTCTGTGTTCCCATGGGGCACCTTTTCAATTACTATTTTCATTAAAGAGCTATGCTAGATAAACTTTTGCTTGGAATTCAGATTGGTTTCCATGGCAACCAGGACCCAAATCACAAATCCCCCATGGGAACATTCATTGTCCAATGCAAAACTTGCCGTGTAAATATAAAGCTAAAACCTGATATCTAAACTGAAATCTCTGCTTAGAAATGTTGGGGGGCGCAGAGGGACTGACGAAAGTTAACAACAAACATGTGTAATTCGATTCCTCCTTACAGCTGGCCGCAATGCAAAATATAACCAAAAGTGAAATAATATGTTCAATCAATTGTTGTACTTTCAGAAAATTTATGGTGTTACCAGGTTATGTTCAATAACTTGGTCAGAATTTACATCCAGTTTTGTCCAGTTGTGTTAACTACCCTGTTGCTCCCCTTAATATTTCCTGCATTCAATTTGTACTTGAGGATCTTTTTCATTCTCATGAAGTACTCATTTCTGAGTATATCTTTCATTTCACCACTTTTCAGCTTTCATTTTCATATTATTAGTTGTGATTCAAGTAGCCAATTGTAAATTACCTTAATAAGCGAGATTTATAATTGTATATATTATAGAAAAGAAAAACATTTAATAAAGTTTTCATTATTATTATTATTATTATTAAAAAACTCAAAATGGCTGCCATTTGCAATGGATTTGCTTTGAATCATTTCCCAGTGCTTGGTTTATGCTAGTAATTGAAAATTATATCGAAATATTTTAAAATAAATAGAGAACATTTGGCGTGAAACTTTTCCATTGTTCCTAGGACTTGTTATTCGCTCAGTAAGTATATGAGAGTATTTACTAAATAAAGTTGACTTTTTTGGTTGTATTTATCAAGAGACACTTAGCAGTTTGCAGCGAACTTACTTGTTCGTAGTTGATATGAACAATTCCACGTTGTGTCGTGTCGTGTTTTTGAAAGGCACTGGTTAACGTCTTCAGCATAACACAGCACTGGATGAAATCGTCGAACTTCATACTTCGCGTATCCGAGCGGTCGAACTTTTTCACACATAAATCACAGAACTGAGGTGACCTGAAAACATCATCCCAGAATGCTTTAGTTGAATGTTTCGGAAAATATATACAGGTATGCAATAGACGAGAAATACGTAGACGCAATAACCCCTCGCGTACCTGTCCTATTAGACAAATTTTTGGCCTAATTTTGACCAGATTTAGTCCGAATAATTAATTAATACAATACGAATAATTAATACATTTGTCAGACGAAAGCGAAATTGTTATATTCCAAACAGTCTGACAAATGTGTTAATTATTCGTATTGTATTAATAAATTATCGATACCGCGCACAAATATCAAATTTTGCGATTGGAAAAAGAGCAATAAGTTCCCTTGAATTAATTCAGTTTTAATTAACTGTCAGTAGATACATTTTACTTATTCACAGACTGTTTACATTTTTGGCTTTGTCGGTTTACTTACAAACGATATCCGAATGAGGAAAACGCGGTATTCAACTCCATGGCATCAATGGTCCCAGAACGATCTGCGTCAAAACTAGATAAACGGAAAAAGTTAAATGATTTATTTATTCACTTATCTTTTTTTAAGCACGGTAGTTAAGATATTAGACAGCTCGATAGGAAAAAATGGATATTTATGATAGGTTTTTAAGGATACTATAGACACTTTTTCCCGATAATGTTTTATGGGTACTAGAAGTAAGGCTCTCAACACATTCATCAAAACCAATGCGCGTAAAATATTGTATTGATTAAAGATGTTTAATCATCCATTCCTATCAGCTATTCCAAATAAAATATCATTTTTGTGCCGTCATCAAACACTATGCTATCGTATTCTTGATTGTGGAACAATACAACCAAAAACGTTCCGTTGGCTGATTTTGTTAGACTTCAATGGCTTCACCACGCTGTCGAGTACAGGCTTCTTCCTTCGTTTTTTTGGTCAACGATAGGTATTGAACTACTTTTGTTATTTCTCTGAGCCATTGTGTTTACACTCACCAGCGTTTTGGTAAGGTTCTTGCATGTGTGTAAATTTCACGAATTTGGATGAAGACAGTGTCAGTGTGTTTGCTAGTACGGGTATTTGATGTTTACCGTCGCACATATTTGTCATATTATATCGCGTCTGAATGAATTAAAAGGGAACTGTACCCAAAAAATAAATAACTTTTAAATAAAAGGCCTTTAAGTATAATGTTTGGAAATGTTAATAGTTTTACGGTATCTGCTCTTGTACTCGAGAAATAACGTTTTCACTCTCGTATTTTAGGCTTCTGGACTCCGCCATTTTCGAGTTTGTTCGACGGCTCAGACTCAGGTCCAGCGGGGGTTTCTTTTCAATTTGACGTCACTTGAGTGCAAGGAACAAAAGACAAGCACTCAATGACGTCAAAATTGAAAAGAAAACCACCGCTGTACATCAATCTTGAGCCGTCGAACAAAATCGAAAATGGCGGCGTCCAGAGGCATAAAATACGAGAATGAAAATGTTATTTCTCGAGTAGAAGAGCAGATACCGTAAAACTATTAACATTGCCAAACATTATACTTCAAGGCCTTTTATTTAAAAGTAATTTATTTTTTGGTACAGTTCCGCTTTAACGTTAGACTATTAAACCTTTCGTGGATATAAACAGTAAAAGAAATACCATTTCAGACATTGCCAGCCTACAACCTATATGATTTGAATCAACTTACAACGCATGGTTCAATTCTTACTACGACTATCCCCCGGGAATTTGCATATTTTTACTACTGTTCCTCACCCCTGGGCATACAGAAAAAGATGATTCCTCACCCCAGGACAAACAACTTGCATTTCATAATTTAAATATGCAGTTAAACGTGAATTGTTTTTCATTTTGTTTGCCATCTTTGTTTCCTTAGCTTTAAAAGCAGCTCCCTTTTTCTGGTTCTGTTTTTTCCTGAGAAGTATTCCGACCTTGTCTTTGGAATGCCAAACTAAATAACTGATCTGCATGCTCGCAGGCTATAGGTACCAAACACCTTGTATGCAGTGATTCGTATTCCCTACCCCTACGGGAAACCCCGAGCAGTGCTGGGCCACGTTTCCCCGGGGGATATAATCATAACAAGAATTGAACCATGCATAATTTTCAAACATGTTTTAACAAAATGTTGCCCCATTCTGCAATATATTGTGAAGCTCTATTCTAGTTGAGCACCCTTTCTTATAGACACAGTTATGACTGAACTGAAAATCAGTTAATTTGTGGCCAATTGATTAAGATTTTACCATTTTAATTTTTTACAAATAAAGTTTTTTCTTTCAATGACAGAACTAATGACTGTAACTAAATAACCATGTGAAGCTGTAAGTGTTCCTTCACTTATTTCACACTTCTCTGTAACTCAAATGTCAGCAGACACTATTTTCCTCCAATACTGTGAAACATGCATGTAAGTAACACTTTAATAAATTAACGCCAATCGCCAAACGCCCCCGCTAAAAGTTAGTGGATGATTAAAATTTACGCCTGCAAACGCTGCCGTCAAAAGCTAGTGGTGATTTTTCCCACTAAAGTCTTTGGCGGAAGCAGCTTGGAATACAGTCGGGGCATCTAGAAAATCAAAGCGTGTGTTGTGTAGTTTATAAAGGAAGGTATAGTGTACCTGTCGAAACAATTCTTCCATTCTTGAATATACTTCCACAGTGAAGAAAATTCATATATATCTATATTACCAGACCTATAGTAAGAATATGTATAGTACATTATAAAATGATAAATATATATTGCTGAAAAAAGGAAAGCTTTTTGTGTGCTTTATATCACTCATTGTTCGTGTATTAAAGTGCTACTGAGATGATAAAAATTCGTCTATCCAATTTTGATTTTATCTAATAGTATTTTGAAAATGAAACAGAATGGCTTTCTCTGTTTCTCAATACCTCATCTCGTTCCAGAGATATTCAGGTTTTTAAACATGCAAATTAGCTGCTCTATGACGTAATTTTCTCACATAGACAAAATAAAATTCACAAAATGAGAAATATCTCTGCAAATAACAAGTAGAATGTTTTAAAATTTTGTATATGCATGCCAATGATGAAAGTACACACCACTGTGCATGTCAGATATCTTCCATTTGTAAAACAATAATTGTTTAGTTAAGTTTAGTAGTTGCAGCTTGAGCTTGTGAAGTTGTTGTTAAGTTGTTTTTCAGCCTGTCGGGAAAGAGTTAAAGGAGAAGGCCATTCTGTAATCCATGTTTTTTTTCTTATCATCAATAAAAAGTAAACATATAGTTGAGATACTGATCGTGTTCTGACCTTCGAAAGTACATCCCATCCTATTGAAATTCGTCTTCAAAAGAGAAAATATTCGACAGTGAAAGCCGCCATTTTGAAGAGTGCTACGTAACCTGGCACTATACTTGTGACGTCAAAGTGTCCACCTTGTTTATAAATGCAATATTAATGAATTCTCTTGAACTGTATCGTTTCGAGCAAGAACATGTGCCTAATTCCGGTGATATATATTCTGAAAACACACGCCAGAACATGATGTGCCTAATTTCTGCTAAAATTGCCAGGTTGCTTAGTACTCTTCAAAATCGCGGCTTTCACTGTCGAATATTTTGGCTCTTTTAAAGACGAATTTCAATAGGATGGGATATACTTTTGAAGCTCAAAACAAGGTCAGTATCTCAACTAAATGTTTACTTTTAATTGATAAGAAATAAAAACAGATTATGGAGTGACCTTCTCCTTTTAAACTCAATCGCTAGCAACGTTCGATATATATATATATATATATATATAATATATATATATATATATATATATATATATATATATATATATATATACATATATATATACATATATATATATATATATATATATATATATACATATATATATATATATATATATTTATTTATATATATATCAGTTGTGTAAATTTAGATAGTTTGAAATATATAAATATATATATATATATATATATATATATATATATATATATATATATATATATATATATATATATATATAAATATATATATATATATATATATATATATATATATATATAAATATATATATATATATATATATATATATATATATATATATATATATATATATATATATATATATATATATATATATATATATATATATATATATATATATATATATATATATATATATATATATATATATATATTTATATATATATATATATATATTTATATATATCAGTTGTGTAAATTTAGATAGTTTGAAATATATAAATATATATATATATACCGGGTGACCCAAAAAAAAGTACTCCGGTTTGATTCATAATAACTTCTAAACGAGTGAAGCTATTAAACTGAAATAACTTTCATTAGATAGAGGGAAGACTAACTTAGATTTTGAAATATGACAGTTGTATTTTACTTAAAAATTCACGGAGATATTAATTTTCAAACTCGGTAGCATATTTCTGGATGTGTCTAAAATATGCAAAAAACGCCGTATCAAATATTAATCAAGCTTTGCTCAACTGAAACACGCACTATTAGCAGTAAATAAATGACACTTGACAAATTGTTTATTATGAAACGAAGTATTATTATTTACAAAATACAAGCAAGATTTATTCGTTCGGAATCGCGTGTCCTCTAGCACGAATGCACTGCCTAGCCCGTGACACCATTGCGTCGAAGGAGTCATGGATCATTCGTTGTTCTAGATTACGGCATGCTGCGAAGCTCTTCTAAATTCTACGGTTGCTGATCATGTGGTACATTCCAAATTTGTTCATGTTCAGAATAAACTCAGAATGAAACAGAATGAAACACAATCAAACCATAACTCCATAAGACATAACATGCAACTCCCCAGAGACATCCAACATTAAGAATTTGATACGGCGTTTTTTTGCATATTTTAGACACATCCAGAAATATGCTACCTATTTTGAACATTAATATCTCCGTGAATTTGTAAGTAAAATACAACTGTAATATATCAAAATCTAAACTAGTCTTCCCTCTATCTAATGAAAGTTATTTCAGTTTAATAGCTTCACTTGTTTAGAAGTTATTATGAATCAAACCGGAGTACTTTTTTTTGGGTCACTCGGTATATATATATATAAATATATATATATATATATATATATATATATATATATATATATATATATATATATATATATATATATATATATATATATATATATATATATATATATATATATATATATATATATATATATATATATATATATATATATATATATATATATATATATATATATATATATATATATGTGTATATATATATATATATATATATATATATATATATATATATATATATATATATATATATATATATATATAATATATATATGTGACTTAAATATATGTACTAGATCTTCCTATGTGGCAGTCACTATATATCAATAATGCTTGGATGTGTTCTTTATATACACTGGTGTAGTGAATGTGGGAGCTTGGACTAGACAGACGATACATCACAGATGATAAACTTGATCTTGTTCGTCACATGGCTAAATCGTGAGACATGGGATGTCTGCCGCATGCAATACTGCACAGAGAATTTGATGAAAAAGTGATGAAATCATTTGAGTCGCCTGCATTTTTAAAAGTCACTATAGGGTCAAACCAGAACCAAAAATATTTTTCTGTCTAGCCTTACATAAGTGTGGCACTTGAAAACAAAACAAAAACTTGCAACCCGGTTAATCCACTCAAATAGTCAAATGCGCAATATACAATAAAGTTGATTTTCTCGTAAGCGACCACCTCGGAGTCACTAGTAAGTGGTCGCTTATGGGAGTCGGGAGATGGTTGATAATGACAATGACATGCGTAATGATGCGTGATTGATTGAGATAATGACAATGACACAATAATACATTTCACCATTGTATCCATGAATTTTTTCTTAACAATGACTTTAATCTTGTTAAGTAGTATATAATAGTAACATAGAACGTCAACAAAGCTAAACCTAAACAACAACGTATTCACAAAATTATGTGTTTCTACAAGTTAACTGAGAATAATAATCTACATAATCTCCGAGGTGGTTGCTTACGACAGAAGAAAAACAATTAGAAAGTCTAAAATCCAACCACAAAGGTGGTCGCGGTCTCTTACGAGAGCGATCAATGTTTGACTGAGAAATGAAACGATAATTTGTAAAGGCGGTCGCTTAACTCTTTCCCGACCGGCGCAGTTAAAACGGGTCGTTGAAGACCCGCAAAGTCGTCAATCGAAAAACACGGCACACGGTAACGCAAGATTAAAAATTGAAATTCGACAAGCGCCAGGAACATGAAATCCACGCACACGCCAAGTTTGATTTGATTTCATAAACAACTCTGCGATTGGTGGCATTTTGAGTTTTCAAGATGCTACGCGGGCGTGCAAGATGGCCTTTTCTAGAAAAATGTAAATTTTTCAACCTGATTTATGATAATTAATGCTAATTTATATTAACAAATGTGTTTTGTTCGGGAAATTTAAAAGCACAAGTATAAGCCGGTTTATTGGGCTTCCAGAAAATGTATAGCTTTCGCAACAGTTATGGTTATTTCAAGAGATATCAATAGAACAACGTGGTCGTTCAATTTTTGATGTTTTTCAGCCGTAGGGAAAGAGTTAATAAGCAATAATAGGTAAATTGAAAATAATCGAAGAAAAAGCATGAAAGGAAAAGCAGTTTATTATCTGTTGAATTGAAAATAATCAATGTAAATACAGTTTAACAAAGCAAAAAAATGGTCAGTGAGAAAAAATGAACCCCCTTCTCTGCTCCCCCCTACCCCCCTCAATGAGAGGAATTATGTAAGGGTTACCCCGAAGCCCCGAAGCAGAGTCTCTGCAGAGATCCCACCCGCACCGGTCCACCCGCACGGGAGCTCATACTTTTAAATATATACGCAAGCTACAGGTATCTATACACCACAAAGACAATACGTTCTATACATGTGGGTCAAAAAGGTCAAAATTCACCGTGTTTAGAAATGTAGGAAATAATTCACCAAATTGGCTTAAAATTAGATATGTGTGTTGTTTAGCCGACTTACAACGATGATGAAAAATTCAGGCGAAAATATAAAATTGATCGATGCGAAAAAATATCGGCCATTGTATATTAAGGTAGATGGTCGCTTACAAGAGTGGTTGTTCAAAGAAAGTTAACTGTACCTGTCTTTGTCAAACATTCCAATCATAAGACGACATGTTTCACCATTAAACTGTGACCAATTGCCGTTTAGTAAAGCCCTTTGAAGTTCATCGGCCGAGATACCGCCAGAATGGTCTTGGTCTACAGTCTGATATAAAAAAAACAAAAAACATGAGAGACTGGGTAAGTGAAATGTAAAGTTTTTCTCTCTCTGGGTAAGTGAAATGTAAAATTTCTGAGGGGCTGTTTACATGAATCCGGATTGAGTTTCATTCCGGACTGAACTCGTGGCCGGTTCTGTTAAAATCCCTTTAGGTGTTTACATGAATCCGGAATGAGATGCAGATCAATCTGGATTGAGTTCATTCCGGTTCTCATTCCGGATTGAGCTTCATTCCAGATTGAGTTTCATTGAAATTTCATTCCGGTGTCATGTAAAGGCGGTGCGAGATTTCATTCCGGAATGAAAAATACGACCAAGGAGACTGAAACGAACAACACAAGCGTGCTTTTAACATTTATAGACGACAATTTGCAGCTAGAGACGGGAATTGGGCCGACGTCACATTGTTCAACATAAATGGCTCTTTGTCGACGACGTTATAAATTAAAGGTGAATTAAATGCTTGTTTACTTGAGACCGCACAATCACCGTTGCTAAAGTAATGCTTTTCCCCATTTCTTTATGTTTATTCTTCGCCAAATTATCAGTTTAAGACACATGTTGAAATGTACAAGCGCAGAAATCGTTGAAAGAAACATACCCGCTATAATGTTATTGATCACCATCTTGAAATTTCAGATTTCGCGCGATTTTCGATCCTGGGATAGAATTCCTATGGAAACGCGGTTTGAATTCACGTTGAATCCGGAATGAAACTGAATCCGGATTCATGTAAACAGCTCATGAGTGAAACAGTCTTTAAGGGCCTTCGCGCAAATCGTTAGACCTCCTACACAATATTTCTAAAGTATACAGTACCATCGTAATTGGTACTAGAGTTTTTGAGTTTTTGATTAGCACATATTTGTTGTGACCTAATTTTCAAATCTGTGATTCTCACTGTTTTTTCGTTCACTTCCCACTAGTGATGCATATGGAAAATTGTCGGGAAGCAATTATAATAATATTTCGTAGTAATACTGAAATGTTCTTGTCACAGGAACAACCGGACATAAAAAAAACATTTATGTTATGGAGAAGGGTATTTTATCAGGAACTAGAAGGCGCTCAGGGACTGCATACCTCCGCCAGCAGGTTATTTATTAAATACGTTTTATAGGGTAAATTTAGCAAATATTTAAGGTTGGTCCTGGTGCATGACCATGACCACACTTTTTCATATACAATAAAATATTGCTGTTGTTCAATGTTCCATCTACACGTCTATAAACTTCTTTTATCTAAAGAGAATAAAATGCAATTCATTGCACTCGTTTCTACTCAAATATTATGCAAAATTATATGTTGTTCCTTAGGCCATGTGACCTCACTTTTGTATAAACAATGGAACTGACAAGTTCATTGTTTTTTGGGGAATTCAACTTGTCTGCAAATATTATAGATTTGAATAATATAAGGGGGATAATAAGCGCAATCAAGAATTTTCATTCATTTCTTCTACGCGGAGAAGCTTACAGCTTACAGATTTTTATCAATATTTCATCCAATTGTCATCCAAATTGAACCAAAATGTTATGGTTGGTCCTTGGCGTATGACCATCCCTTCTACAAACTTTCATGAAAATCTGTTCATTAATTTTTGAGATATCCTGCTTACAGACAGACAGACAGACAGACAGACAGACAGACAGACAGACAGACAGACAGACAGACAGACAGACAGACAGACAGAGGTGAAAACATAACCTCCTGGCGGAGGTAACTAAACACTTGTAGAATCCATAATACACCAGGAACCAAGATATTTCTCGTATGCCATACTCACAAGTGGTATATCGACAAACCTTTGTTTCTTTCAATTCTTCATGTTAAATTACCTATCTGGCAAGCCATTATTGACGTAATATATCATACACGAGAAGGCGTTTATTATCTGATTTGAAAACACCGAGAAGTGTGTTGAAAAACGAGGCGGTAGCCGTGTTTTTTAACCAACTTCGAGGTGTTTTCAAATCAGATAATAAACGCCTTTCGAGTGTATGATATAGCTTCTAGGTATCCCGCAAATACGTTTGCAGCTCTGCTTGTCATTGATCTTATAATGAACTGCATCTTTAACCAGATTAATAGTGCCTTTCATAATTATTTGTCTTTATGATAATTATTGTTACTACGCGGGCCACAAATAAACAATATGCCCTCCAAAAGTCATGTTATTCCCTTATTTTAAGAGAAATCTGAGAGAAAATTTGGCATAATTTGTGGACGTTTATTACCACATTTAAGCCTGGTTTCCATTTGGTCGCCACTGTGTCATAGTGGACGATGTAATAGAGTGTCCATCTATATACCTGCAATCAGTAAAGACTGCTTTGCATAAGCAGACAAAAGACAAGATAGATCAATACTCTATTACATCGACTACTATGACACCGCTGCGATCGTGGCGACCATATGGAAACTAGGCTTAACCAACGTCTCGGTTATG
The DNA here is from genome assembly GCA_035772405.1 of Chrysogorgia sp. JL179-B06. Lineage (NCBI taxonomy): Eukaryota > Metazoa > Cnidaria > Anthozoa > Scleralcyonacea > Chrysogorgiidae > Chrysogorgia > Chrysogorgia sp. JL179-B06. The sequence continues at coordinate 17,907,533 of JAYKKM010000475.1, read as the reverse complement.
ATTTTCCTTTGTGTTTTCCTCATGAATTATTAATGAATTTGAGAAATGTTGTATCTTTTATTTGTACAATCTGAAAGTATTAATAAGCTGCTTTTTTGCTAGTCAACACTTGCACAACCAGTCTACAACAACAAGTCTAATTTCCCATATAATATATTGAATATCTAAAAGATATAAATTTTAGGTTCTCGTGCAAGGCCAATGTTATGGTTTTACCATTCAAATATAAAATCTATATCTTCTTGTTACTGTACAACACATGTATGTCATATAATACGGCGGGGGTGTTTGCAGAATGCAGAACGCGACTACAGTATATTAGGAGCACGTTGTAACCAATAAATACTGTACCCAATAAGTTATTGGATTGTAAGCAACCCCAAAACAACAAAGATCCTAACCCTGACGCCCGCCTAACGGGTTTTCTAACCCTGCAGATGCGTTATGCAATCTGCATTCTGTAAATTACCCCCGCCCCATGTAATATACTCTTGCAACCATGTACACATGGTATTACAATAGCCCAATAGCCCATTTTAATATCTTCCAAAACTATTATTTTTTACCACATCTCGCCTTTTAAAATTGTGTATATCCGTGGTATAGCCTTACAATTTCTACCCAGCTCGGTTTTTGGATTTTACATATTTGTGTTCAGGAATCTCTTGAGAAGAATTGTAAAATATCTGATCTTGTTGTTCGAAAATTTCATCTTCATGCCTTTTTCATCTGCTAGAGTTGATTTACTATTCACAGGAAATTACGGTGGCCCACAAGTGTCACGGCAAAACTTACTTCTCCACGGCAAAACTTACTTCTCCACGGCAAAACTTACTTTTCTCCACGGCAAAACTTACTTCTCCACGGCAAAACTTACTTCTCTACGGCAAAACTTACTTTTCTCCACGGCAAAACTTACTTCTCTACGGCAAAACTTACTTTTCTCCACGGCAAAACTTACTTTTCTCCACGGCAAAACTTACTTCTCTACGGCAAAACTTACTTTTCTCCACGGCAAAACTTACTTCTCTACGGCAAAACTTACTTTTCTCCACGGCAAAACTTACTTTTCTCCACGGCAAAACTTACTTTTCTCCACGGCAAAACTTACTTCTCCACGGCAAAACTTACTTCTCTACGGCAAAACTTACTTTTGCTGAGCCGCTGACCAAAAGGCAAAAGACCGCAGGCTCAGCGGTATCGAAACAATCGGTATTTCTCGCCGGCCCATCCCTACCGATGTAGTCCGGGAGCAAATGTCTCATATTAAAATCCCGTGGGAATCTCAGGCTGCAAGCAGGTCACCCATCTAAATGTGTTAAGGGGACCCTAAATAACTAAAAAAAAATTGGTGGCACTCGTGTAGCTTGCACCGAGGGATTTTATGGGGGTTTTTAAAAATGACGTAATTTCACAGCATGAAAACGAGGCTCTGACTATTACTTCCTCTGGCTCTGGCTATTACTTCCCACCATTTTAACGAAATCATACCAAAATTGCAGAGATTATGATTCTCAATGGGATATATGATATTATACAATACCAGCTCTACTGCCTAGTCGCGTGCAACGCTGGCATGGAAACGAGGCTCTGGTTATACAATGGTAACTTTATTCCGTTTAAAGGAAATTTCACAAAAGTTGCAAGGAATATATTTCTCAGTGTTTTAAATTATATTAATGGTATTTCTGATCATGGCTGTATCTTTGCATCAGCTATCGCTCTCATCACTCTCGTACTCCACGTGCGCGTCCTCTTCAAAATCATCATCATCTTCTAGACTGATTGTCGCACGGAACATTGCTATCAGAGCAGCTACATAAGTCGGTTATTCGTAGAACATCGGCTTTTGGAACATCCACACTTTACTAGCTGGATGACAGCTTCTGGTGCAGGCAGTTGAGAAGTCATCACAGGGACCCATTCGTCGCCCTCCAACTTCCAGCCAGAGGCTTCTGGTGAAGGAAGCTGTGGTTCAGCTACAGTGTCCAGGTCCCACACCATTGCCTGGTGGTTAGCCCTCATGATTGCCTGGCGGAGAGCCTCTTGTGTAGGCGGCAATTTCTCGGACTGAGCCTGCCTCTTCCGGAACAGCCACCATCTCAGCTCCTTGACCTTCGTCATTTCAGTCTTGTGCACATACAATTGGCATACAAGCTTCTCTATGGCAGCCATGGTATCTGTTGTTGGCTGGTCTGTCGTGCCTATGTCTGCCAGGCCAGCGATGGTTCCTTCGTCAGCTTCTTTGAAGATTTTCCACCATGTCAGCTTTGCTTTTCCGGCAAAGCACCCCGTTACGTCAGCACCACTCATGGCATGAAGGGCGGGCAACGCTGCAACTTTCGTACTACCGAGGGCCTGCACAATAGGCTTTAGCTTGATCACTCGGTGGCGCACTCCAGTTCCAGTGACAAAACTCACATCATCACAGAGCTCTGGATATCTTCTCAAGGAAAGAATGAAGACATCTGTATCAGGGGAACAGATGTTGATCTCTGTTGCTCCGCTTACAGCAGCATCGACAGCGTGGAGAAGCATCTTGGTGTCTGCCTCTTCCTGACTGCTTCTAATAAGGTGCGTGACAACTCGTTGTGTTGCCTGACAGTTGACTCCCCACGCCACAACGAGATTCTTTCCCCTGCTCTCTGCCTTCTGGAGTGTCTTGGCTGATAAATACTCTGTCAACTCCATCTTGGTTTTTCCGTGACCTAGCAGACGCTTCATTGGTACCTCAGCAATGTGAGTGGAGTCTGTCAGTATTCGGTAGTAGACTGGATGCTGATCGCCTTGCCTTCGTCCTCGGGTAGCAGACTTCAAAGAACAAGGGACGTCATATCGGTCGAAAACCAGGTGCAGTTCATCACTGTCGCTGTACTTCTGCAGAAATTTATCTGTAAAGTGTTCAGCGAGGTTGGCACAGTTGGTTATGGCTGCTGGTTTATCAAGCGACTGTAGCTCTGCCATGCCATCCACTATAACTACCCTATACCTTGTTTCGCACCACTGGTACTGCTGTTGGCGCGTTACTGGAAGTGGTTGCCTGTGCCTCTTTCTCGATTAAGCTCATCAGTGCACTCTTGGTTGAGCAATGCAACATTGTGCCATCAGCTGCAAAAAGTGACCTTGGCACCAGGTTGAACTCGTACATGCCTATTGCTTCTTGTAGGTTGATTTCTGGTCGAGACTGGCACACCATCATCATGCGAGCAAACAAACTTCGGTCTTCTTGCAGCTCTACAATCGACATGACAGTAATCTTGGTTTTCTTACTGGTAGATTTTCAGGTTAGAAGCTTGCGCTTTTTCATTCGTGACCACAGATTTACGTTACCTTTCTGAATGCGTTCCGTGACAAACGTTTTGAGAAGTTTATCTCCTTCAGAACTTTGCGCACAGAGATCACGTTTGACATCCTCAGGCATCACTACTTTAGTAACAATATTAAAGAGATCTTCTCCTGGCTCAGTAAAGGGGTTGGTGTAACTTGCGATTGTGGTGGTCAGCTTGTTGACGTTTTTCTCTTCACGAGACAACACGGGAGTAGTGAGGTTATGGTGTCGGTCTTGAATCGTGGAAGTTACACCTGCCATATCCTTGGCTTGCTCGGTTAATCGGGCAAGTTCTGGTGCAATTAAGAATAACTTTGCGCGAGCACTAGGATTGAGGGTTATCCCGACCAAGCCTCCACTCACCTTCATTGAGCGGTTGATGTGCTCCAGGGCGTGGTCAGCACCAAGGCCACAGAAGGGTACACGGGAATTCTTGTTGACCACCCAGTTCCCATCTTGGAATTCACTGTGGATGTCAGGATCGCTGTTTTGCAGAGACTTCATTTCGGCTAGATACAAAGGAATCATTCTTGCATAATTGAGGCGATCGTGGGAGAAAAAATACTTGGAAAATATCTCAAGGGCTTGCAGGTGAAGCTTCCAGTTGGCAGTGCGAACGGCTCGAATGAACATCATCATCTCCAATACCATTGACATATACTGCCGGAAAACCTTGAACATTGGATTATTAGCGTGTCGACCATCAAACTCAGCCATCTTCTTCATGATGTCCATGGACTCAAGAGCATGGATCATTCGCTTCTGTACTTCCTCTACGTCTTGTTTCTCTCCGCTGGAGCATGCGTCTTCCAACTCCTTGGCTAGCTTCGTCAGGTCTTCCTTGCATTCACCTGCTTCCGCGCTCAGAAACGTTTCTTGGTACAGATTGAAGAGGGACTGCAACGTAACCAGATGTGCTGCCTGGGCTCTTTTCACTATATGCTTGCCTTCTAGGATCTGTTTCACGGTAGACGGACCATAGATGTCGGACTCCACCCACGCCATGTCGATACCACTATTTTCGATGAACGCGCCAATGGTCCTTAGTTGGGCCATAACGATGTGCAGCTCTCCTGGGCGAAGTATGATGTTGTTGAGATCTTCACGACCCATCTGCAACTTCTTGGCTGGCATTTTTTTACAGATCTACATGGTTTGCAATTCAAGATGGCGGACCTATATTTCGATGGGAATTACCGCTGACCAATGTGCCTTAAAATGGTGCATGCTCCATCCGATGTTCTAAGCACAGGTTTTCCGATTGTACTTTTATAATTAAACAACATATTCTAAGTATTTTTATAATTTTTTTTAAAATATAGTAACCAGTGACTCTTGTTACTAATTTGTACAATTTTATAGAAAACGGTAGAAAGTTTGTTGCCTCAGTACGACAGCCTCGTTTCCATGTTATCTTCGTCACGTAACCATGAAAATGATCAGAAACGCCATTAATATAATTTAAAACACTGAGAAATATATTCCTTGCAACTTTTGTTGTTAAATTTCCTTGAAACGGAATAAAGTTACCATTGTATAACCAGAGCCTCGTTTCCATGCTAGCTTTAATGCGATGGAGCTGGTATTGTATAATATCATATATCTCATTGAGAAACATAATCTCTGCAATTTTGGTATGATTTCGTTAAAATGGTGGGAAGTAATAGCCATTTTTATGTCAGAGCCTCGTTTTCATGCTGTGAAATTACGTCATTTTTAAAAGCCCCCATACAATCCCTCGGTGCAAGTTACAAGAGTGCCACCAATTTTTTTTTAGTTATTTAGGGTCCCCTTAACACATTTAGATGGGTGACCTGCTTGCAGCCTGAGATTCCCACGGGATTACACTTGCTCCCGGACTAATGGGCAAAAATCGCCATGATGGCGTCTGATATCGTCTTGCAACCCATCTGATCCCACTCATTAACAAATGGAAGGAAGCTCGTCATCCAAGGATGAAAAATCAGACAGTAGGGATGCTGTGTAAGTAATTTTTTAAATACGTACTATTTGTTTAGTACTTTGTACTTTACTTGTAATCTCTAAAACAGTGTCAGACTGCGGCAATATGCAAAATTTTATAAGCTATGCAAATTTATTCACCACAACTTGTGAATGCTCTGTGACTGTGATATTAAGTTCGTAAAAAGATAGAAAATAAAAAATTTCTTACCGCACGTTTCTCTGTTAAATATATTTCTCTGCTGAATGCTGTATATATTTCTCTGCTGAATATATATTTCTCTGTTTAATATATTTCTCTGCTGAATATATATATATATATTATATATAGTACAATATCTACAGACACGTGTTTCGCTGTTCCACAGCTCATCAGTGTAGCTTGGTACGATCTAGATATGGGCATGAGAACTAAATATATATATATATATATAATATATATATATATTTCTCTGCTGAACATATATTTCTCTGTTGAATGTATATTTTTCTGCTGAATATTACAGTAATATGCATATATATATATATATATATATATATATATATATATATATACAGTATATCCAACAGAGAAATATACCAGAAAACGAAAACATTCCTGTTTAAGATATTTTGTGTTGCCGCTGGCCACTGTACTTTTATAACTACTTTCGGGCCCTTTGATTTGTTACAGCCAAAGGTATGTACTTTGAGACCTAACAAAATATTCTTTATATACTGTAGGTTTTGTGGAAAGTGTTCAGCAAAAATTAAACTAAAATCTCGTTACTGTTGGAAGTGTCAGACTGATCAAGCAGAAGTTGGACATCCAAGATGGAATTCTGAAGGTGGAACTATAAACTCAAGCAGCAGCTCAACAAGTACTAGCAGTACGTTTGGCAGACCACAACATGAACCCAGTTCATCCAAGAAGCCAATGTCATTTGACGATTTCATCAAAGACAAGACATCGAAGAGAAGCTGTAACTCCGAGTTTAAAACAAAGAAAAACAAGAAAACCAAAGGCAACAATCCTGATGTAACCATTAATATTGGACAAAAGATGTTTGTTGATGGTGACTTTAAAACCATATGGGGAAAGAAACTTCCTGTTTCAGTGCCAAGAAATGCAACGTATGCCCTAGTTTTGCAAAAGTCAATTGAAAAGTGGAAAGCTTTTGACCGGAAGTTTAATGGAGCAGATAATTATGTCTTGTTATATGAAGATGGCAGTTATGCTAGGTTTTTGCCTGGATCATTTAAGGATTTCTTTGACCTGGAAAAGTATAAAACTGAACTTGGTAAGGACTTTAAACGAATCACTTTGTTCCTGTGTACCCAGAGTGATTTTGAACTGTCTGAATACTCTGAGCAGCATCTGGACCAGGATAATCCTGATGAAGATAAAGTAGCAAATGAACACAAAGCAGAGGAGGAGGAGGATGTAGGTTTTGTAAACAAAGATGTCTCAACTGAAGAAATACAACAGATTGAAAGTGACGAAACATTTGCCAAGGTGGTTCAAGATCAGTTGTATGATGACAAGTCCACAAATGTCAACCTGAAATGCACTGAAGATCTCTACCAAATTCTGGTCTCTAAAGTTGATGGTGACAAACAATTTTTCCTTGTCACACGAAGAAAAGCACCTCTTACAAGGCACCTGTTGCTGTGGCAACGTGAAGCCAGAAAGAATGCTCCAACCTCTGCACTGAGAATTCACTACATTGGAGAAGATGGGATTGACTCGGGTGCTATGGGAAAAGAATTTCTTGAGAATATTGTGCAAGAAATTAAAAGAGTTGTGTTTCCAAAAGGTAGTCCTATTCATTCTACATTTCATGTGCAAAATGGTAATTTTCGCTCTTGTGGTGAAATAGCAGCAACTTCAATTGCACAGGGTGGCCCAACTCCCTGTATTTTGGAGCCATGTGCATATAATGCTCTCTGGAAAGATGTTGATCTAGTTAATATATGTGATGAAGACCTAACCAATGAAGAGCACACAATTCTTGGTAATGTGAGGGAAGATTGCACCAAGCATCTTGACCTAATTCTCGAACATGGGTATTCTGGTCAGATAACCAATGATCACGTCGAAGAAATAATCAAATCACTCAAGGTTAGTTTTGTAAATCGGCGATCTTTGTACATGAAAGAATTCAAGATTGGTCTCAACACCTATGGATTGGGAGACCTGATATCATCATATCCAGATATCTGCAGGCCACTTTTCCTTCAAGAGTTCCATGCAGAAAACCGTGCCTGATGGCAACTATCTCTTCAGCCTTTTGAAGCCATTATACTCACCTGTGTCAACAACTAGGCACGTTGTTGAAGAATCTATCATGGATCACATGCAAGACCTACTCATGTCCTTGGAAGATGATAAGGTCATTGGTAGGCCAGCTGCTCTGGCTTGGAGAGGTAAAGAAGAGGTAGAAGCATTTTCATCCAGTGGTGATACTGCTGAAGAAACAATGGAAGTGGCTGATCTTTCTGTTGCTGGAGTCATGGGGTGGCTAACAGGACAAAAGCATAAGCATACATTTGGAGAGAAACCAACTATCACCATTCATTTTGACCATGAATGTCTTCAGAGGAATCCTAGTCATACAGTGTGCTATCCCTTGGTTGGGGCCTGTGGCAGAGACTTGACTCTTCCTGTTTCTCATATGATGAGTGAAAAAGAGTTTGAAGACAATTTTGTTACAGCATTTTGCATGGGACAAGCATTTGCAAAACCATAAATTTAAATAGATTCAAATTTTAACATCTGGGTTTTTTAATCTGGGGGCAAGTATTCAAAAAGCAATAAACACTAATAGTTGGATTTTTCTGGTTACATTTATTTCTATCAGTAGTATTTGTTCTTGTCATATTTTGTCTCAGGTTAAAACAGGTTATGTAGTCTTTTACTAGTCCAAGGTTAGACAAAATCAGCTTTGGAACAGCCTTGTCTTTGGCCACTGCTGACATCAGTTTATGTATAAAAATGTTGTAAAATGTTAATATTGCTGTTATGTAATAGCTTTGTCTTTACTCTTTTAGGTTTATGTTCCTGTTCAGTACTCTTAGTATAGTACTGTAACTTACAGTAATTATAAGAAAGAGAAGTGACAAAACAATACTTTGCATATTATAAAAACTGAATAAAACATTCATATATTTACAGATTATTGTATTGTTAAAATTAACAATTTTTCACCAAACTAATTAGGTGAGGTGAATATTGGTGAATAATAACTGAAACGAATTTGAGGTTATTATTCACCAATATTCACTGAGCCTGAGGTGAATAATTGTTTTAGTGTTAATACACATTTTCATACTTTTAGGAACAATACTTATTTTAAAATTGTTAATTTGCTCATCTGTCACATAACAAATTGGCTGGAACAGTGGCAGTATAAATGTAGGTCATTATTGAGAATTAGTCCGAAGTAGCTCAACCAATCAGTGTGCATGATTTTCTATAATCACCTGACATACTAAACAAGAATGTTATGCTAAAACCTATTAACACCTGCAGTTACAGCTAATTTTTAGCATAATTTATCATTAAATTATACATTCTAAGTGCATCATGCCAATTTGTAGGGTACTGTAATTGGCAGTTTTCCATGACATAATTAAAATACTCCTGATAGTCATTATTTTCTTGTGCTTCTACTAAATGATGACTTGCATAGTTCATCTGTTCTTCTGGTACTTCTAACAAAAGATTTGGTGCACCTCCATGAGCCTCTGGCAAGTAGAATAATGCAGCAGGTCGCCCACTTACTGTATTGTGCCGGGATCTTCGAATGTAATGGGTATTCCAGCTGTCACGAATGCCATTGAGATGTTGTTGTAATAAACTTGCAAAACAAAACCAAAGACACTCTTTTTCCAGTGTTTCTGTTAAATTAACAACCCCACTGCTACATAGGTCATTAAATAGGTTAATCCACCATGATGTCTGGTGCTTGCGGAGAAATGACCACCAGCTTTCAATTCTTTGGTTTCGTGGTGAAGGCACATACCGGTGACTATTTGGATCATTCCTAAAATAAGAGTGTATGCCTGCCATTAAACCGTTCTCTGTTCCTAAATCTGTAACCAGATCAATAGGGCAACCGTTGCATTCAGTAACTGCCTCAAGATAATACTTGGCTATGTTACTGGGAAGGTTGTTTGAACGGGTAACATACAACCAAATGATTTTCCTGCTCCAACCATCAATGCATCCATGGATAGGAAAGCCAAATGGTTTGAGCTTGTCATAACCATCGCAGTGCCAAGCATAATTTGGTCCCGGATTGTGGTATACCCTTCTTTTTAATCGATGCCCTCTTCTCTCCATTGTTCCATCAGGGTCCAATTCTCTAAGCAGCAGCTCGACTACCAGTCTTGGGACACGCATGCCATTCATTTGAAGGGTGTGCCAGATGGAACGATAACCTTGTAAGCAATGTGGACCTTTATGGAGTGAAATGATTGCATTTCTCACCAAATTAACATCGTACTCCGGATTTCGCCTTCGCAACCCAAACTGCTTAATGCGTCGCTTTAACGTGCTTAGACTCATCTCTTTGTCGTGATATTGACTCAAAAATCGACATATTTCTTCATAGGTAAAACCTTTATAGAAATAGTAGCGAATCAGTTCCTCTTCCTGCTCTTGCGCCTCCTGTTCCTCGTCAGAAAAATCAAGCTGATCCTCCCCGTCTAAATAATCTAAACGTGCGGCTAAATCGAGAGTTGGCACCCTGGCCGCCATATTGAATTAATGCTGGACTTATTAGTTGTTAATGGCCTGGAGAGTCTGGGGACGAGAATGATTGTTTGAAATATACGAATTTTGTCCGTCTTTAATAATTTTTATTGTATTTATACCTTAAAAATCGTGGAAAGACTCGAAAGAATGTTGTTCTTTGACGAATGCAACTTAAATAACTCATTTTCAGGCGAATATTGACAAAATAGTTTACTAAATATATTATTATTTACAAGTTAATAAATATTTAATTGTCACGGTTATTTCTGATATTAATTATCTGTTGGTTTTTGGTTTTGGAGTAGGATGATATGTAAATGTAGAAAACTGTGAGGACGGGCTATAATGCGTATCATATTGCAACACGCGCTGGACATGTAGTGTAAACCTCATTAAAAGTATGAATAAAACACAGAAACAGAGAGTAAATATGCGTATAATTGTATAGTGCATAGCATAATTACATGCGGGATAACCCTGTACGATTTTCGACCTTTATATACGGTAAGATTTCAATATGGCGACCAGGGTGCCAACTCTCGATTTAGCCGCACGTATAATCTAACCTTTCCGCCATTGCAATCTCTTATGTATTTATTACACGACGTCTTACCCAGGGTCTTACCTCCGCTACCCTCCCCCCCCCCCCGGACGTATGAGGAGAAAAGTAAGTTTTGCCGTAGAGAAGTAAGTTTTGCCGTGGAGAAAAGTAAGTTTTGCCGTAGAGAAGTAAGTTTTGCCGTGGAGAAGTAAGTTTTGCCGTGGAGAAAAGTAAGTTTTGCCGTGGAGAAAAGTAAGTTTTGCCGTAGAGAAGTAAGTTTTGCCGTGGAGAAAAGTAAGTTTTGCCGTAGAGAAGTAAGTTTTGCCGTGGAGAAAAGTAAGTTTTGCCGTAGAGAAGTAAGTTTTGCCGTGGAGAAGTAAGTTTTGCCGTAGAGAAGTAAGTTTTGCCGTGGAGAAAAGTAAGTTTTGCCGTGGAGAAAAGTAAGTTTTGCCGTAGAGAAGTAAGTTTTGCCGTGGAGAAGTAAGTTTTGCCGTAGAGAAGTAAGTTTTGCCGTGGAGAAGTAAGTTTTGCCGTAGAGAAGTAAGTTTTGCCGTGACACTTGTGGGCCACCGTAGGAAATGACGTCAAAGTACAGATATGCAAATACATTGCATAGTGATTCAACAGTGAAATACAACGGAAGTTTGGGGAATTGAATGAATTTTGTCGAAACAGGTCTGTTTAAAATTCAGAGTCAAACTTTCTTTACATTGCACTGTTGAATCAGTGTGCAATATCTTTGTGTGTCCCTGCTTTGACGCCATTTCCTTTGAATAGTAAATCAACTTTAGCAGGGAAAAAGCATGAAAATGAAACATTTTCGAACAAGATATATTACGTTTCTTCTTGGTAGAACACAAACATTATATGTACATGCAAAATTCCCAAACCCCGGATAGGCACTTTAAAAATTAGAAGCATTAAATTAGAGATGAAAGATGTATTGTATATGACTGAGTATTAACTAACCTGAAACCACTGCCATAATGCCACATCAACTCCAGGAGGAGGTCCTTGTTGATGACCACCAGCTGCCGGGCTGTAGTTTGGATATGTATATTGTTGGTTGGCTGTTTGACCATAAGCAGGATATGATTGCTGTTGTTGGTAAGCTGGAGGGGGAGCACTGCCATAGGGGGCAGCTGTTTGTCCGGCAGCTGTTTGTCCACGTGGTGGAGCACCAGCCTATTGGGGTGACAAAACCATCATCTGCTTATTTATTTTATTTAAAGTTGTCAAATGCACTTAACTGCAACAACCACATTTGACTGGTTTCGCCCAGGCTGGGGCAAGCACCAACCCCTGTTTCTAAAAAAAGTAATTTCTCATGCCTATTTTTAAATATTTGATCAATACTGTAAAAATAATCAACATTGGATCAGGACAAGCAATACCTGTATAAACGCCCTGTATAAATAATCTTTAAACTGTTTTAATGAATATTAGTTTGAAAAAGCAGTCATGCCACTGTAAATTAAGACAATACACAGTCAAAGAGAAGGTAAATGTTGTCGAATAGCACTGCAGAAATGGATACATAATTTAGAAAAAACCACACAAGAGTTTAGTGTTCAATGTAAATTTGGTCAGGTGCCATTTTGGGGCCCTTTCTCGATATAATATGAGCAACCGAAATTTAAAATTATTATAACATCAACCCAAGTCAGTTTTAGGGTTAGGATTTGGGTTAGGATTAGGGTTAGTATTAGGGTTAGGGTTAGGATAAGGGTTAGGATTAGCGATTATTTATTTTGAATTTCGGTTTGTTCATATATCGAGAAAGCGCCCATTTTGGTCAGGTGCCATTTTGCATTAAACAATTCAATAGAGACACGGAGCTCAAAGTTACCTACTGTATACTGTTATATATACTGACGATATTGTTATTACAACTACTTGCTACTATTTCCCTGCTATACTCGTTGGTCTACCATTTCTCAATTCCACAGTAGACACATGTACTTGCCGAGTTACTATTATATATTTACTATTTATAGTTATTAATATTATTAATGTTAATGTACAGTACTGGTATTCGGGGCTGTAGCTAACATGTCATAATTAAGGGGGTGCCAACCCAAAATTTCCGAATGAAATTAAACTAGCTTGTATAGTTGTATTAGTTGTTTACATGAAAGAAATTTAGACGTAATTAATGTCCAAGTATTAAATTCAACTGACAAGTTTTCTCTTACCAGTACATTTAATGTGCATTTAAACAGTATATTTTGACATAATTTCTTAAAATAGTCTTAAAGGAAACGAGGTCTCAATTTTCCGAATAGACCTATGAATTTTCAGAATATTGTAACTATGAATATAGCGTGCCAGAAGAAACACTCACACAGGACTCGCATAACGTAACACACGTTTTATTTGTTACCTTTCGAAAACTCTTACTATTTTACTATTTACGTAAACGAAGACAGAACAACATCCTAAACTATATGATACAACATGCTGAGAGGAACTACATATCTAATTGCTCACGTACATCGAAGTGTCATATATCAGTTAAGAGTCTGTTGCTCAATAATCTAAATATGGGCTATATACAGAATTACGGATCACTACAGCAACAGGGGGTGTGTGTGTGGTGCAATACCCCAATAATTTTAAATATTAAATAATTGTTCAAACCTATACTGTAGATGTTAAACCTACAGTACCTTATGTATTCTTATGCAAACCTAGTATGCATTCTTAAAGTCTCAAATACCAGGGATGTAGCTAATGGAAATTAAGTGCCTGAGGTATTGGTTTTGACTGTCAGTATTTTTGAGGCATGTGTAAATTCTGTATGCAGAGATGAAGTTTCGGGACCTTGAAATTGATGATGCAAGATCAATGGATGGTCCATTTGACACTTCCTAAGTTCTCCAACAAATCATATTCTACTGCATTGTCAGAAAGTTGTCAGACAATGTTTCAGCAAATTTCTGACGGATATACAGTATTTCGTAACTTCCATTGTGGGAAGTACAAAATTGTGGTGAGCCGTGTGTATTGATCGATGTAAGAATCTCAGACATTGAAACGTGCTGGGTAGTCTGTGCACATCTGCAAAAAAACCAGAATTGCCATCTGCAATTCAATCCACAGCATGCTTGCCGGAGCTACATGTAATTTGCATAATTATAATATTTGCATAATTATGGTAACATACTGTAATTATTAGCATAATTATGGTAAAATGATACGACCTTCATGTAAACAAACACAAAATGGCATTTTGTTCAAGCAAAGAAATACTGTGTTACAGTATATTGGCTTTGGTGATGTTTAATTAAGAAGTGTTGAATAGCATTTCCAGTTATTTTGTTTTCACATAAATACACAAATGAGCTGTGTAATTCTGTCATGATGTATTGATAACAATTAATTCATTATACTAATTCATAATTCATTTATTATTTCTGGTAGATACTTGATGGAGAGGGAAAGTTTGAAGCACATAATTCTTGATGCCCCTCGTCATAGAAATCAACTCCATTTAATCTTGCTTGGATAAGCTTATAAATAAGCAGAACCTTGAGAATCTTAAAAGGCAGGAACAAGAACTTCTATGTACACTAGAAGCTAGCTCTCTACTTCATGTGAATGGGTATTTGTGAAGACACTTGAATGTGTTGATACAGCGAAAAGACCATGTGCACATGGAGCCTCCAATAGAAACCAGCTTTGTGTGCACGCAAGTGGGCCATTATCAAAACACCTGATATTAAATATTATCTATTCATCTAATGAACCAAAATCCACTATTGCTGATGTCAATGGGCATGAGGACCAAGCTCTTGGGGGGAGGCGTGGCGGAGATAAGACCCTGGGTACGAGGTTGACCAAGCTCAAGTGTTACGGATAGAACTTATGCAAAGTATTGGCTATTAAGGCTACATGCTGGGTGGTATTCAAGAAATAATTTTCTGTTCCAAGTGCTCTGATCGCTGCATGAGTGCTGGGCCTACCACCACCCGGCATAGTTACAGTACATCCCTGAAATACTGTATCAAATTCTAAACATATAGTAACCCGATTTATACATACCTAAAATAAACAGGGTTAGTGATCATTGGTTTCTTTGTGGTTGATTCTATTGTTTTATTGCTTTAATCAACCAATCACAAAACTTGATAGTACTGTATTGATCTTATTCACAAATTCACAATTTAAAATTATTCTATTATGCATATAAATTGGCCCTTTATGACGTTGTTAGTAACATCAATCGTTTTCAATTTGTTCATAAGGGCCAATATACAGTATATGCATATAAAAGAATATTAATTCAATGGCCATTTTTGAATAAGGACTATAGGTATGCAACCCAGCTGAGGCGTGCTGGCTAAGGACGAGTCAACAAACTCGGTGCGGGCCCCTAGCTGGCATCATGGGCCCCTTAAATTATTAATTGAAAAAAATTAAAAAATAATAAATTTAAATCTAAAGTTCTAAACATTGAATTGCTGGTTGTTTTTGGGATAGGCAAACCTTGATACAATACAATTAGGGGTTACTTGAAGTACCCACCTTCCTGCAATCTTCGCGCTGACCAAAAACATGCAAAGGTGCTCCAAATAGCAAATCTGACATTTCTTCCCTACTATGTACAGTACGTTGCCCATGGGCAAGTCATTTATTATTATAATGTGCATATTGAACACTATATAGCATATTTTGGAAAATTGGAATATAGTGTACATTCCATATGCTTATGCTAACAACTAACTTCAAACATGTTATAAAAATCTTAATGTCAGGTGAAGGTGTTTATTTTTCACCACTTCAAATTTGACCAGTCACATCTTGCATCTGCCCCTGGCCCCGCTCAGACTTTGCACGTTCATTGTCCTTTTGAAGACCCAATATAAATGCACTGTCTGACATCATTTTGCGAAATATACTGGGGGATGGCCAGTATATACAGTGGAGCCTCGCTATAGCGCGGTAGTTGGGGTCCATACTGTATATAGTGGAGACTGCGTTATAGATGAAATGCGTTAAATGTGAGTTATTGGGCAAATCTCGTTCCCAGTACTCTTGCCACTGGGTCCTGGTGCAATATTGTGGAAAGAGTACTGGGAACAAGCTTGGATACTGCCAGAAGCACTTTCTGTTGGATCCACTTATAATGTCTATTGTCTGTAATAAAATCAACACACATTTTCTGTTATGTTTCAGACTATCAGGATACAGGATCGGTTCTGTCTCCTCTTCATCTTCACTGTCACTTTCTGGTACTGGTTCTTCTACAATGCCACTGATGATGTTGTCCTCTGTCATTTGAGAAGAAATTGCTTCATTCTCGTTGACGTTGAGCCATGTGTTCACCTCTTCTGCAGAAAACGATTCACCAAATACTTGTGCTACAGTAAGAATTAGACATGTCATCTGCATTGAATCCAGGAGAGTCTGTGTCAAGTGTTAGCATTCTTGCTCTGGTCTGGTCAATTTCCAGTTGGGTGAAGCCATTAAACTCGCTGTCGCTCTCATCGCAATCCAAAATTAATGCAAGACTGAAGAAGCTTGAAGTCCGCTAGCTAGATCGAGACTAGTCGCGTTGTCGTTCTATCATAATAATCGCAATCATTCAGGATGTTCAGCCGCGTTATACCAAGTTGTGTGTCATAACAATGCATGCTATAGCAAGGCTCCATTGTATATAACTGCCACCTTGAAAAATGGAAGACTGAGAACGAACTGGCCAGCTGGCGAAAAGATGGCTGACCATTGCAACCTGTGGTTCCACCAGCAGTGTACGTGTCAGGAAGGTTCATTAGAACAAATAGATGATTTGTTCTGGAAGTGCATGTTTTGTATTAAAATGTTGTTTACGTCAAAACAGTTTGTTATTTGCCCCGGGGAGGGGAAATTGACCATGGATTTAGGCACCAGGGTGGGTAAATTGACACAAGACTTCCCAAAAATGACAAATTCCCTGGGGGTTAACAGCCATACCCCAACATTGATTTCGGGATTTTCGTTGTTTAAACTTGAGAAACATTTTACTTACAACGAAACTTCTAACTATAACTAGTGTAAAATATACTGCAGATCGAGTATTTAACACGTATTTTATATACAAACGTACAAATGACAGCAAACAGGATCTAGCTCACTAAGATACGAATTTTATCTTCGAGTGCTGGTAATATCATGTCTTCACATGCGAAGATGTAATTTTTCTGAATAGGAGAAAACCTTAGTATTTCATCGATATATCTATATAAAATATGGTGGCAAATTATATGTTTAAATGACTTATGAATTTGCAACCTGCAACTACCAGTATGAGCTTGATCAGATAACAAAATGATATGTCCTGTACTTACTGGGTAACCTTGGTTGTTCGGAGGTGCTCTTTGATTCCAAGCCATAGTTGAAATAAGTTACGTTATACTTATCCCTTTCGTATAACCATAAACGACTTCGGAGAACAGGAAATATCACTGGTGAAGGCTAAAACGGATGACTCAAAAGGAGATTCACATTTTCTAGAACTGCTAATCCTAACCCTAATCTCAATCCAATCCTAACCCTAACCTTGATCCTATACCTTAAACCTAACCGTAACCGTAGCTAACCCTAAACTAGCGAAAAATAAAGACCAGAGAAAAACAGAAATGTCCTTTTGAGTCATCCCTTTTAGCCATCACCAAAATATCACTGCATTTTAGTGCACGTGAGCCTGGCTCTGGGATAATCCACACCGGAAGTGTTTTGATTGGTTAGTTAAGGATTGCCTATAATTAGATAGGCAATATATTTGCATGGCAGAGTTTACACCAAAAAAGTTATCTTCGGACAAACTTTTGGTCGTGTCGTGTTTCCAGAAAAGCTCAAAAAACCTGTCCACGTTTAAATGGATTGACATTATACGAGAAATGCAAGAAAGAGCGCCTGGTCTAACGTTAAAGAAAACTCTTAAGTCGAACCTGAGAGTTATCCATGGTGCAAAAAATTGCCTCAGTTGTTCTTGGTTCAGGAAATGCGACCAAAAAGTATCTTGATTTCTCCAACTAAATCATCGGACGTAGTGTTTATATTGCAGAACAGAAACGAGAACACAAGCCATCGAGAATCAAAACAAAGAATCGATTGATCAAAGATTTTCCCACGCCTCACGAACGCGTAAACTTGTATATAGCGTCAGGTGTGTCTTGGTCGTTTATAAAAATGTGTTACCGTTAATTTTTGTGCTGTCAAGTCTTTTATTGTTTGAAGTTTCAACAATCAGCCATAAATATACATTGGAGCTGTGTTTATGAGTTTATCGACCTTTTTATTTCATTGCCACGAGTTACATAAATTCTAAAATCATATTCTTTTCTGTCCCAAATGCCAATTGGTTGCTAATTTAAACACCAGACAATTTTTTTCACCTCTGAAGAGATCCTTGACCTAAGAACAGATAGTTCTCACGTCCCAGAAACTCGCTCGGTATATTTCTTGCGCATGCTCTTTTCAATCGACGCCCTGTTTTCCGGCCCTTTGGCGATGGATTATCCCAGAGCCTCCGTTTGCGTGGCGCTCCCAGCTAATACGAGTTCGTTCACAGTACATGCGAAAAAGGAGGCTATAATCAGTGCTATAATTCCAAATAGTACGATATTATTGATTCTACATGAAGTGAACAGTTGAATGCTAAAATGTTTTATGATTTGTTCAATGAGTGTGACGTCAATCAGGCTGCGTTACTGGTGCGCGACATTGTTTTGCATCCTCATAACATTAGCTCTTTGCGGGCCGTCTCCGAGGCTACATCCTCATTAGCAGGGCCGTTGCGAGCAAAGAAGACCAGGGGGGGGGGGGGGGTGTGGTTAAATAAATTTACCTGATTTTCGAAATTATTTCTTATTTTACCTGAAAATATTTTTCGTTCAGTCAGAGTTATCTACATCGCAATTTACACATATTTAAGTCCATTTCGCATCGGAATAAACACTAAAAAGGATTTGTTAAACTCATTCTTACATTTTGTTCGTAACAGATAGTTGTTCTATCATAATATCAACTGAAGCTCACGTGCACAATTTGCAAAAAATACCTTATTTTATCGATTTTTCCTAATTTTCTTTCAAACAAACGTTGCTTTCGACTAGAATTCAAAAACATTGAACGCCATATCGCACAATCGGAAACTGTCGTCTGCATTCTGTCGATCGGTGCAAACCACAATGATTGATATTTACATGAAGTATACGTTATGATTTCGAATTGTGATAATTATCGGAGACTGTTAAGTTCTGTTGAGGTATATTTTTTACACCTGGTGTGCTTTTCGGACAAGTCAATTGGTGCATTGTTTACCTGATTTTCGGTTTAAATCAAGCTGATAATTTACCTGAAATTCCAAAATTCAAATGCTAGGCAACTAGTCAAATCGCTTCCAAGGCTGTGCGAGCAATGTTTTGGCTGGGATTGCAGGGAAGTATAACATAGGGATTGAATTTCTCTAGCTCGGCCAAAAATGGCCAAAACAGCGTTGGAAGCTATTTGACTCGGGAAAAATAAGCCATAGAGTTGCCTGCGGAGAAGGCTACATCCTCATGGGAGTAAAAAACAATAACTTTTGCTCAAGTGTAAACACAGCCTCAGTCACATCCACTGATCTCGGATACAACATGCTGCTGCTAGAGAAATTGACCCAATTCAAACGTTAATGATTTACTATTATATTTTCTAGAGATCTTATCAACTTTTTCACTCAAATCCTCAACTATATAGTCTATAGTCTGTCGCACGGAAAACAGTCAGAAAAGAAAGCCAAATTCCTGATTTGACATCACACAATATTTCAGCATTTCCGGCAATAGCCTCCTCCGCAGGCAACTCTGTGGCTTCTTTTTTCGAGTCAAATAGCTTCCAAGGCTGTGCGAGCAATGTTTTTGCTGGGATTGACCGCGAAAATGGCCCTGGGATCGGCCGGTCACATGACACCACTGCATGACACCCAGCATTTCTGGGTGTTTCGATATGTAATTTATGATAATTTAGGTAATTTGTCTTTAGTTTGTTTACTCTGTTGATGTGATAATGATGAGAAATATGCAAAGCTCTATGGACTTGTTCATGTAAAGAATTCAACCAATTCATCATCCATGATTATCTCATAAATATCATGAACGAACAAGTATATATCGAATACGGTTCTTGACAATCAACCAAAGCCCTTATATTTCGTATTTACGGTAAAATCTAAAGGCGAGGAAATTTCTTTACATGTGGATTTAGATGAATAAATTATACTCTAGCTGAATTAATCAAGTTTTAGGACTGGCCAATAAGATTATGGAATCGCCCAGTCGATCCCAGGGCCATTTTTGCCGACCTTCCACCGTGGAATTGTGAAGGGATTGGTCGACGAAGAGGATTTAATCTCAGCCAAAACAGCCTTGGAAGCTATTTGACTCGGGAAAAAGAAGCCACAGAACCACCAGCTGCGTCCTAACGGAGGCAGGGACCGCGGAAGCAGGATGTTAAGGGAGGGCGGGGGGCACTTGTTAAGGAAAACACTTCTTAACTTGGTCCTGTGTTAATTTCAAAATTGATACGTTCCCAACTTGTTAACTATTTTTAATTATATATTGAAATAGTACTGAACACGATACTAAATTAATAAAGCTTTAATGTACTGTATTGATAAGTTATATTCACAATTAGTTTGAGGAATTATTGATATTCAATGGAATAATTAGAGAGGTAATTTAGGCCCGTTTCAAACGTCGAACTTTTCATGTGTCGAATTAATCAGCAAAATCCTTTGTTCAAGCTCATTTGCATTACATTCGACACATGACTAAAAGTTCGACGTTTGAAAACTCACTATTGACTAACAACTAATTTTTATTTTAACTAAGGGTATTTATATGCCCATGCATATTAATATAAATTATAATTAATATAAAGCTTGAATATATTACTACTGAATAACTGCAAATGAATATCATATAAAATCTAAACAAAAATCGAATAAGAAATATATACATGGCTTTAATATTATTTTATTTAAGAGAGCCTAACCCTAATAACGCCGTCTTTCCCACCAACTCCCCTTGTACACTTCAGTACACTTGTACAATACAAAATGCTTGCATGTGGGATTTGATAAGGATTTGATAACAATGGGCCATCATTAACCTCGTACCCAGGCTCTTCTCAAAATGGCTGTGACGATACATGTTTGGGTTTTATTCAACCCCGGGCGTTCTTTGTCAGCGCACGCAAGCAATCGTCTTTTCATGGACGATCCTTATGCACTAGTCAATTGAAACCCCGACCCCCGACACTATAATACGTGGTTTTAACGGGACTTTGCCGAGAAAACACAAGGTTAAATTAGGTTTTAACATCTACGTTGTTTTGGGGTAAGCAGTTCTATGATGTATTTCATCATACCGACATGTCCGATCGTATGATAGCAGCACAATCTTTCATTTCGTTCCACCTCTCGCGGATACTAAAAATGATCGTCCAGAAGACGATTGCTTGGGCGCTGACAAAGAACGCGCGGGATGTAGTGAAACCCGACAAGTTTCTCCATCATCTTGAAAATGGCGTATTCCTCTCTCCTCCGCAGAGGCTTCCAATGCGGTAGAGGGGGGTTATATGGGTTCGGATAAGGAATGTAGTAGAGGGTAATGTGATAAGGAAAACCGCTGAAATTCGGAACGCGGGCGAGGTTTTCCTTACCATATAACCCCCCTTTACCGCATTGGAAGCCTCTGCGGAGGAGAGGGCGTATTCAGTGAACAAGTGTCAAACAAAACACGATGCATTCACATACTTCTCCTCCCGCCATTAGTGCAGAACGAATTGTTTTCTGGCGTTCTCATATTCATTACTTTGAAAATTCTTCATCATCTTTGTAATTTCCATCTTTCTGCATTTCTCCGCCCTCTCGTACCAGGTAATATCTCTCGCTCTTGATTTTCTGTCTATTACGTCGCGGAGACAGGGATGGATGGCAATCTGAAATAAGGAGGAAATGTGGAGGTGAAATAGTGTGGAGGTGAAAATAGTGTGGAGGTGAAAATAGTGTGGAGGTGAAAATAGTGTGGAGGTGAACATAGTGTGGAGGTGAAAATAGTGTTGAGGTGAAAATAGTGTGGAGGTGAAAATAGTGTGGAGGTGAAAATAGTGTGGAGGTGAAAATAGTGTTGAAAATAATGTGGAGGTGAAAATAGTGTGGAGGTAAAAATAGTGTGGAGGTGAAAATAGTATGGAGGTGAAAATAGTGTGAAGGTGAAAATAGTGTGCAGGTGAAAATAGTGTGCAGGTGAAAAAATGTGACTTACCGTCCACAAAATAAAATAATTTTACTATAATGAGGACCCGAAGACATTTTTCAAATTACTTAGCAAAATGATTCATGACCTTCCTATAGATTTACTGCGACTTTGGTGTCTTAGTAATGGCGCCTGTCAAATTTTTCGGGCTTCGTTTTGGCATCGGAGGATAATAAGTTAGTTGCTCGATCCAGTCTTCTTTCTAGATCAGTGGATAGAACAGGCGGGCGAGGGGTTATTGCGGATACGTATTTCTAGTTCTGCAATACACCAACAATTGTTGCTTGTTGTCAATGGTAACGATCGATTAGTTGTACTTCTGAGAAACTTTTGCAATGCTCAGAAAATTTCTCTGGCAGATCGATTCCAGAAACATTCCTAACCCGATTGAGCTACCAGAACTTTTTTTTGAGTTTTGGATCAATGATTAGGAGGGACCTTAAGATCTACAGTACGACTGCCGACCTAGGACGGCGACGGCAGTGAAAGCAATATAAATTTTAGTATTTAAATGAAACCACGGTCGATTGACTAGCGTATTTAACACTCAAAGTTTGTTTTATGATCTTCAAAACGCTCCAAAACGATTGTAGTGTCTGTGTTTAAGTCAGTCTTAAGGAACTGCTCTCATCTCTCTGTGAGTTACCGTCGTCCTAAAGACGAGAAAATGTTCTCAGTGGCGTTGCAAACAGAACGAGGACGGCGTTGAGATTACTCTTGAGAATAAAAAACCATTCATTCTTTTTGTTTCGCATAAAGATTATTTTGTTTGAACGACGTCGTCGTCCTAGGTTGCCGTCGTAGATCTTAAGGTCCCTATTATGTTGTGTGATAGAAACGGTGCTGTGAATAATTTCGTTACAAGTAATCGTTACTTTTTGGAGTAACTAGTTACTTTTTACTCGGGAATTCTGTGGTAGTACGAGTCTAGGTTTCGGCTCTGTTTTGTCTGGTCGCGAATCAAGATGTTCGAAGTCAAGTGTTCTTTCTTGGACAAGTTAACACATTCACAGCAATGTTATTGGTCAGTAATGTTGAGGCTGACTTGTTTACTTTTCATGGATTTACTTTCGTTAAGTCACAACTTGTATTTCGTCAATAGATTAGTAAATGTAATTAACCAGAGTACAGTGGTAACTTTCCCTGCATTTTCAATACCGGTAACTAAAACCAAGGAATGTCACTTTGTAACTAGTGATAACTTTATGAAAGTAACTTTGTAATTATATAACCAAAGTTACTTTCTTCGCTTGTAACTTTTACTGTATAACTAATTAATACATTTATCCTAATGTAATTGTAACTAGTTACAAAACAAAAGTAACTGGTTATAACACTGGATAGAAATCGCTGTTGCCGTTCCCGTTTTGTTGGCGTCAGGCTATCCGTGCTCTATAAATAATAGTAATACCTGGCGAGCAATACACTGGACTTCTTTGAGGAATTCAACCACATTTCTTCCAATAACGCCATCGAACAGACCAATCGACACTGCGTCGGAAGATAGCATGCTCTTTGTCCCAGATGTCATCTAAAAGACCAAAGAGTGAGCTATGTACGCAGTGTATTTTCAAATAAAAATTAAGCCGTACGTAGTGAACTGCTGAAATAGTGTAAACAGGTTACTACTCAGTAAATGTTAAAAGTGGTGTACTATCAAAATCGTGAAAACAGGTTTTTGGCGGTTCGGGAGAGAGTCCTTCATCAGTTATTGAAATGTGAAGATTTCATTCCTTGAAATGTGAAGATTTCATTCCTTGAAATGTGAAGATTTCATTCCTTGAAATGTGAAGATTTCGTTCCTTGAAATGTGAAGATTTCATTCCTTGAAATGTGAAGATTTCATTCTTTGAAATGTGAAGATTTCATTCTTTGAAATGTGAAGATTTCATTCCTTGAAATGTGAAGATTTCATTCTTTGAAATGTGAAGATTTCATTATTTGAAATGTGAAGATTTCATTCTTTGAAATGTGAAGATTTCATTCCTTGAAATGTGAAGATTTCATTCTTTGAAATGTGAAGATTTCATTCTTTGAAATGTAAAGATTTCATTATTTGAAATGTGAAGATTTCATTCTTTGAAATGTGAAGATTTCATATATTCCTTGAAATGTGAAGACTTGAAATGTGAAGATTTCACTAAAACGTCCGTAATCTACCTATTTCGACAGTTCACATTAACTTTTACTTCTGCGTAATTTATTCATTTATTTCATAATATTTATACAGGATGCTCCGCTCACCAATGGTGATTTTCACCTGTCGTAATTATAAAGTGTACTTTATTTTACTGTAGTAAAATACATGATTTAAGCGAAAACTTTGAAAAATCAGTGGTAGACTGAAAGAGTAATTAGAAACTTTTAAGTAATTAAATATCAGTCATAGTTAAATATTAAATAATTAATGTTAGTCGATTATCTCAAGTCAGGTGACAACGAGTTCCAATCTGAAACTGCATGATAAAGTGTTTGTTGTTTTCCCCAATTTGTACGTGGTCGAGGTAGACGGTAGTCGTTGCACCGACGTGTTTTGTGGTGGTGAATGTTAGAGTTTTTCTTGAGCTCAAGATCCAAATCTGAAATTTGTTTAACACACTTAGAAATAGAGAACAACGGTGGCGCCAAGTGGATTTTGGCGCTGACCCATCGGAACACTGCGAAGATCAGGAATTGAAATATAGGCTTTGAGTGTTAGAGTGCCAATCCGGAGTTTTGGGATTTTACATATTCGTAAAATATATCTTGTAGTTCGAAAATTTCATCTTCGTGCCATTTTCTTTGCTAAAGAATTGCTAAAGTTGATCTACTATTCACAGGAAATGACGTACGAAAAAGTTTGGATCTGAACTTTAAACACACCTGTTTAGACAAAAGTCACTCAATTCCAAAACTTTCATTGTATTTCACTGCTGAATCAGTGTGCAATGTTTTTGCGTGTCCCTGCTTTGACGTCATTTCCTGCGAATAGTACATCACTTTAGCAGGAGTAAAAGGCATGAAGATGAAATTTTCGCACGACAAGATATTTTACTGTTCTTCTCAAGAGATTTCACAGATCAGAAATATGTAAAATCCCCGGATAGGCACTCTAATTTTATCCAACAAATTGCCATGCATTGCCTCTTACCTCCATAGCCATCGCCTTTCCTAGTCTTTCCTCTAGAAACAGCGTGTGATATTCTGAGCCAAAAAGACTCATGCTTGTGTAATGAGGATTGAGAACGATACCGTCGCGTGATATCGCTATGTCGCTGGCCAAAGCCATCATCACCCCGCCGGCTCCACCGTTTCCTTGTAACGCCGAGATCGTCAACTTGTCTTGCATCGAGAAGACTTCGCGCACCACATCATTGATCGCGTTGATGTTGTGCAACGACTCGACGGCAGGATTCAGAGAATTTTCGATAGAATTTAAGTGGATACCGTTGCTGAAGAAATTGTGACCTCCCATGAGAACAACAACTTTACAAGTATCGTTCTCGGATATCGTTCTCAATGCACTTGAAAGACGTTGACATTGGTCGGTATTCATAGCGCCATTGTAGAAGTTAAAATGAACATAGCAGACGCCTTCTCGTGTAAACCACGTCCAGATTTCCTAGAAAACACAGACGTATAATCAGAATCACATTCCACCAGTCAGCCGTAACTTATTTATAAATAAATTTTGCCCTCTATATGATTAACAAGTAATCACATGGTTCCTCGTAAAATTAAGGTTTAATCAGGCCGGGCGGATACAGGATTTTTTCAAGGAGAGTGATTTAGTGACTATATAAGATGTTTAAGCGTGGAAATCGTAGATGGAAATTTTTAAATGTCAAAACCTTCGCCACATTCTCTAGTTTGGGAATGAGGCATTTTGACGAGCCTTGCATGCTTACACAGTGCGGTAACTATAGAACTGTAAGCAAGCAATACTTCTGATCACTTGTACCGCGATCACTATTAACAGTGCCGAAGGCATGATATTTTAAGAAAGCTCACAACAAGTTTCAAAACGAGTATAATCAAAAAATAGATTAATGTAAAAATAACTTATCCTCTGCTATTACTGCTCATGACATTGAAATTCAAGTAGTTTCCGAACAGGTGCACCTCCATTCAATGCATTACTGGCCAATGGAAGTCGAGAGTAAAGGCTCGTTTACACAGGCAAACCTGTCGAAGCGTTTCAATCATAGTGTATCGGTTGGAACAGAGAAGGGGGGTGACTAGTCACCACCTCTGTATCCGCCCCTGGTTTAATCCGCCCCTCGTCACTTCACAACTTGGGCAATTTTGTGAAACTTAATTTTCTTCGGCCCCATGCGATTACCTATACTAATTCACTATCAACATACAAATTATCCATATTGGTCTCGAAACATTTCTTATAGTACTATAAATCAAATACTGCCGAAATTATGCGCACGTTTTTTTTCACAAATCTAACGTTCGGACGAATACACTTTAGCAGCGAAGGCCCGTCACATTTCACTCTCTGACGAAGGGCCTTTGCTCGAAACGTTAGACCTCCTACACACTATTTCGGCAGTACACCAACTTTTTAGAGTTTTTGAGTCGCATACAGTGATAGTTGGGAGAAGTTGTTTTAAAAACATGTCAGTTTACCTCAGTGATCGTTTTCTTTATTCTCATTACCACTATGTATGGTTAACCATTGATATTATTAGAATAAGTTAGGTGCTGATCAAGCCTGAGGCATCTTTTATGCCATAGGAAACGAGAACATTTCTCTGAAATTTTGTACTCTTGTACTTTTCATTCTCGTATTTTATGCTTCTGGACGCCGCCAATCTAGAGTTTGCTCGACGGCTCAGGTTCGATGTACAGCGGGATTTATTTTCAATTTTGATGTCGTTGAGTGCAAGGAACAAGACGCAAGCACGCAATGACGTCAAAATTGAAAATAAACAGCCGCTGGACATCGAGCCGTCGTGTATACTCTACAATGGCGGTGTCCAGAAGCATAAAATACGAGAATGCAAAGCTATTTCTCGAGTACAAAAGCAGATACCGTAAAACATTAACATTTCTAAACATTATACTTAACTCTTTCCTTACCGGCCCAGTAAATCAATGTAAATACAGTTTAACAAAGCAAAAAATTGTCAGTGACAATCTCTCAACGAGAGGTTACGGTATAAGGGTTACCTTCAGCAGAGTCTCTGCAGAGATCCCACCCGCACCGGTCCACCCGCACGGGAGCTCATACTTTAAAATATATACGCAAGCTATTCATACACCACAAAGACAATACTTTCTATGCATGTGGGTCAAAAAGGTCAAAATTCACCGTGTTTAGAAATGTAGGAAATAATTCACCAAATTGGCTTAAAATTTGATATATGTGTTGCTTAGCCGACTTACAACGATGATGAAAAATTCAGGCGAAAATATAAAATTGATCGATGCGAAAAAAAATATCGGCCATTGTATATTAACTCTTTCCTAACCGGCCCAGTCAAAATGGGTCGTAGAAGACCCGCAAAGTCGTCAATCGAAAAACACGGCACACGGTAACGCAAGATTAAAAATTGAAATTCGACAAGCGCCAGGAACATGAGATCCACGCACACGCCAAGTTTGATTTGATTTCATAAACAACTCTGCGATTGGTCGTATTTTGAGTTTTCAAGATGCTACGCGGGCGTGCAAGATGGCCTTTTCTAGAAAAATGGAAATTTTTCAACCTGATTTATGATAATTAATGCTAATTTATATTAACATAATGTGTTTTGTTCGGGAAATTTAGAAGCACAAGTAAAAGCTGGTTTGTTGGGCTTTCAGAAAATGTATAGCTTTGCAAACAGTTATGGTTATTTCAAGAGATACCAATAGAACAAAGAGGTGGTTCAATTTTGGATGTTTTCAGCCTGTCAGGAAAGAGTTAAAGGCCTTTTATTTAAAATTATTTCTTTTTTGAGAACAGTTCCACTTTCAGTTCTTCAGAGTGTGTTTCTTGATTCATCATGGTTGCGAATGGCCTTTTATAGTTATTATTTGATTAATTACCTGGAAGGTCGAAGGGTATGTGCCATGAGGCAGCTGCAAGTGCGGTTCTGACAATGTTGGGATTAAAAATCTTCGATCCTTCAGCCACGTGGCTGCTGGAAGTTTAAGTTTGTTTCTCTTTAGATGACTCAACCATACAGCGCTGCCGTCTCCACATTGAACCAAAATGGCGCCGCATCGCTGGGCAATCACGTGACCGGGCTCCTTTCCCCGGACGTTGCAAGAGTTCCTTTCCAAATGTGCTCCGAATACACGATATGTTTCTTCAAGCCTTAAGATAAAATTAAAATCCATAACGAAATAAATACAAAAGTAAAATAGCAAACTGTATCTACACTTTTAATTTGTCCGACTCTTTAGCTCATTATTTAGTTTAACTCAACAGTCCAGTAGTTTTTCTGTAATGGTTCTATTCCTGGCATGAAGTCGATTTTCTTAAGATTGATAGTTAGATTTCTGGTTACCAATCCAAGGGCACCAATGATGATTGGTACTATCAGCACTTTCTCTACTTCACCCTTCCATTTCAATATCTCATATTTATTATATATATATATTATATTATATATTATATATATATTCATCATATATATATTTATATATCATATATTACATATTTATTATATATATTCATATTTATTTATCTCAATATCTTATATTATTATTATTATTATTATTATTATTATTATTATTATTATTATTATTATTATTATTATTATTATTAGTAGTAGTAGTAGTAAGGCTCATTTTTCTTTAATGTTACAAAATTCTCCTTGCCATAGCTAAACAAATTCTGGTCTGCTTCTCAATCTAAACAACCAAAAAACATCTATAATTTTACTATGCGTTATATCAATAATTCTCTTCCTACCCGCAAAAATCTTTCAAGATGGGCAGGGGTATATCATCAAGTTCTGACTATTCCTTTTGCTTACGCCCAGAAACTCTCCTACACGTGGTCAATGGCAGGATGTCAATCATACCTTGAACGTTTTACGTGGAGACACGACTCTATTCTGAACTTTCTTGCCAAGACTCTACAAACTGCCAATTACTCCAATCTTTTTGTTGATCTTCCGGAATTCAAAGCCCCTCAATAATAACTGGTGACAGATATCGATTTACTCCTATCTACTTCAAATGGATGTCTATATATATAGTTGAACGTACCGTGGGGATTTGAATCCCCTTCAAAACAACGTGGAGTTCACTCGCGGTGTTTTCGCAAAAGAGTGTACCTCCTTTGTAGCAATGTTTATAGTGTACCTCCTTTATAGCAATGTTAAACGATGTAGGAGTTGATGTGAAGCACCAAAATTATGGTGTGAGAAAAATAATATCTATTGGCTGCCGTCAGAACAACTTATTATATTTTTTGCTAACTGTAGAAATAAGGAGTGGACGAATCCTGACTTACTGAACTTTTAAGTTTCTTTAAGTAATTTAGTAGCCGATTGTAAATTACCTCAATGAGTGAGATTCATAATTGTTTGTTTAGAAAGAAAAAAATCATTTAATAAAGTTTCCATTATTATTATTATTATAAAAAAAGTGAGCCATCAACTAATGACCTGAAAAAACATCAACAGGCGCTGAAGGCCGCATCTCTAAAGAACAAGATGGAAATAATTGACGCATCTAGCCACTGACCTGTTGCCGCTGGTAAATCAAGCGAGAGATAAGGGAGCCAGCTCGTGGCTTAATGCAATCCCACTTGAGGAACAGGGTCTTCGTTTGAATAAACAAGAATTTAAGGACTCCCTACGTTTGCGCTACAACCTGCCATTGTCCGATTTACCAAGCTATTGTCCATGTGGTGAGAGTTTTTCAATCAACCATTCTCTGTCATGCAAAAAGGGTGGCTTTGTGGCGCAAAGACATGACGGAATTCGAGAGCTGCTGACATCTGTAATCAGTAAAGTTTGTAAGAATGTGGAATCAGAGCCACACCTCCAACCACTTGACAACGAGATTTTGGATTTCAGATCAGCAAATGCGAGCTCTGAAGCAAGATTAGACATTCTGGTCACGTGGAGTTACAGCATTTTTTGATGTTCGAGTTAGCATGTAAACTCCGTAAACTTTGCTGTCGCAAAGATTTTTAGAGAACAGGAAAATGAAAAGAAGAGACACCTACAAAGAGTTTTGGATATTGAAAATGGAACTTTTACGCCTCTCGTATTTGGGACCAATGGTGGAATGGGAGTCGAATGCACTTTATTCCTGAAAACATTAGCGGAATTATTAGCAAGAAAAAATGGAGAGCCATACAGTACGCCATCGTTGTAGCTTGGCTACGGGCACGCTTGTCGTTTGAAATATTACGATCCGTCCACCTGGTGTAAGAGGCTCGCGAGTGCCTTTTAGGAAACGAGATGAAGGAGAGATGTTAGAGGATTTTCAATTAAATGTAATCGCGGCGGGAATCTTTTGAAATTTGTTATATGAACTTTTTTACTTCGACCGTACTTTTCTTCTAGCTAAATTTCAGAACAGCTTATTTCTTATTGTATTATATTATATTTAGTTCAATTTTTTAATATTATCATTTCATTATAGTATATAACTAGGAGAGGATAACTTTAAGAACGATGAATTATTATCATTGTTATTATTACCATTACTATTAATGACTGTTTTAAGTGTGTAAATTATTTGAAGAATATTTTTAGATTTTTAAGAAATATGTATTATATAATAGTATCATTTGAATGTTTAATAAAATTGTTATTATTATTATTAATAATAATAATAATAATAATAATAATAATTATTATTATTATTATTATTGAAAGATATGATTGTCGAGCAAAAGGAATCCTTCATTAGACCACAACTACAATCCATCAAAACAAATCTGCGTCGGCATAAACAACAGGAAATTGAGAGCTTGGCTCAACAAGTCAGAGAAAGTCTATCTCCACCAAAGAAAAGAATGATGGACTTACTTTGCGAGAAAGGATCGTCATCGTGGTTGTCAGTTTTACCACTACAAGATCAAGGCTTCAACCTGAACAAAGGACAATTTCGTGATGCGCTCCATCTGCGATATGGATGGCAGCTGAAAAATGTACCACTCCAATGTAAGTGTGGCAAGAATTTTTCAGCAGACCACGCCATGATATGCCCTTTTGGTGGACTACCAATAATAAGGCATAAATAGATTAGAGACATAACCACCCAATGGCTGATGGAAGTATGTTCTTATGTGGAAAAAGAACCACAGCTACAACCACTCGCAGGCGAGATCATATTACCAAGAACGGCAAACAAGCAAGATGAAGCAAGAGTAGATATTAGAGCAAAGGGTTTTTGGAGTAGGCAGCAAGTTGCATTTTTTGATGTTAGGGTTTTTCACCCAAACGCATCGAGCTACCGAAATACCAATATACCTGCACTCACAGACAACATGAGATGGCTAAGAAGAGGGAGTACGGAGACAGAATTAGGGAAGTTGAATATGCTGCATTTACACCTCTTGTGTTTTCAACAAGTGGGGGACTTGGAAAAGAGACAACCGTTGCTTATAAACGCCTAGCAGAATTGTTAGCACAGAAGCGAAAGTCAGATTACAGCATCACACTTGCGTGGATGCGATGCACATTATCTTTCGCCTTGATACGGTCGGAAGTTATGGCAATAAGAGGGAGCCGTTCTTCTACGAATCGGGATCCACACGCAAACATTACTACTATAGAGAAAGCCGTTTAGGAGTTTTTTAATATTTTTTTTAATTTTAATTTATTTTAATTTTTAATGTTTAATTTTTTTTATTATATTTATTTAAAATTGGAGGATTTTAAAAGACGATTGTTAGATTTCTATGTAATAAATTATCATTAATTTGTAAATATAGTATTATCTAATTTTTTAATTAATTTCAGATGTAATTGAGATTTTATTGTTATTATTATTATCACTATTATTATTATTATTATTATCATTATTATCACTATTATTATTATTATTATTATTATTATTATTATTATTATTATCATTATTATTATTATTGAGGATATATTCAACAGTACTTACATTTTTTTACTCTCTGGGTCTTTCACTAACAGTGTAGCAATCGCTCCTGGAGATGAATCGGACATGCGCACTCGCGATGCAACCTCTTCCGCTGGTAACCTCCAGTCCACAGTTCTATCGATTTTCTTCAGGAGAGGGTTAAAGTTTCCCTGTTGGGCAAAGACAGATTGAAATATTCAAAAACGTATAGGGGTGTAATGCGTGCTTTTTTACGAGGCGAACCGGATAACGCTACCTTAGCCTAGTTTTAACTAGCGACATAAGCATAACGACATACGCCTTCATGATAGGTTAAACAAAGTGTTAAATTGACCATGAAGTACGAACTACGCTTGCGTATGTCGTTATGTTTGTGTGGCTAGCTAGTGAAAACTAGGAGCTGAAAATAGGAAAAAACCTTTCTATATTTAGTTTAGGTTTAGTTTATTATGATAATCGCTCTCAAAATCTTTCACCAAACAAGAAATATGACGTGTTAAACATGATGCACCTTATCAAATTAATTAAATTCGACAGTTTCTTTGTGGAATCACTACAACTTAGCGTTTTTCACAAGTATAAAACCACAAATAGTATATTTATCGGACTGCCAATATATGTTGATGTGAACGGACGATAACCGATCAGTCTGAAAGTTGCCGATTATCGGCTTCCACCGATTAATTTCCGATTATCGTCTCATCCTTACTAACCTTGACGTTGATGTTGTCATAGTCCAGAGGTTTGGGGCATAGTTTCTTTTGAAAGCGGTCGATGGTCTCCACGGTACATCGTACAGCGGTCTCCGTCACTTCGTTCGTGTATAAACTTGATTTAGTAAGAGTGTTGACGTCTGCGCGGTTGATTTGAAAATTCGAGGTGCTCCAAATATCCCCTGTGGAAATAAATCAGGGTGAAAAATGGAGTATTGAAATGATGACCAGTCTGTGATATGATCTAACTATTGAACTATATTTACAACCTGTGACCTTCTGATCGTTATAGTTATATGTTATAACTATCGAGCTATACACGCAGGAGTCAGATGGCGGATAGTACCTATTTTACCCTGATACGTTTGCTGCCCGCCTTTTCTAATCCCCCCCCCCCCCCCTCCCCCTAGAGTTTATTTTACCATCCATGGTACCTAGGGAGCGCGCATGCCGTGTGTTTCGTCGTACGTAGATTTTGAACGTTATCTCGGCCAATATTTACTCGATTTCAATTCTGAAAACAGTTTTGGAATTACCGAATCTAAATACATGCATATGTATAATGATGACCAGTGATATTTTAATCGTTTGATAATTTTTAAAAAACACGCTCTCTTTCGCGCTCTGACGTTCTCTGTTTATCAAACAGTTTGACGTCATCAGCACCCTTTCGAACTAAATTCGGACCCAGTCTCTGTGACAGATGATAACAAATTGTTCGATTTTGTTACAGATTGATAATAAATTAATAATAAATTGGTCGCTTTTGACGCTTATTTAACATCAGCGACATTTCATGTTATAATTGTTGTTTGTTTGAATCTTATCCATATAGGTGTCTACCTGCGTCCATTTCTTCAGCTGCCTGTAGCAAGGTAACTCCCCACTCAGTGTTCTGTTTGTATAGGGCCCAGTCTAATGAGTGGCGACCTCGGTCACCTTCTATCCCAGGATGCACAATGATGCAAGGCACGGTGGGATTGCTAAACACAATTTCTGGGACGCTTTTGGTCAGAAACGGAGCAAGGATTATGTCTGGTTGGTAGGTGATGGCTATTCCACTCATTTCATCACCATCGTTTACCTCAAATACCTACAATGACAAGGTTTAGGGTTAGGATTCAGGGGGGTTAGTGACATATTATTGGGAATTTTATCGACTTCGATCGAATGCTGTTCTTCTTTCTTAATGTGAACACTTTTTAAAAAATATGTACAACCAACATGGCTATGTTTTATCTGTTGACCTCGTTGTGAAACAACGTGGAAATAATCGAAATAATAACGTTGTATTTTAAACAAGGATGATCTTATTTCACGGACGGTAACCATAGTAGCCCAGACACACGTTGCGAGTGTGCATAGATATATAGTTATATTACTATTCTTTTTTATAATTCATTTATTTACCGTATAAAAATGCATATGTTAACCAGTAATTGTTTATATCCTCTTTCATGATATCAATATATATATATCTATGTGTCTTGTTTATAGACCATAAAGCTTAGCAGTGTTTCAAAATCTTCATCAAATACAGCTACTCTATACACCCCCTGCGGTGTTCACCTTACTTAACCGTCGGACAAACATTGTTGCTCAGATCGACTTTAAATTAAGCTCGATTTTCTCAACTCATGAACGTCCATATTTATGACGTTTTATGACGTAACTCGTAGATGTTCGTATAATCGCCGGATACGGTAGCCTGCGAAGCGGCCTTCCTGTTGTGCGGGTGTACGTACACCCGCACAACAGGAGTGGTTGTTCTTCCGAATTTTAACTTAGATTTCAGTGAGGAAGAATTAAGGGATATAACGGCTTTTATCTTCTATTTTTAGGTGTATGTTTGTGTGAGATAACGGCTTTTATCTTCTATTTTTAGGTGTATATTGGTGTAAGTTCAATTGTAGCGCCTCCTTAAATGTTATTAAAATAGAGTCACTATAGGAGGCGCTTCTGTATCATATCACGTTATTTTTAATAGAGTCACTATAAGAGTCACTATTGTGTTCACGCTGATCAACATTCTACTCAAATTAAACGAAGCCATTGTGCTCGTCAAAAAGCTAAACGAAACCATTGTGCTCGTTAAAATCAAATCTAGCGAAGCCATGGTGCTCGCTAAAAACAATACAAACGAAGACAAACCTAGCGAAATCGTGGTGCTCGCTAAAAACAAACCTAACGAAGTCGTGGTTGTGCTCGCTAAAAACAATACAAACGAAGGTATAATTTGGTATAATCAATTTGATTGTCGACAACATAAAGACCTTAATTGTTACACCATCTCCTCAACCACAGTTAATGCCTCAACCTTTGGCACTATACTTATGCTATGATCACCACCAACATTTGACTTGGATTTGAGGAAATATTTGCGGTACAATTGCGGTACAATTGCAGTGGACTATGGTATATTCCCGAACAACAATTACAGTATAATATGTGGACTGTGGAGTCGTGGACATGTGCAATGAACTAATACATCAGAAAGATCTCCTTGAAACTTGAAAGTATTGAAGTGCAATAAAAGTTAGACGATATAAATAATCGTGCAACAATATGGTATTTATTTCGTCAGCACCTATTTGTTTAGCACAGTGCTTTGCCACAACATATCAAACACTCACAATTCCACTGACAGTTTTGCCACAGTAAGAAGCATGATTTATGGTGGCAGTGATTTATCAGAAATTTATTTACCAATTACCAACTACATACTGTAGTCATAATGTATACTATGTATGCAGATCAATAAGCCTTGCCAATTATATTCAGATAAGTGATAGTCATTAGTAATGTAAGTATGCTGTATTTAAATATAATTAAAATAATTGAAAAAATGTGTACATACTAGTGTACTGTATACTAGTATCATACAAGCCACAAACCGTTGAATGTGGAAACTAATAAAGTATAAGTACACATTTTGCAATTAGAATCTAATTAGTGAGTATAATGTCTTCATTTCATTTCCCTCTCCTCACTTTGCTCTTGTTAACTTGTCTGGTTCGGCCAAAAGGCTGACAATGGCTAAAAGCCTTTTAGTCAAAGGTCCTTAAAGGGATGACTCAAAAGGAAAAAAAAACCTTTTTGTTTTTGTCTGATCTTTATTTTTCGTTAGGTTAGGGTTACCTACGGTTAGGGTTAGGTTTAAGATTAGGTTTAAGGTTAGGGTTAGGGCTGAGATTAGGATTAGTAGTTATAGAAAATGTGAAGGTCATTTTGAGTCATTTCTTTTAGCCATCACCCGCTCCATATATAGCCTTGGAAGCTATTTGACTCGGAAAAACATTGCCCACACAACTAAGAAGCCACAGATAATACAAGTAATATTTGGCATTTCACTCGATTTGATCTTAAAATGTATATATTCCAACACTCGAAATTTTCCTTCACCATAAATCCTTAGAATAAGAAGCCACAGAGTTGCCTGCGGAGGAGCTGCTAAGTTTAAACATTACGTGCTTATTTCATTTTAGCTGATCATCTATTATATGGAATTATATTCCTCGATATTCTGAATTATATTCCTCCGTCATGCGTCGGCCTAACGTTGTTGAGGGACTCGTCCCGATCCTTAATACCCTGGTCCCAGAGGTTCTACGCCGCCGCCCGCTGCCCCCCCCCCCAAAAAAAAAACAACCCAAAAAAACAACCGAAAGCGGCGAGAGAACCTCTGGTCGCAATTTTACTTTCGTGTTGCGTTAATCTAATTAAAACTTAACCAATCAAAAAAACATTTCGAAAGTTGATCGGATCTAATTATGGAGTGGTGGGTTAGACAATTTCACAATTAACAATCGACAACAAATCTCTTCAATTCTGCGATTATGGAAAAGACTGCCCTGGTCCCAGTCAAACTAACAGCAGTGATTCCTTTAGCTCGTAACTGTCGAATGTGTGAATCAACTAAGGAGTTTAATGGACATACGACAACAAGAATGGGATCTGCAACATACTGTAATCCTCGAATCGACAGTTCTCTACAAATGTCTGGCACAATCTGAAAAATCAATGATTTTCCATAGCCAGTTGGTAGAATTGCGAATAAGACCCGTCGATTTATATGTTTGCCAAAAGAGCCTCGTTCTGCGACGCGGTAAGGGATGTAATTTTAGGAAAA
Organism: Chrysogorgia sp. JL179-B06; assembly: GCA_035772405.1. NCBI lineage: Eukaryota > Metazoa > Cnidaria > Anthozoa > Scleralcyonacea > Chrysogorgiidae > Chrysogorgia > Chrysogorgia sp. JL179-B06. Next base: position 17,870,802 of record JAYKKM010000475.1, on the reverse strand, counting down.
CGTCTTGGATGAACGACCGATAAAATGTCATCCAAAAGCGCTTTGTCCATATTCTAATTTTATCCTGCTTTGAGTCTTTGACAAAGAATCTTGAGACAATATTATTTTCACGCTTCTCCACACGGGTAATTCGTTATTTCATCCAACCCCCCGATTCTATTAATAAGCCTATCAGATAACGACGCCAAGATCTGGCCCAATCTTATTGCTTCGGAGCGATCAAAGAAATGGCCCGTACGACCAGAGGTTCTCTCGCCGCTTTCGGTTTTCGAGGTGGGGGGTTGGGCGGCATAGAACCTCTGGAACCAGGGTAGATCCTTAAGGGTGTTCAGACGTATTTCGTTGCTAGACAACTGGTTGCTAGGGACAGGTTATTTAACACCCAATATACTTCGTGAGTGGACAATAAATTTAACTTATAACCAAGAAATTTTATGTGTTCAATATGTAGGCAAACGTCTTTCGTCTGGTGACGTAATCTGATGACGTCACATGACGACATCGACAAAAACAAAATCTCTATAATTTTCGTCATTTTTGACATTATGCTGCATTTGTTAGTGTCATGTAAACCTAAATTACTTCCTACAATAAAGTACGTATGGATTTGTTGATAAATAAAATAAAAATGAAGTTATGCTTTTAAAAATTCTTAAAATCCATACGTACTTTTTTGAAAATTACAATCCAGATTCTCATCACGTATGAAAAATTAATTTTACTTAAAAACCATCGAAGAAGATTATAGGGATTTTCATTTCTCGATGACGTCACGATGACGTCATCATATGACCTTACAAAACAAAAGAGTTTTTTCCACATTCTATGGCAAATTTGTTAATTCTAAGGTTCCTTAGCAACGGATATAAGGTCTGCAAATCTATAATATACGTCCGAACACCCTTAACGTTTTAGTTACCAAACCAGCTCTATTGTCTACTTTTGCCGATAAGACCGCGTTGTGATTATATATTAGTGCGACCGCGTTGTGATTTATTGACTCGAGACACTTTCCAATCTTACCCTAATCTTGTGTTTTCTCTTTTCCAACTCCAATGCCAAACGCTGGCTTAGACTGTTATGTTTGTTGGTAAAAAACGCGACATTTAAAGGCTTGAAGTCTTGAGTCTCACGCTGAATAGCATTTTCGTTTGGAATACTAGAAATTTCAGTAACATTGTCTATTAAATCCATTATATAAGCTGGTCGGGATGAAGACGCCATTCTGTTCGACTGAAACTTAATATTTTGGAATGACAACCTGCCGCAGACCATGTTGCTAAATCGCATGCGTGCTTGAATCCGAAACATTTCTCCTGGATCCTGAACAAAGAGAATTAGTGTTAGAACTATCTAAACACGTCTAGATAATTTTATACTCGATAACCCTGTTTAATTTTAAATTTTAAATTTATTAGTTTTGCCATGTAGAAAAATATAACTATTAAATACAAAAAAATAGTAAAAATGGCAGGGTGACCGCAACAGCGTATAGCCAATTACCGCGGGCACAAGTTTAGTTTAGTTTGTTGCTTTACTGACTCTTAAAAGAAGAAATGTAATATATCTTGTCGTTCGAAAATTTCATCTTCACTTTCATCTTGTTTACCTACTAAAATTGATTTACTATTCACAGGAAATGACGTCAAAGCAGGGACACGAGAAGTCATTGCACACTGATTCAACAGTGAAATACAAAGAAAGTTTGGCTCTGAACTTTAAACACACCCATTTAGACAAAAATCGCTCAATTCCCAAACTTTCATTGTATTTCGCTGCTGAATCAATGTACAATGTTTTTGCGTGTCCCTGCTTTGACGTCATTTCCTGTGAATAGTAAATCTCTTTAGCAGGGGTAAAAGGTGTGAAGATGAAATTTTTGCACGACAAGATGTTTTACAATTCTTCTCAAGAGATTCCAAATATCACACATACGTAAAATCCCCAAACCCCGGATAGGCCACTTTAATGTCTTTAATATTGGTATACTATACCTGTAATAATACAATGATTACCTCTGTTTCTATTGTTGTCAAGGGATATTAAAAGTAAAGTTGCTGCAAATTAAAAGTAAAGTTGCTGCAAATTAAAAGTAAAGTTGCTGCAAATTAAAAGTAAAGTTATTGCAAATTAAAAGCAAAGTTATTGCAAATTAAAAGTTAAGTTGCTGCAAATTAAAAGTAAAGTTATTGCAAATTAAAAGCAAAGTTATTGCAAATTAAAAGTAAAGTTGCTGCAAATTAAAAGTAAAGGTATTGCAAATTAAAAGTAAAGTTATTGCAAATTAAAAGTAAAGTTATTGCAAATTAAAATTAAAGTGATTGCAAATTAAAAGTAAAGTGATTGCAAATTAAAAGTAAAGTTATTGCAAATTAAAAGTAAAGTTATTGCAAATTAAAAGTAAAGTTGCTGCAAATTAAAAGTAAAGTTATTGCAAACTAAAAGGGCCTTCGATCGAAACTGTAGTATTCATATATTGCTATAATGATGTTAATGCATATAGATTACATTCTGAATCTACGTATTATTGATGGGCGAATTTGTACTATGGTCCAGGTGGTTAGTAAACAGTGTATACATGCGTTACGCGTAATGGTAAACGCATATGAAAAAAGGTTAGGATATTATCTTTATTGTTTTTGAGCTTTACTCTATTTAGCTATTACTAACCCTAATAACAAACCTTTTTCAGTAACTAAAGCCATTACGCCGATTCCCATTACGCAATTTACGCGTTAGCTGCAAATGAAAAGTGAAGTTGCTGCAAATTAAAAGTAAATTTATTGCAAATTAAAAGTAAATTTATTGCAACTGATTAAAAGTAAAGTTATTGCAAATTAAAAGTAAATTTATTGCAACTGATTGAAAGTAAAGTTATTGCAAATTAAAAGTAAAGTTATTGCAAATTAAAAATAAAGTTATTGCAAATTAAAAGTAAAGTGATTGCAAATTAAAAGTAAAGTTAGTAACGTTGCTGCAATTTGAAAGTAAAGTGATTGGAAATTAAAAGTAAAGTTATTGCAAATTAAAAGTAAAGTTGCTGCAAATTAAAAGTAAAGTTGCTGCAAATTAAAAGAAAAGTTATTGCAAATTAAAAGTAAAGTTATTGCAAATTAAAAGTAAAGTTGTTGCAAATTAAAAGTAAAGTTACTGCAATTAAAAGTAATGTTATTGCAAATTAAAAGTAAAGTTATTGCAAATTAAAAGTAAAGTTGCTGCAAATTAAAAGTAAAGTTGCTGCAAATTAAAAGAAAAGTTATTGCAAATTAAAAGTAAAGTTATTGCAAATTAAAAGTAAAGTTGTTGCAAATTAAAAGTAAAGTTACTGCAATTAAAAGTAATGTTATTGCAAATTAAAAGTAAAGTTATTGCAAATTAAAAGTAAAGTTATTGCAAATTAAAAGTAAAGTTATTGTAAATTAAAATTAAAGTGATTGCAAATTAAAAGTAAAGTTATTGCAAATTAAAAGTAAAGTGATTGCAAATTAAAAGTAAAGTTATTGCAAATTAAAAGTAAAGTTATTGTAGATTAAAAGTAAAGTTATTGCAAACTAAAAGTAAAGTGATTGCAAATTAAAAGTAAAGTTGCTGCAAATTAAAAGAAAAGTTATTGCAAATTAAAAGTAAAGTTATTGCAAATTAAAAGTAAAGTTGTTGCAAATTAAAAGTAAAGTTACTGCAATTAAAAGTAATGTTATTGCAAATTAAAAGTAAAGTTATTGCAAATTAAAAGTAAAGTTATTGCAAATTAAAAGTAAAGTTATTGTAAATTAAAATTAAAGTGATTGCAAATTAAAAGTAAAGTGATTGCAAATTAAAAGTAAAGTTATTGCAAATTAAAAGTAAAGTTATTGCAGATTATAAAAAGTAAAGTTATTGCAAACTAAAAGTAAAGTGATTGCAAATTAAAAGTAAAGTTGCTGCAAATTAAAAGTAACGTTGCTGCAAATTGAAAGTAAAGTGATTGGAAATTAAAAGTAAAGTTATTGCATACTAAAAGGGCCTTCGATCGAAACTGTGGTATTCATATATTGCTATAATGATATTAATGCATATGGATTACATTCTGAATCTACGTATTATTGATGGGCGAATTTGTACGGTGGTCCAGGTGGTTAGTAAACAGTGTACACATGCGTTACGCGTAATGGTAAACGCGTATGAAAAAAGGTTAGGATATTAGCTTTATTGTTTTTGAGCTTTACTCTGTTTAGCTATTACTAACCCTAATAACAAACCTTTTTCAGTAACTAAAGCCATTACGCCGATTCCCATTACGCAATTTACGCGTTAGCTGAAAATGAAAAGTGAAGTTGCTGCAAATTAAAAGTAAATTTATTTCAAATTAAAAGTAAATTTATTGCAACTGATTAAAAGTAAAGTTATTGCAAATTAAAAGTAAAGTTTTAAAGGCTAAAATGGAGTACGTACACAAAAGGACCTTCCCATTTTCAAGAAATTGTTAAAGTCCTCAGCAATTTCTTCAGGGCTTTGCAGAATTTCCCCGCATACATTTAGTTCATTTACCCTTGCAGGTTTATTCTTACGGCCTATCAAAGTATTTATTGTTTTCCATGCCTCTTTTGGATTGTGTTTTTGATTTGCAATCTTACTAGTGTAGTAATCTGTCTTGGCTTTTCTCAATTCTATGTTTGTTTTGTTTCTGGCTTTTTTATAGTTTTGCCAGTCAACCTCAAGGTTTGTGATAATTGCTTTTCTTTTTAAGTTATCCCTTTCGTTTATCAACTTTTTTACATTACTTGTTATCCATGGGAATTTTTTTTTATTTAATCTTTTTGCTTTGCAAGGGTGCATGTTTGTTTAAAATCTCTAGAAACATTTGCTTCCAAATGTCCCACATACCATCGGAATCATCAGCAAAGAAATAAACATATTCCCATGGCTGATTTCCTAGGTCTTCAAGAAATTTTTCTTCTCGAAAATGTTTCATGTTTCTAATTTCGATAATGTTTTGTTGTTTCTTAGTTATATTAATTTCTCTAACTGCAAATATAAGGCTGTGATCACTAATTCCAGTATGAATAACACCAGAGCTACAAATATTTTCTGGTTTACTGGTAACTATATGATCAAGAAGACTAGCAGTTGTCATAGTTACCCGGGTGGCTTCATTAATCAATTGTGATAGTTGATACATTTCATATAATGATTTTAATGACTTAGTTTCTTGGTTAGAATTTGTCTTGAGTAAATCACAATTAAGATCCCCAAGAATAATAAATTCTTTGTTTTCATCATCAATAGCTTGAATCAAGCTTTCAAAATGAGTGAAAAAATCAGATGAGGCCTATACACCGAAATAACAAAAAAGGTTGACTATGCGGTTTGATAACTTCTATGCATATACGGTAATTAATGGAGCTACGTAGATAAATACAAACACCACCCCCTCTCCTCGATCTATATTTTCTAACAATATCATAGCCATCAATGTGAACCATGCTATCGGTAATTGTTGAATCAAGTCTGGCAGCCCATGGGGGGCAGCCGTGTGCCCTCACAGGGAGCCCAACTCTGACGATGATGTGTTTCTCTATAATTTTATTTTATTTTATGGAAATTCTGATGTTTTATATTTAACATTGAAAGAAAGCGGCGCTTATGATACCGCGGCGCTTATGAGACCGCGGCGCTTATGTGAATAGTGCACGGCTGTCACTGGGTCAGCTGAGACGACACAACACTCATGTGCGGGAATCGGGATAACACGCAGTGCGTGTTTTATCACACAGCGGGGCACGCGTATTCACGTGGCACCCAGTGACAGAGCTGTTTCGAGTTTCAAATTACCGCCGTGGTCTCATGAGCGCCGCTTTCTTTCAATATTAAATATAAAACATCAGAATTTCCATAATATAGAATAAAACAGAGAAGAAACACATTACAGGCGTCAGAGTTGGGCTCCCTGTGGTGCCCTTTGCTGTATTGTAATGCGATATCTTATACTTCCTTTTGAATTTACTCCGGCTCTATGTTAAAATTTATACTGCCCATATTCGGAAAGCAAAAACATTTAAATTTTGCGATCGAGATGCGTAATGAAAAGGAAGGAGCCCGAACTATAATCGTCGCTGGTAATCGTGGTCGACGATTGACGAAGGAGTCAACGAGATGTGTCCGATGGATTATGCATGAGAAGATATAATTTAAAATGGACATTTCCATTGCTGCTATAGACATGTCTAAAAATCCACGATGTTGCTCTATACTGGAATTTTTGGAAGTAATTATTTTTAATTATTTGTACAAAAGGAATAACTTGGCATTTTTGTTAATAAACTTGTAAGAATAGACATTTCCCGATCGAATATATATCCACGTAGCATTAATTAATAAAAATTGTTATTGACAATTACGCTTACTGTGAGTCTGTCAGTCTGTGTGTATCTTCCAGCAATAGATATTAAACTATAAATTACTATCGCAAGCGAAGCGCTGCCTCGAAATCCAAGGCAGTTGTGATATTGTGCAAAATTGCAAAAATAAGTGGTGGGCTTATTGAAGTCAAAGTTGCAGCAGTGGAGGTAGTACAGTCTCATACCCATGCGGTTATGGTTTAGGTAATACCAGAGCAGTGAATTGTTATTGACAATTACGCTTACTGTGAGTCTGTCAGTCTGTGTGTATCTTCCAGTAATAGATATTAAATTAATAAAGATCACTAGACGGTGTCTCTCACTTTGTGAAAGTGCCATTTTTAAGATTCTGCCCCCGCTGCCCTGAGTTATTAACATTCCGTTCTGCCTTGTCACGTATTATTCACTACCCGAACTTATGCATGCTCAATACTTATAGTTTTTCACCGAAGGATACTCGGTTGAGTCGATTTCACCGCCCAGATAGATAAAGTGATTCATAGATAAACTACGTTGTCATTCGTTCCCCCGTTTTGTCGGAGACACGACATTCGCATTTTCTAGAACTTCAATCCTAACCCTAACTAGAATCTCAATCCTAACCTCAAAATGTTTTATTGTCTTGTTTGCCGGGAAGAACTTTTAAAATGATAAAATAACTTCTTTTGAAGATTTTCGTTTCTTTGCTTTCTTTTTGAGATATATCAGTTTGTTTGATATGCAAATGTCTGGAATTTCGTCACTGCATGCATAATGACTTATTGGAGAAATGTGTGTTACGTGCCTAAGACAAACACACAAGACCAGCTTTGGCCAGAACTAACTAGTTTTATTTGGTTTTAGTCTTTTTATAAACATGCTTTACATGTGTGGTCTTTATCTACATTATCACTATCTCTAAGCCTAAGGTGCCGTCTTTATCAGTTCAATGCACTCGCACATCGTCTGCCTAACTTCCGTTCGTTATCTACGTTACATTATCCTCCCCCTTTTAGTTTTCGTCCCCGAAAACAAGGTATCATTTTACCATATGGTTTACAACAATCGTTTACATTAAATCTACTATATATGTGACTGCGATTAGAGAAAACTCTTAGTCAACACCATAACGCTTGGGCGGCTGAACATTTTGCCGCAAATGAGCTGGCCTAACCCCGGGGACATTGTTTGTGCCACGCGTTTCATCGCAACCCACATTCTGTGCCTCAAATAAAGTTTCAACTACTTTAAAATCGCCGGATTCGGGAGTTGGGGGAACAATTTGTCCGTTTCCACTCGGTATGCGGCTTGACTTAAGGTTGTCATGGTGAACTATACTTACCTTCCCATCTTGGCGCTTAATCCTATAATTTACACCTAACCTCTCCACAACCGTGTAGGGGCCAACCCACTTGGGACCAAATTTCCATTTCTTAGGCCGTTTTAACCACACTGCTTGTCCCGATAAAAGCGGTTTCCAATTATTGCGCTGCGCAGCATTGCGTTTATCCTGGCGTTCCCTATTGGTAGCTAAGTTAGAGCGCGCCATATCGTGTATGTCATGTAGTGTGCGTCTTGTAGCATGAATGTATTCCGTGTTTCGTGTTGGGTTTCGTAATGGCATACCAATCTCAAGTTCAAAAGGCATGCGAGGTATCCTACCGAAAATCATTTCGTACGGGGAGTACCCGGTAGAGTCGTGCTTACTTGTATTGTATGCGAAAACGACCGGATCGAGCCATTGATCCCAATCATCGGCATGATTTGAAACAAAAGTTGAGAGCATATCTTGCAGTGTTCTGTTTTGGCGCTCTACTTGCCCATCGCATTGCGGATGGTACGCACTTGTCCGTGTTTTAGAAATACCCATAAGGTCGCATAATTCATGCATGAGGTTACTTTCAAAATTAGCACCTTGGTCAGAGTGCAATACTACCGGTGGGCCAAAACGACTAAATACTTTATGTACTAGGATATCTGCGACTGTGTTCGCCTTTTGGTCTTTGGTGGGGAATGCTTCGCACCATTTACTAAAATGATCCATCATAACTAAGATGTGGCGATTGCCACGGCTAGTTTCGGGCAGGGGGCCCATATAGTCCATTGCCCAGAATGTGAACGGTTCGCCTACTTCGATGTGTTGCGTTGGCGCTTTATTATTGTGCGTGGCACTTTTTCTTTGCGCGCACGCGCGGCAATTGTGAATAAATGTTTCGACTGAGGTGCGAATTCCAGGCCAATAAAAACGTTGTCTAATGCGTTCTTCCGTTCGAGCTACACCCATATGTCCTGCAAAAGGACTGTCATGCATGGCTTTGACACATGTAGTAATTAGTGATTTTGGCAGGACAATAACATAATTGGGGTATGACTTGTGTCGACCAATAGTACGGACTAAAATCCCATCATGAATAAACAATTTGTCGTGATGACGCAACATTTGACGAAAATATGGGTCCTGGCAATTTCGCGCGCTTGGTTTAGGCTTGTTTTGCAGTTTTAGATCACGCAGTTTTGCGATACTGGCATCTTTCTCTTGCGCGTCGCGAATGTTGATAGACGGATTAGGCACATGTAAGGTCACCTCGCACAAGATTAACACAGGCATGAACACACCTATTAAGCAAAGACCGCGGCGCTTACCTTACGCCTATCGCGAAGAGTCAGAACAACAAATTCAAGACATGCTCGCAAACGGTATTATAACACCAAGCGCCAGCCCTTGGTCAAGCCCAATTGTTTTGGTAAAGAAAAAGAATGGCGAATTAAGATTCTGCGTGGACTACCGCAAGCTTAACCAAATTACAGTTAACGACAGTCATCCTTTACCACTTATTTCGGACCTTTTGGATAGTGTGAAAAACGCTATCTCCACGCGAGACTAATTATTCAACGACTGAAAAAGAGGCATTTGCTATTCAATTTGGCACACAGCATTTCCGTGTTTACTTGTTTAGTGCTTATGGACCTACAGGAGTTCTGACAGTTTAGCACTTTGTCCAGAATCCACAGATGTTCTAGCCTGCTAAGCAGACGTTACTTTTCTACCCGCGTAAACTGGCGGGGAAAAATAACGTCTGCTGACCCGAGTGATTAATTGAGTTCCATTGCGTCATTAATGATTATTTTGACTGTCCAATCAAAATCGCTTTTATAAATCAGTAAAATTGCGACTTTTTTGAAAAACGAAGGAAGATTATTACATAAATGGCATGGCATTGACCCCAAAAAAGATTATAATTGATGTAAATGAGTGTTTCCTTTGTAAAACTGTGGTTACAAAAGAAGGCATCAACGTATTTGGAAGAAGTTCTCTTAATTTGGTGGAACTGATACGGAGAGCGGTAAACGTTAACCTTGAAGAGTTTGCACAAACCCGGCGAGATGTTCATGTTTGTCGAAAATGCTACAAACAGCTTAGTCGATTGGATCGCCTTATAAACTCAACAACAACTATTTGTAAGGAATTGCGAGACTTATTCCAAAAGAAAGGATCTATTCGTGTGAAAAGGATGGCGACTGAATCACCCGCACAAGCAGCGAGATTGCAACCGAAGACTTTGCTATTCTCGGCGCCATCGGGAAGCTACGGAGATAGTATTCCTTTCCCGCAGTCGGCAGAGTCTCAGATCTTTCCCAGTCCCTGTCCGATTTCTACAGGTTATATAGCTGGTTTTCTTCCACCAAATACAGGAAAGGCCTGTCATCTCGTGACGAAGGAATTCCAACCATTGCAGAATTCTACTCCCTTAAAGGCACAACAAATGCAAAAAACAGCAGTCCAAGAATCTGGTTCAATAGTGAAGATCACGGTGGAATACCCGTCCAAAACGGTACGAAAAGAGCTCAGTAAAGAACTTGCACCCCTTGGTAAAGCCATCGCATTTGGAGATGAGAAGCGTATAGCGCGAAGTGTTATGAAAAACACCCAACTTAACAAATGTGTTGTGAACTTGATGCTTAAAAAGTTAGGAGAAGAATTAAATGGCTTGTGTTCTCGCAAAATACCTTCATTGCTCAGAAAAAACACTAAGGATGACATGGTAAACTTCAGCTTAGAGAGAGTATGCATGGAATTGAAAGAGAAGACTCCCCTTTTCTACGCCGTATTAATGTCATGTGCGAATGCCAGAGACTATGCATGGCTTCCCAGCGTAGCTGTAGCTGCATCTGTACTAACGAAGCAAAGAAACTCTCACATGAATACACTTGCAACAGTTATTGGTTTTACAATAAAGAATAGATCAACAGAAGTAAGTTTGATCCCTAAATTCATCTTTAAAGTTTAAACTCTTTCAAATTTTAATACTAAAAAAGACGAAAAAGGTTCGAAAATAAATTATCTGGAAAACGACGAGATCGTTTCTGTTGCAAAACGAAGAAAGATTATTTATAAAATATTTGTTGGATTGTTTTGAGCATTGAAATCTACATCCCATTTGGGATGTAGCTTCCGATGTAGATTTCATTTCCGATGTAGATTTCATTTGCGTGTTGATTTCATTTGCGTGTAGATTTCAAAATATATTTATAATGCAATTGATAGTAACTATGCATTTAAAAAAGTTATGCTTTTGTACTTCAGTCAATGATATGTGACATTTCTCTTTGATATACAGTATGCTCATTTTAGATAGTTTAGTTACTCAACCTTGGTAACTACGCTAAGTTATTTCCCACAGGTAAAAAACCTAGTGTATAGTTACCTAAGTTTTGGTAACTAACCTATATATAATAACCTGATTCTGTTCTAATTCTTTGTAACATTTTTTCAGGCCATACTTGATAGGTTGAGCAAGTTAAAAATTACAGCATCAAATCGTTGCATTCTCAAACGAATGAGCAGCCTTGGAGAAAATCATGACATTATTTTAAATGAAATGAAAAATTCAATCTCCCAGGGACAGGCAGAACCTGGTTACAATATTTCATATGACAATATCGACATTAGACGTGAAAGAAGGCATATGTCGATGAAAGACCAAAATTTGGATATTCATTGGGTAAATCATCGAGTGACTGTTAACAGAGTTGCTGGCAACAGTCTTTCAACACAGCTTGGTTGTGGTGTCCTTAATGTATCCAACCTCTCCCTTTTCCCTAGTATTCAGGTAACTAGTGTACTTCAAATTGTGTCCCCGATTAGTGTAAACAGCAAGCTATAATAACTATCCATTCATCTATCTCTCTAAATGATTATCAGTCTATTAAAATGTATATGTATATCTTTTCAGGATCAGAAAATTTTAAGACAGAATTTAATTGTCCTTGTGTCCAGAATATTAGTAAAGCATTTCACTGCTCTAAATTTTCTTCAAGATGTGTGCGTTTGGCACATTTCACACAAGTATACAAAAGACATGGCTAAGAAATCAGTTCAGGTAAAATATTTATGTTTTAAGATCATAGTTGTCTTAAGCCTGTTTTCCACTGCACCATTTCGCTTGCCGCTAGAGAAACATTTCGTCAATGACATAATTTTTTCCCGTTCTCATTGGTCGACAACTGAAAAAAAATGATGTCATTGTGGAAATATTTGCTAGCAGTGAGCGAAATGGTGAAGTGGAAAATGGCTATGGTTTATTAAACTGGTGATCCTGTAATGTTCATGTCTTCTACAATAATTTCAGGTTCCTCTTGGTGTTCTTTTCAACAATGAGAACATCAATGATGAGATGGTTTGCATTCTGAAGAAGTTTCAAGAATACCTACCACACACCCTACATAAAAATAATGAAAAGTTTGACCCACAACTATTTTCAGGTGATCAACTATCAGTTGAGAGAGCTATAAATGTCATTCAATCAGTATCAAATGGGTACACAGAGAAAGACCGACTCGAAGGAATGATTTTTCAAATGGGAGATTGGCATGCTTGTGTTAAAGTTCTTGAGGTATTTTGGAGTGTACATCAAATTAAACCAGTAAACATTTCTGATTGGATAAACACATTCATTAAACATGACTTTCAGATAATATAGATATACCACAAATTAACTTATGGATAATCCTATGCATGGATACTATTTATTGCCCTTGTGAGCTACTATAATTGGCAGACAACTTACTGACATACAAGTCCTGGTTCAAGTTGTGTGACATTTATGTCAACTACTTTTTGGGATACAAGTCAGTGATGGATCGAGCTTGATCTGGTAGGGGGTGCTAGCAAAGTGAGATCACTAAGGCGTGGGGCGCGACCAACGCAGGGTGGAGTGTCCCTGAGAGGGCTATGGCAGGGGGTCTGGGGAACACAGCCCCTAGGCAGGGAGTGAAGCCTGCCAGAAAAAAGTTTATACCTATTAATACCTATGAATCATATGATAGCCGATATATGAATCATATCTATGAATCATATGGTAGCTATGATACCTAATACCTAAAAATTGGATTTGACAAGGCAATTGACACCTTCACTGCACCCCATTGGCCATTGGCCAGGGGGTGCACACCCCCTGTAGATCCATCACTGCTACAAGTCATGGCACAATTTCTGAGTTAATGTCGTCATTATGTAAAAAAACTGGAGCTTGATGTTTGTAAATGTTTTAAATGTTTGCTACACAAGCTGTTCCTTATAAACTCTTCTCATTGAAAAACATTTATGAACATCAAGCAGTAATTTCTTAACTGAATCAATAATATATTTATAGTTATTAATTTTTTTAAGGTTTTGTTTCGTCGATTCTATTCTGGAAGCTCTGCAAGTGATAACTGTACCCTCATGGCTGATAGAAACTTGATCAACCGGCGCAATGTTAGAGATGACCCACACTCTGCATATAAACCAGACAGAGATTTTGTCGTCACAGAAGTCCATGCTCGTGTTGTTGCTGCTGCTATGAAGGTTCTTGGCATTGAAACTCAATCAAGTGCCCCAGTGAATTTTCCAATACCAGACAAGATTGATGAGCAGAACAGTCTTACCAAGCTGAGGTTTCTTCATAAAGCAGCAGCGAAAGTTGTAGATGAAGTTATTATAGATCATGTTTCATTTGCATCATTGATGGAAATTGTAACAGCTGTTCAAGAAGAACAGGACTTCAGTGATAACCAAAAAGTCAACGCAGATGGGCGTTTCCCTTGCCGCTATCCTGAATGTCCAAAATCTTTTAAGTATGATGGGAAAGCAAGAAAGAAACATGAAGCTACCCATGATCCTCCAGTAGTTGTATCTATTCAAGAAGGTGATACCAGCAATGCAGAAACAACACACAGCAAGCAAGAAGAACAAGATGATGTATATAATTATAACTGTGCTCTGCTTTCAGAAGGATTGTTGTTTATGAATTTCCTTGATGCAATTGCAGAAGGAGATGGGGGTCGTATCCTTCGTCAGTACAAGTACCTCGTGTTGCTATTCATGTCAGATGCACCACATAGTAATAAGTATGCTCTAGAAAGTTTGTATCAGCTCCTTCTAGTAAATGGCATTCTGTCAAAAAGAGATGCGCATCGATATATCTGGAATAGATCTGTGAATAACAATGGGGGATTAGGAAGGAACATCCCTCTCGATCTTGCAGTGGAACATAGTAACAATTTTCTTAAGCAGGCCATCAATCATCTAGGTGTAAACCTTACAGAAAATGCTGTCACCAGGATCAGCAAAGCTGAAGCACCAATGCGAAGTGTTATGGATAACATTGACAAAGATGTGAACAGAATGGCAAGATCTGGTAAACACAAGAAAAAGTCCAGTGATACTGACATGGATGTTCTAGTCAGAAAGCTAAGGGAGGAAGATGTATTCACCAGTACAGCAGGTAGAAGCTATAACCACTTCAAAAACTTTGAAAGGAATACAATTTCTTGGCTCAATATCTCTCATTTGTACAAATGGATAAATAAGCACAAAAAGAACATGTCTCTTGGAATAAGAGCACGGTGATCAACTAATCAGTCAAATAGTAGATCAGGAAGTAGGGAACTGTATGTATGTATAGCATTTGATAAATCGTCATCACCATCTACATTAGAATTGTCTGTAAATGTGTCATCTAGTGTCAAATGGCTGCAGTCCAAAACCAAGCCAAAGCAATTCTTCATCATTTGCTATCTCATTCCACTGTCTTAATGCCTCCTCTTCCTCACCTTCATCATCTGATGAAGAAAAGTCTGATTCTCTGTTGTAATCTTGTGTGGAGGTATCTTCAACCATATCCCCAAATACTTCATTAAATATATGATAGATCTTCAGTGCATGCTTTTTGTCCCATATTTCAACATGATTGAAAATGTCATCCATTGAGAATATATCAGAGCAATGGCATACAGCTTGGGACACTTGAAGTTGTGAAAAACCGAGTAAAAATTTAGGTGCAATAAGAGATTTCACAGTTCCTTCCTGAATTGTTGACATTTTCAGTGAATGGATTAATTCATTTTGAAATGAAACTAGATTGTGTTTCACACATGCTGCTTGAGCATAAGAAACTTTGCGGGTCTTCTGCAAGGGAGGATGGAGTTCATTTGATGCAGCTGGATATGTAGCTTTGGAACCACATTCTATAAGGCCACACTCACATTTAAGTGCACAGTTATCACAGCATAAATGAATAGGAGAAGGACTCTTGACTGATTGTCCACAGTAAAAAAAGGCTAGGACAAAGTTTCGACGACAGTCTTGGGTTTTTACATACTCCTTCATTTCCTTGTTAACATGTGCCAGTAACAAACTGTTGTATAGAAGAAATACATGACTTTGATCACCATTTCTTCCAGCACGGCCAGTCTCCTGAATATAGCATTCCACATTCTTAGAAGGCCCAAAATGAACAACAGTTGTGACTCCCTTACTATCGATCCCCATACCAAAAGCAATGGTAGCAACAAGAAGTCGAATGGTGCCATCAGTTTGTTGAAAAGATTTTAAGATTTCTTTCTTATTTGCTTCTGGAGAACAGGAATGAAACATCTCCAATAAAACCATATGCTTGTTGTTTGGGTTGAGATAATTTTTTTCACCAAGATTTGACTTTAACACAGCATACAACAATGAACACTGTTTTATTGTTTGACAATAAATAATCGTTCTTGGACAGTTAGTGCCTTTTTCAATCAGTTTATCTGTCAGCCATTTGAAAACATCATTTAAGTTGTCATCTTTGTTAAGACAATGCACAGAATACATAATGTTCGTTTTGTTGGGACTTTCAACAATTTCATATGGCTCTCTCATCAATAAAACATCAAATATTTCTTGCTTGGTCTCTTGTGTTGCTGTTGCAGTGAGGACAATAAATGTAGCCGATATAAGTGAACGTAGTTCGCCCAGTTTTAAAAAGCATTCACGGAATGCTGCATGCTTGTTGCTTAATGACTTTCCCCTGAATAAAAAAGTATTATAAATGAGATTATAACAAATGGTTAAATGATTGTGTGAGTATTCAAGCAAATCTTGCCTTGTAAAATATACATTGCTGGCTATAGTGGTGGCTATTATTGTCAGAAAGCAAAGTTAACAAAATGTAATTACATTTTAGTGAGTATAAATTTGATATTGTTAATTATATATAAATATATCAAACCAAAGGAATAACAGCCACAGCTTAAACAAAACATATGGTTGTATCTATATTATGAATTAAATACAGTATATGAATTTTATCTTCTAGTGGTGAAAACAATATTTTAATCATTCACTACACACATTTGTAAAATATTGTTTTCACCACTAGAAGATAAAATTCATATATTCACCAGAAGATAAAAATCATAATATCTTCAAGCCACTTTGTAATTTTCCTTTTATTATATAGAAACACAAAATTCAATTTGGAAAATGACGTCATTGATATCTTCACTAGTGAAGATATGGAAAATACACCACTAATATTTTCACTAATATGGTGTATATACAAGTACAGCATGTATTTTGATCCTGAATGAAAGTTCCACATTGCAAATACGCTATTTGTATCTGTTGACAGTTAGTAAAAGGGTCAAATTACGGAAAGTTCATCATATACAATTGCTTCGTTCTATTTTAAAACCCCATTTAATTTGATAACTATCAACAAGAACACACAATATAAACCTTTGACATTATATTTAAAGGGATTTTAGAGCAACCTGGTTTGTATTTCTGCCTTTAAATGCGGTTTCAAAAGTGGACATTATTTTCAATATTTGTTGACATTCAATATTTGTTGACATTCAATATTTGTTGGCATTCAATAAATCAACCGACAACAGAACAACATATGATATATCAGAGATGAATTTTATTAAATTTCCACAAAACGACACCGAAATATTTAGCTCAATGAGTTCAATCAACAAGACAGACGAAAATATATTACAAGATGTAGGAGAATAATTACTTACCAATGTTTAATAATATGAGCTTCGTCTACAGCCACAGCACAGATGTTTTTGCTATAAGAATCACTTATGAGCATGGAACGCCATTTCTCATTCAATAGCCAGCTCTCTGGTGAGCCATAAACTATCGAATATCTACCTTCCAAGAGATCTTTTTCTTCTCTTTCCGAAGCAATATCACTAATACAGATAGCACTTATACCAATGGTTTGAAGCCTATCAACTTGATCTTTCATCAGACTAACCAAAGGAGAAACAACGATTACAATGTTATTTTGTTGTCCTTCGGCTTCACATAATTGTTGATTTCCTTCTGTCAGACAATCAAATGCGATTGGGAGAGCCTGGTACGTTAGAGATTTACCACAACCAGTTGGCATATTGATAAAAACATCATCCTTTCTCTCTGTAATCTTTCTTATAGCTTTAAACTGAAAATCTTTCAGATTTTTGATAGAAAATACATCGCAAATTTTTTTCACAGCTTCGTGGAACGCCATTTTGAATTTATTACGTCACTTACCAGGATTTGGAAAGTAAATTCTGATTGGCCAAGAAGACAATGGCGTGCCATTATAGGAACTCAATTAATCACTCGGGTCAGCAGACGTTATTTTTCCCCGCCAGTTTACGCGGGTAGAAAAGTAACGTCTGCTTAGCAGGCTACAGATGTTCCCGCCGTGTCGTGTTTTACTTGGTGCTCCGCGATATGTCCTTGAACAGCACGGTAACGTCGCACAAACGAAAGCATGTCGTCTAATTTCGCGATAGGGTCGTGCTCGAGAAGTTTAATTTGCATGTCGTTTGGCAGTCCTTTCATGAATTGGCGGGTCAATAACGCTTTCTTAGCCCCGTCTTCGAGGGATGGGTCTGCCTTCTCTAACGCTTGCTCGAGTTGCCACTTGTATACAGCGGGGTCTTCTCCAGGTCTAAGCGATCGTGCTTCGAATTCCCGATAAAATTTCTCACGGTGCGAAGGAGGGCACATAGCCGCGGTCAAACCTTTAACGGCATCCTCGTAACTCTTACGATCGTCCGCGTCGATGGCGTAAAAATGGCTTGCTGCCGGACCACGGAGAAACGCTGGTAGTTTCTTAATTTTCTCTTCGGTCTTCCAGCCGTTGGCATCGCAAGCTGCATCAAACTCTCTCAGCCAAGTTGCCAAAGCAGAACTGCCATCAAATTTTCCTGGTAGAATACTACTCATTTTGTATCGTCTCTCTAATATCCCACCTCTGCCACCAGATTTGTTACGTGCCTAAGACAAACACACAAGACCAGCTTTGGCCAGAACTAACTAGTTTTATTTGGTTTTAGTCTTTTTATAAACATAATGTAGATAAAGACCACACATGTAAAGCATCACTATCTCTAAGCCTAAGGTGCCGTCTTTATCAGTTCAATGACAATGCACTCGCACATCGTCTGCCTAACTTCCGTTCGTTATCTACGTTACATGTGTATATCTCTTTCATTCTCGAACAAAACTCTTTAAAATCAAGAAGTTTGGTGTTGTGGGAGAAACGCACAAACGTGTTATTCACATGCACTTTAGTGTTTTTATTTCATGAACGCAAAGATATATAACATTCTCTGATAACTCATTATGCACACTGTAAATTCAAAAGAGTCATTTTGACTCCTTTGAAGGAGTCATTTTTTTGACCCCAGGACGACACCTCGAAGGAGTCATTTTGACACCTTTTTGGCCTACTCCTTTAAAGAGTCATTTCTACCCTTTACAAGAGTCATTTTGACACCTTCGAAGGAGTCATTTTGACACCTTCGAAGGAGTCATTTTGACACCTTCGAAGGAGTCATTTTGACACCTTCGAAGGAGTCATTTTGACACCTTTGATGGAGTCATTTTGACACCTTTGATGGAGTCATTTTGACACCTTTGAAGGAGTCATTTCTACTCTTATGTAGGGTCAGACGACACCTTTAAAAGAGTCATTTTAACTCTTCTTTTGGGTCATTTTTACTCTTATGTAGGGTCAGACGACACTTTGAAGGAGTCATTTTGACCATTCTTTTGGGTCACTTCTACTCTTATATAGGGTCAGACGACACCTTCGAAGGAGTCATTTTGACCCTTCTTTTTGGTCATTTCTACACTTATGTAGGGTCAGACGACACCTTTTAAGGAGTCAATTTTAGCCTTTTTTGGGTCATTTCTACTCCTTTGAAGAGTCATTGGTACCCTTTATGAAGTTCATTCTACTTTATAACAAGTTGTGCAAATTAACAATGTTATTTGAATGATTCCTGTTATTTGAATGATTCCTGTAATTTGAATGATACATGCATATTGTGCATATACACAGAAACAAAAATAGAGATTGTGTAAAATAGTTTATTAACTAAATATGTCAATATTTTCAATAATTTATTAACTAAATATGTCAACAACATACTGCACTGGTAGGTTTTAAAATCTACTTAAACATATTTCTCAATAGTACATTATCGGTCCTAATCAAGGTAAACATGATATTATCATGCCCAATTAATGGACATTCAAACAACTGGCCCAGATTAACATCTTGTTTTAGGAACTCACACATATTTCACTAAAAGCCCATTTAAAACTAAGTACGATATTCGGTTGAAACACTACGTTTATTTATTTCCTGCTAAGCTGTGGACCTAGTTACTCTGTCCTAATTCATCAGAGGAATTATAGATCTAATGAAGGCATGAGTCAATGTGTCAAAGACTTTGGAAGAGTTTTTGCAAGAAATAACTAAACGTAGTGTCAATTTTCACTAAAAATTCAATTAACATTATAAAAACATGAAATTTTCAGTTATATTATCAATGTTTTGTTTCAATAAAATGTTCTAACTGTTTTCATCCTTTATCTTCCTACCAATTGCACGCCTTTCATTTCTCCATGTTTGTGCCATAATGCCATTGTTGCCTCATTGGTGTATTCTGTTGCTTTATAGAAGTGCTTCAGGACATGCATGAGCTGAAAATAAATAAATATATAAATTTTAAAATATTAATAAGAGGGATATAGTCCTGAGATGAGAATGCAGAATCAACCCCTCACTTGACCTATAACATTGACCTATAATCCAGAACCATAGTGATAAATTAGGCAGATATACATACGGTACCAGTCAATTTAACAATTAGATGCAAGCCAAGTTGTCTAACGCTCATCACAAGTTAATTATTTTTGTATCAACAAACTAGTCAGTCAAACTTAAAATATGAAAATAAAGACAAACTGCAAAGTTTCTGCATTGTTTTGATTTTCAAAACTGGTGCTTAATCTCACTATAATTAGTGGTCTATCACAAATAGACCTATAGTAGCATAGCCAATGAGCATTGGCGACAGACCACTAGTTTAAGTTTGTTGTCTTGATGCCATTGAATGATAATTATCCAATGGCTTTGGTGTTACTAAATTTAGATTACAACAAAAACCTGGTATTATTAAAGACTTGAGGGGACTTTTTGAGAGAGGCATAATAGGTCTCTTATTGTTAAAATTTAAACACATGTACAACAACACATATTTTTTCCAAGGAAAGTCCTAAAGTAAGTTATCGGCACTATGAGCATTAATTGAGAATCCCTTTCATACATTTTGTCATACATTACTGTATATCCTGGCTTTTATCCATGTTTTGTGGTGGGCACTAATATTTATTATAATCTGATTGCATTTTCTGCTTAGTGAATCAATCTTTTGCTGTAATGTAATTATAACCAATTTCAATTTTTTAATTACCATATACATAGCCAATTTCTGACCAATTATTAGTTTGACCTTCACACAGTCCAGAGCAGGATGGCCTTCCTTGCTTTTCCCTGTGACTGATAACTGGGACAGAATATATTTCCAAATAAGTTTGATAATAAATTGGAAGTCTTCATGAATTACAGTGATAGATTTCTATGTGCAAATAGCACATTGTGTCGGTCACAAGAAACTACATATCACTCCAATATGCCATGCAAAAACTTGACAGATATAATGTAAAATCCCACTCTCTAAATTACGGTACAGGGGGAAATACATATTATTTCAATATTTCCTCAACTAATTCAAACTAGATAATACTTGGAATTGAACCCTGCGACCCTGGCAATATACAGTACACCAGCACACTAACCGACTGAACTATGGGAGCTTGGCTACAAGTTCAGTATATACCTGTACGACCATGGTGGAAATGCCACGAATGAAGTGAATGTGTTTATTACTGAGAATATTTGGCATTTACACTCAATTAAGGTGGCTCCTGATGGTTTTAAACATGAATGCATAACGATATAAGACCAAAGTACTCAAAGGACCATCTGTACATGGTACGATTTGTTGTATACGATTGTCATCTTGGTGTATGTGATCAAACTGTACACGCGTGTCAACATTCACCATCGAATCAGAAACAAGAATTATGTTGTGTGCAAACTATTGCATACGCCAGTACGACAATCGTATACAACAATGTATGCCAGAATGACAATCGTGTACGATGAATTTTATCGTGTAGAAGGGCCATAAGGAAGCCTAGTTAGTAAGTACTCGTACTTACTCGTACCAAGACGAGTCAGGGGTGTGACACAGGCTAGTCTTGTAGTTGCATTTTTCTTAACTGGTTCCAGTCGGTTTATCACACTTCACTATACCTTTAATATGTCATCCAATTAATGTAGTGGAAATGCCAAATATTCACAGTAAAATATCCATTCACTTCATAATGGCATAATACCACCATCATATAATACTGAACTTGTTGCCATGAACTGAAGCTCCTGTCATTTAATTTAATTTGTTTTCGTGTTTACATACATAACACAAGGCAAGACACAACAGGGATGTTCAGCCCTAGTCATGGTGTCTTACCCTAAGAATTAACAAACATACATAATACATTACATATATAACTATAACATTTACATATTACTATATCACAGCCTGTGATACGCTTATTATATCAAATCGCTTGTCATAGGACTCTATAATCCCAAGAGCTGTGGCTTAAATTCCAGCTACTAAACTGTTAGGCCTTGAAGTTATATTTTTCACAACCCATCTCAGTTGCATCTTCACACTCAAAGTTTTCCTTCACTATAACTTCAACATTGTCATAACTAAGTGCCAACCAGCAACCAGTTTCTCTTAGAATTAAATCAGTTTAATTGCTTTGATGAAGAGCAAGATTTAATATAATAAACAGTTCTAGTACTGAGTAATGTTGGTGCATTTTCCTTCAGGGGCTTAACTGGCTAATAAGACCTTTTTCAGCAAACTTTCAAAGGCCTTATGAGCAATTGACGAAAGCTGATATCAATATAAATGTTTCAACAGCGACTCACTCGACGAATAATGTCAATGGCGTCCAAAATTAATGGTGATTCGCAATTATGAAACACAGTTTAAGTATTATTAAACATTAAGAGAGCAGTAGATTATCACCAAAGTCATTAACAAATTATATACAACTCACCAGTCGCAGCAATCACGCGCCCCAGATACGCTTTCCAGCCACCTTTAGGCGGTTTGACCGTTTGACAACTGCTTTGTGAAAACAACAGTGATCAACAGCTGCATGCCTTCTTTCTTCGGATTAACGAGCATAATCGCGAACAAAATCTTTAGTAAGGATAGTCGTCTAGTTGGTAGAAGTCCAGTGGATCAATACGTATTTCATCTCGCTTCTAGATAGGTTTCATACGTCAAATAAAGTTATAAAGATACGAGCTTCTCTTCGCACGCAAAACATGTAAAATCACGAAGCGACGAATACATAACATCACGTGTCACTCTGATCACGTGCTAGGTTGAATAAAGTACCGGTCGGCATTTTGATACCATGTTCAGAGAGATTTTAACAATGTTGTCAGCTTGGCGGAGCCTGAGGATTTCAGTATTATTTTAGACCAGATTGGTGTAATGTTAGACAGATTTGGTGTGTAGACAACCATATATAAAGACAATGATGCATTCAATTTCATTTATGATATTAGTGAAATCAGCTATTCAGTTGTTTTTCATGTATTACTAAAACAGAATACAGAATAGTTCATAATTATTCAAATATTTTTGAATAGAATAATTTTATATATTTAATTGCCAATTTTTACCTCAACTTATCCACAAATCAAGAAAAACTACAATGACTTCAAGAAAGAGCATAATAACTCCAACAAAGAGTGCTATGACTCTAACAAAGAGTCCTCGGACTCCAACAAAGAGTGCTGTGACTCCAACAAAGAGTGTATCGACTCCTCCAGGAGTCCTATAACTCCTAGAAAGAGTTCATGGAGTCCACTAAAGTGTCATTTTGACCCCATGTTGGGGTCAAAACAACCCTTAGAGTCAAAACCACTCCTTGAAGGGTCAAAATGACCCTTCGAGTAAAGGTGCTGAAATGACTCCTTGGGGTCAAAACGACTCTTTTGAATTTACAGTGCATGTATGACGAAATTCCATATTATATAAACTGATATATCTCACAAAGAAAGCGAAGAGTAAAAATCT
This sequence comes from Chrysogorgia sp. JL179-B06, assembly GCA_035772405.1. Lineage (NCBI taxonomy): Eukaryota > Metazoa > Cnidaria > Anthozoa > Scleralcyonacea > Chrysogorgiidae > Chrysogorgia > Chrysogorgia sp. JL179-B06. The sequence continues at coordinate 17,847,613 of JAYKKM010000475.1, read as the reverse complement.
TCAAAAGAAGTTACTTTATCATTTTAAAAGTTCTTCCAAATAAGACAATAAAAAATGTTGAGGTTAGGGCACTTTAACTCAAATTATCTTTTTAGGTGTCAAGGAAAGATTTTCCGTGTCACAATTCAGACATATCTCTCGCTATTCAACCAATTGCTAAGGGTCATGTAATTTAGTAGTCAATATATTTCAACGGCAATAATAGTATAACCAATTGATATTTTATGTGTAGAATATGTAGGCAAACCTTTACCTGGTGACGTGATTTGATGTCATCTATAATCTTCACACACAGATCTTTTGCATTTGCACATGTAATACCCAATTTGGCAATAATTCTAAAAACTAAAACATTTATCACATTGCGTGTATCAAAACTTACTCAAGAAAATCCGTTAGCGTAGTCGTAAAGAACTCGTGGAGATAATATGTAGATGAAGACAACAGATACGAGTGATAATAAAAGAGCAGCTGTTATATTTAAATACGTTTGCCCCGCGGTTCGGGTTTCGATGACCTTCGATAGCCGTTATATATCGAAGGTAATAGAAACCCGAGCGACGTAATAAATACACGAGAGAATAGTGAAGCGCACATTTACTATTTATAGACCAAAACTCAGACAAAAAAAACAAACTTGAATCTCTCGGGATTCCTAAATAGCCATTTTCTATTGTTTGGAATGCAAGAATGAGCAATAGACCAGGAGCTGATATCAGGTATCTGATGTCTCGTAGCTCCCCCACTACAGAAAAACTGTGGTTTCAATTTTTAATTGGAGGATTCCGGCCATTAGAATATTTCTAGCTATAATGTGCTAATGAAATGTGGGTCTAGACAGAGTAATAGGCCACCAAATAGAACACTTCCCGAACCACTGAACGTGAAGGAAGCAAACTATATTTCAGCGATATTGTGCTCAATTAGCCACAGCATTCGATTTACAACACATACTTCTATAAAACTTGGGCAAGGTACTTGGATAATTCTTGCCATGTTACAAAACGTATAAAATTAATAAAATTTTATCACCATAGTAACCATTGTTATGGGCATAATTAGAATTTTTCAATAAAACAAAAATGTATCTAACAAACTATTATTTTACAGCTTTGTAGACATTTAAAAAGACTGAAGTTGGTATTATTTGTTTTCTTCACATATTGAAACCAAATAAAATAATTATTTCAGAATTGCTGAAATTCTTAGCCTTAGGGAGCGGTCATTACGTATGTGTAATGGGGGGAGACTATTTCTTTTAGCAGGGGTTTAGACTAATTTTATAAAAAAGCGAAGGGGCTTGAAACTATAAAAATACATTATTATGTAGAGTTTGTTAACCTTAGGGAGTAAGGGTACATCTTAGTACTCCACTCTCCCGTATAAAATTATCTGGCATTGTCCAGAATAAGATGTTATTAAAGTGTACCCTTGCTCATTAAGGTGTTAACTCGGGCTACTTAATCAGTGGACAAATTAGGTACATATGGTGCGCATATTGCCTACGGAGATGGGTTGGGGGCGACTTACGGGGGGTATGGGTATGGCGCAGGCCAAAAGGAACGCAGGCTCTGGGTATTGCTAGATGGTACACTCGCAGTTGAGGTGACCGTGAGGTACTAGGTCTGAGTCGTCTTCTGGACGATCTTTTTTATTATCTGCGAAAGGGTTGGACGAAATGAGAGATTGTTATAAGAAATGAGAGATTATTAAAAGTAAAGTTATTGCAAACTAAAAGTAAAGTGATTGCAAATTAAAAGTAAAGTTGCTGCAAATTAAAAGTAACGTTGCTGCAAATTGAAAGTAAAGTGATTGGAAATTAAAAGTAAAGTTATTGCATACTAAAAGGGCCTTCGATCGAAACTGTGGTATTCATATATTGCTATAATGATATTAATGCATATGGATTACATTCTGAATCTACGTATTATTGATGGGCGAATTTGTACGGTGGTCCAGGTGGTTAGTAAACAGTGTACACATGCGTTACGCGTAATGGTAAACGCGTATGAAAAAATGTTAGGATATTAGCTTTATTGTTTTTGAGCTTTACTCTGTTTAGCTATTACTAACCCTAATAACAAACCTTTTTCAGTAACTAAAGCCATTACGCCGATTCCCATTACGCAATTTACGCGTTAGCTGAAAATGAAAAGTGAAGTTGCTGCAAATTAAAAGTAAATTTATTTCAAATTAAAAGTAAATTTATTGCAACTGATTAAAAGTAAAGTTATTGCAAATTAAAAGTAAAGTTTTAAAGGCTAAAATGGAGTACGTACACAAAAGGACCTTCCCATTTTCAAGAAATTGTTAAAGTCCTCAGCAATTTCTTCAGGGCTTTGCAGAATTTCCCCGCATACATTTAGTTCATTTACCCTTGCAGGTTTATTCTTACGGCCTATCAAAGTATTTATTGTTTTCCATGCCTCTTTTGGATTGTGTTTTTGATTTGCAATCTTACTAGTGTAGTAATCTGTCTTGGCTTTTCTCAATTCTATGTTTGTTTTGTTTCTGGCTTTTTTATAGTTTTGCCAGTCAACCTCAAGGTTTGTGACAATTGCTTTTCTTTTTAAGTTATCCCTTTCGTTTATCAACTTTTTTACATTACTTGTTATCCATGGGAATTTTTTTTTATTTAATCTTTTTGCTTTGCAAGGGTGCATGTTTGTTTAAAATTTCTATAAACATTTGCTTCCAAATGTCCCACATACTATCGGAATCATTTGCAAAGAAATAAATATATTCCCATAGCTGATTTCCTAGAAATTTTTCTTCTCGAAAATGTTTCATGTTTCTAATTTCGATAATGTTTTGTTGTTTCTTAGTTATATTAATTTTTCTAACTGCAAATATAAGGCTGTGATCACTAATTCCAGTATGAATAACACCAGAGCTACAAATATTTTCTGGTTTACTGGTAACTATATGATCAAGAAGACTAGCAGTTGTCATAGTTACCCGGGTAGCTTCATTAATCAATTGTGGTAGTTGACATATTTCATATAATAATTTTAATGACTTAGTTTCTTGGTTAGAATTTGTCTTGAGTAAATCACAATTAAGATCCCCAAGAATAATAAATTATTTGTTTTCATCATCAATAGCTTGAATCAAGCTTTCAAAATGAGTGAAAAAATCAGATGAGTCCCCAGGTGGCTTATACACCGAAATAACAAAAAAAGGTTGACTATGCGGTTTGATAACTTCTATGCATACAGCCTCTAATTCATATGGTACAAGATCATGTCTAATACGGTAATTAATGGAGCTACGGAAATACAAACACCACCCCCTCTCCTCGGTCTATCTTTTCTAACAATATCATAGCCATCAATGTGAACCATACTATCGGTAATTGTTGAATCAAGCCTGGCAGCCCATTGGGGGAAGCCGTGTGCCCTCACAGGGAGCCCAACTCTGACGATGATGTGTTTCTCTATTTTATTTTATTTTATTTTATGGAAATTCGATCTTATGTTTTAAGTTTAATATTGAAAGAAAGCGGCGCTTATGAGACCGCGGCGCTTATGTGAATAGTGTACGGCCACGCGCGGTACGGCGGTAATTTGAAACTCAAAACAGCTGTCGCTGGGTGCCACTTGATACAATACTCATGTGCAGGATAACACGCAGTGCGTGTTTTATCACACAGCGGGGCAGTGACATAAGACGCTGGGTACGAGGTTGCCAGGCGCCGCTTTCTTTCAATATTAAATATAAAACATCAGAATTTCCATAATATAGAATAAAACAGAGAAGAAACACATCACAGGCGTCAGAGTTGGGCTCCCTGCTTTGCTATATTGTAATGCGATATCTTATACTTCCTTTTGAAATTACTCACTATACTGCCCATATTCGGAAAGCAAAAACATTTAAATTTTGCGACCGAGATGCGTAATGAAAACTAATCGTCGCTGGTAATCGTGGTCGACGATTGACGAAGTACAGGTTGTGTCAGTTGGTTTCGAAGGAGTCAACGAGATGAGTCCGATGGATTATGCATGAGAAGATATAATTTAAAATGGACATTTCCAATGCTGCTATAGATATGTCTAAAAATCCACGATGTTGCTCTATACTGGAATTTTTGGAAGTAATTGTTTTTAATTATTTATACAAAAAGAATAACTTGGCATTTGTTAATAAACTTGTAAGAATAGACATTTCCCGATCGAATGTGTTATATATATATATATCACGTAGCATTAATTAATAAAAATTGTTATTGACAATTACGTTTACTGTGAGTCTGTCAGTCTGTGTGTATCTTCCAGTAATAGATATTAAATTAATAAAGATCGCTAGACGGCGTCTATCACTAAATTAAAATTTCCTTTTGTGAAAGTGCCCTTTTTAAGTTCTGCCCCCGCTGCCCTGGGTTATTAACATTCCGTTCTGCCTTGTCACGTATTATTCACTACCCGAACTTATTCATGTTCAATATTTATAGTTTTTCACCGAAGGATACTCGGTTGAGTCGAATTCACCGCCCAGATAGATAAAGATTCATAGATAAACTACGTTGTCATTCGTTACCCGTTTTGTCGGAGACACGACATTCACATTTTCTAGAACTTCTAATACTAAAGCCCGGCACACACTAGGCGATTTTTCTTGCAATTTCTGTCGCTTGCGACAATATGTGGCAACATTGCTTGGTGTGCGTGTCCTTGCGATGGCGAAAGTCGGTCGCAAGCGACGGTCGCACAATATCAAACATGTTTGATATTTGTGCGACAAAAATCGCAGTTTATTGCGACAAATATCGCTTGCAACAAAATCGCCTAGTGTGCCCTAATCTCAATCCTAATCTCAATCCTAACCCTAACCGTAATGATTTTTTCTCTGCTAAAAAATACGGGGTAAAAGAAGCGCGGTGGCGCTTTTGTGAAGTCCTTTTCTGGTTCATATTTAGGAAAACTTTCTCGATCAACTTCTCCTGTCTTGGATATTGTTCGACAAAAATTTCAGTTATGTCGACATACTTTGATTTGATCGACTCCCAGTCAAAGTCATCATGTATCTGTTTCGACTTGTATAGTCTCGAACTAGATTAAGAAGTAATGATATTTCCTCATCGGTCCAGCCAAAGCTTGGAACCGATTCTTCGTTACTTTTTGGTTTTTTCTTCGGAGGCATAATTGCGTTTAATCGTTTATGGCAATATCGAACATAATAGTGACACATTGAATAGTGACTGCCATCAAAACGGTCCGCAATAATAAAAACTCGAAATCATACCGGCATCGTGTGAACGCAACACCGTAACGGCATGAAATTATACCGGTACCGTGTGAACAGTTTGAATTGATACCGTGATGATTTGATGCCGGTACGATTTCGTGTAAAAGGGGTCTAAGTTAACTCAAATTATCTTTTTAGGTGTCAAGGAAAGATTTTCGTGTCACAACTTTTCAGGTTCAGACGTATCTCTCGCTATTCAACCAATTGCTAAGGGTCCCGGCAATAATAGTATAACCAATTGATATTTTATGTGTAGAATATGTAGGCAAACCTTTACCTGGTAACGTGATTTGATGTCATCTATAATCTTCACACACAGATCTTTTGCATTTGCACATGTAATACCCAATTTGGCAATAATTCTAAAAACTAAAACATTTATCACATTGCGTGTATCAAACTTACTCAAGAAAATCCGTTAGCGTAGTCGTAAAGAACTCGTGGAGATCACTCGTATCTGTTGTCTTCATCTACATATTATAATAAAAGAGCAGCTGTTATATTTAAATACCCCGCGGCTCGGGTTTCCATGACCTTCGATAGCGTTATATATCGAAGGTAATCGAAACCCGAGCGACGTAATAAATACACGAGAGAATAGTGAAGAGCACATTTACTATTTATAGACCAAAACTCAGACAAACAAACCAAACTTGAATCTCTGGGGATTCCTAAATAGCCATTTTCTATTGTTTGGAATGCAAGAATGAGCAATAGACCAATGTCTCGTAGCTCTCCCACTACAGAAAAACTGTGGTTTCAATTTTTAATTGGAGGCCAGTAGAATACTTCTAGCTATAACGTACTAATGAAATCACAGGTAGCCCAAGCTCATTATATGGCGTCTTTTAATATATTTTTTACTTTACTCTTTTTCTCTTTACTTTAAACTATTTTTAACTATTAACTATTAAAAGGTATATTTTTGCTTTTGTTTGTGATTTTGATGAGATTTTGCATGGCATCCTCTCCGAAATCCTAAAGAAGAACGCTGAACGCTTGTACTGCAGGCTACATGTAATTTTATAAATAACCGTCAGTTTATAAACAGTTTTAGTATCGCAAAAATTCCACAAAATACAAACATTTTTTAACTTTTAACTGCATCTACCTGTTCTTTGTCATTTCCTTTATCTTTTGTGAAAGTTTGAAACCATTTTGTTCAGAATTGAAGTACTTGTACTCGTGGGAATAATCAACACGTTTTGAGACCTCTATATAAATAGGAAGGTAGGCAAGTCCGGCGCCGGAAATCACACGCTCTGGTCACTTCAAGAGCGAATAAATCACAGACAAGCGATCCCACGACGATTTAAACGCCAATACACAACACCTCGATGTTTTCTCATTGTACTTAGCTAAATTTGAGTCTCGTTGTATTTTCTCTTCTCCCAAAAATTGCCGATATCAAACTCTATTTCATCACGGAGGCCAGCGTTACGATGCTGGACCTTTTTCAAACTGCCGCGACCTACTTGGGTGGGGAGGGTTGTGGATTTGTTGTATACATTTTTGCAGTGACAATTTCCCGTCACGGGTCGCCATGGGGGATGATTTGTCGCTCGGCAGTTTTGATCTGTGCCAGCATCGTAACGCTGGCCTCCGTGATGAAATAGAGTTTGATATCGGCAATTTTTGGGAGAAGAGAAAATACAACGAGACTCAAATTTAGCTAAGTACAATGAGAAAACATCGAGGTGTTGTGTATTGGCGTTTAAATCGTCGTGGGATCGCTTGTCTGTGATTTATTCGCTCTTGAAGTGACCAGAGTGTGTGATTTCCGGCGCCGGACTTGCCTACCTTCCTATTTATATAGAGGTCTCAAAACGTGTTGATTATTCCCACGAGTACAAGTACTTCAATTCTGAACAAAATGGTTTCAAACTTTCACAAAAGATAAAGGAAATGACAAAGAACAGGTAGATGCAGTTAAAAGTTAAAAAATGTTTGTATTTTTGTGGAATTTTTGCGATACTAAAACTGTTTATAAACTGACGGTTATTTATAAAATTACATGTAGCCTGCAGTACAAGCGTTCAGCGTTCTTCTTTAGGATTTCGGAGAGGATGCCATGCAAAATCTCATCAAAATCACAAACAAAAGCAAAAATATACCTTTTAATAGTTAATAGTTAAAAATAGTTTAAAGTAAAGAGAAAAAGAGTAAAGTAAAAAATATATTAAAAGACGCCATATAATGAGCTTGGGCTACCTGTGATGAAATGTGGGTGTAGACAGAGTAATAGGCAATAGAACACTTCCCGAACCACTGAACGTGAAGGAAGCAAACTATATTTCAGCGATATTGTGCTCAATTAGCCACAGCATTCGATTTACGACGCATACTTCCATAAAACTTGGGCAAGGTACTTGGATAATTCTTACCATGTTACAAAACGTATAAAATTAATAAAATTTCATCACCCTAGTAACCGTTGCTATGGGCATAATTAGAATTTTTCAATATAACAAAAACGTATCTAATAAACTATTATTTTACAGCTTTGTAGACATTTAAAAAGACTGAAGTTGGTAATTATTTGTTTCCTTAACATATTGAAACCAAATAAAAGAATTATTTCAGAATTGCTGAAATTCTTAGCCTTAGGGAGCGGTCATTACGTGTGTAATTGGGGAGTCTATTATTTTTAGCAGGGGGTTAAGACTAATTTTATAAAAAAGCGAAGGGGCTTGAAACTATAAAAATACATTATTATGTAGAGTTTGTTAACCATTAGGGAGTAAGGGTACATCTTAGTACTCCACTCTCCCGTATAAAATTATCTGGCATTGTCCAGAATAAGATGTTATTAAAGTGCACCCTTGCTCATTAAAGGGTTAAATATGAATGTTGATGTCTAACACATATAAAGCAGCCTCATTCAGCTGCTTTAAGTGTATTAATGTACAGACTGCACAACAGTATTTAAAAGTAAACAAGACGCCCGCTAGGCGTTAACTCGGGCTACTTAATCAGTGGACACGATTGATGTCTACGGAGATGGGTTGGGGGCGGCTTACTGGGGTATGGCGCAGGCCAAAAGGAACGCAGGCTCTGGGTACGAGATTGCCAATGGTCGTTGCTAGATTGAGGTGACCGTGAGGTACTAGGTCTGAGTCGTCTTCTGACGAAATGAGAGATTGTTAGGATCGGACATGCCTGTATGATGAAATATATCATGGAACTGCTAACCCCAAAACAACTTAGATCCTAACCCTAATCCCCGCCTAATGGTTATCTAATACTAACCTTAATACTAATAAAAGGATCGTCCAGAAGACGACTCAGACCTAGTACCTCTGCCAATGGCATGTTGACAGTTGGAATAGCGTAGAGTCTGGCTGCTATTAATAGCTCAAAATGTGGACAAACAAACCAAATTTGACTCACAAATGATTGCAAATGAGCTATTTTCTTTTGTTATGGCCGCAAGAATTATGGGTAAAAGCGGACAAACATCGATACTGACGTCATATCGACGGAACGCTATTAGGAAACACGCTCACTTGTCTTATATACGAAGGATAATTTTTAATTATTTTATTTATTAATATTATACATGTATGGAGAACCTAGATCGGGACAACATATAATTTATTTACTGTATATGGTATTTTACTGTCAATTTAAATTAAACTGAAGTACATGACACAGTATTGTGACATTTTGTGTACATATATTATAGTTAATTTCAGTTGCTGTTTATATACTGTTTTGATAGTGTTCACAATTTTCATTTTTTAAAACTTGTCTCGAGATGCAAAACTGTTTTGACGGTGTTCACAATTTTCATTTTTCATTGGATATTTGGACCAGGATAATGATTTATTTATGACACACATCAGATGATTTGTAATTGCCATGGCAACAGAACATGTTCATTCTTTATTTGAAGACACAGTCACACTGTTTATGTTCGATATATTCAGACCATTTTTGCTATTTATAGTCTTCTTTAACAACTCCACATGAAAATTCTTTATAAAAGAGAGATGTACGAATGGCAAGACATATGCAGTGAATGAAGTTCATGGCTTTGACCTTTGTTGACAGTCGCTTGGTTTGATCATGGATAATAAATAGACTGGATAGGAAACTGGTTGACGTCAGCGTGAAAACCTAGTTGCAATTCGTGATGTCACGAAGATGTCACGAGTACACAGATTTTGCTGAGTTTCTCTTCGACTTCTCCATATTTTCGTATTCAAGTAGCTATATTGAGATTCCAAAATGTTTCATCGTCTTACAAACCTGCCTAAGCCACGACCAAATGATCGAGGTAAATGTTGTTCGTCTTTGTTTCAGCTGTTTTCGTTTTGTGGTGAAGAAACTGGCGTCGCAAAACTACCGTTGTTTTAGTTGAAATTTGGGACGCGTTTTTCACCGTCTAAAGTTGGATCTTTTCGCCTAAAATGAGTAATGGTAGTCGGATATTCCATCGTAAAGTGGCATTGTGATATTTTTTGGTAGTTTGACTATCATTTTTAGCTGTATTATTGCTAAACGTTGCGATTTATGGTGATTTTGTGACATCACGATTTGCAACTAGGTTTTCACGCGACCAACTGGTGCCTAAACCAATCAGCATGCTGGAAACGTCGCACGTGATCTTAGTTTCCTATCCAGTCTATTTACTATCCATGGTTTGATAATGGCAATGTTACAATCACAATGCATTCCATCGATTCAAGCATGTGGTTAAAGCAAAGTTATTTTGGTGGCCATTGGAATAACGGTAATTTCCGGCTTTGGCTGCATGAATCGCGACTTGAAATTCCACTGAGTTTGTAATCATGATGATATTTTCAATGGCCATAATATGCTAGTGATGGGAATTATGCCAGTAAAGTTCTGTCTCTGTTGACTTTGTGGACTGTATTGATGATTGATGTGGACTGCATTGATTAGACACAGTCACACTGTTTATGTTCGATATATTCAGACCACATATGTAGTGAATGAAGTTCATGGCTTTGACCTTTGTTGACAGTCGCTTGGTTTGATAATGGCAGTGTTACAATCACAATGCATTCCATCGATTCAAGCATGTGGTTAAAGCAAAGTTATTTTGGTGGACATTGGAATAATGGTAATTTCTTTGGCTGGATGAATGGTGACTTGAAATTCCACTGTGTCTGTAATCATGAATCATGATATTTTCAATGGCCTAAGTGCTAGTGACGGGAATTATGCCAGTGAATTTCTGTCTCTGTTAACTTTGTGGAATGCGCATTGATGATTAAATGCCTTTGCTTTAGCACTTTACTCCACTCCAGTGTTAATTTGTCTGATCTTTCATTGCTGTATATGATACCAGTTATGTCAAAGTCATTTAATACCAGAGTAATAAATTGGTGGTTGACGGTTCAATAGCTATAGTCTAACTCACAAATCAGTCCAACTGTGTGGTCGTAGATGCCCTTTACTTCAGATGCCAGTGTTAATTGGATTTGCCGTTTCATACCATATTATGTCAATGTTATAAGGTCATTAATTAATATACACCCGAATATTAAATTGGTGGTTGGTGTTGTAACTCACAACTTCAACTGCGTAGTTGTACAACCCCAATGGCAATGATGCCTTAATGTGAATATTGTTGAGGCTTTTCATGATTCTATCAGATCTTTAGCTTTGTCTATAATATGAAACAGTGAGAAAAATATGTGGGTTAAAAAGCAATTAAGCTATGCATGCATAGGAACTTTGCAATATTAAAGAACAGTTACATATAGATTCAGTACATTTTTTACTTACATTAATTTGTTGTCCCATATGGTTCAGGTTGCCCAGGTGTTTAAGTCCTTTTCAGGACAGAGGCACCGAGTATAGGTGAATCATCCTGAGTACAAATAGTGCAGCGTAACTGCAGTAATCCAGGGGTGGACCATTTGAAAACTTTGGGAGAGGGGTAAAAAAAATATTTCTAAGCATGACTTTTTTCATCCTATGAAAGCTCTGCAGAATTAGTTTTTGGACAATAAAGGCGTAACCGTTATTTATTAAAGTTGTAAACAGTTTGCCCTTTATATTGCCTGCAGGATTTTTTGATCTTGCCACCCTCTCCCTGCAAGATTTCCAATGGCCCACCACTTATTGATAAATATGGTTTGTGAATATAACAATGTAGATGTATGGACGTCAGCAGAAACTATGTACAATAGGTGTAAGATAAACTTGCTTGATAACAATTGCCAGAAAGAATTGGCTATAACTACATGTAATTAATAATATAATATTTCAATTAATGTGACAGACATAACTAATACTCGTTAGTTGCAATGTTGTACTATGCTTTTGATAGCATCATAATCAATGTGTATTAACATTGACTACATAATTGTCAATTTTGAAATACTGTGGATCGAACATACACACGCAGGTCTAATAAGCTACCAGAAGATATAAACGCAGGTTTTGTTACAATCTGAATGTAATTGAGAGATGCCATTACAATTTTAGTGGCTGAACGTGATTGTCATTCAAGTAATTAATAACGCGTTCCAAACAAAAATGGGATTTTCCAAAGTAAAAAGTAGTCTGCAGAATTAAAAAAAATAACACAATTATGTGGACCAGAAAATCAGAAAATTCCATATTTGCGGAAACATTTCAAAGTATAATCACTTTCTGCAAAAATACAGAATTTTATTGAAAGTAAGATATGCTAGCTACAAGTTACATTCGAGCTAAATATGCAACCTTACAATGGTTATAAATTGCTCGATAGTTATAAACCATAATATTTAAACTATACAAATCTTCCAAAAAGGGTTCAAAATAAATACACATTAAATATGCAAATATACAACCGTAAAAAGGCTTCAGAATTTATGAACCTTGCACAATGTTAACTCAGCAAAACCTTACAAGAAATGTTGAGCTTCCAGATGAAGGGTTCAGAATAAATAGATAAATATATAAAGTTTACAACCGTAGAAAGGGTTCAGAATTTCTGAACCCTGCATAATGTTAACCCAGCAAAACCTTACAAAAAATATTCAGCTTCCAGATGAAGGGTTCAGAATTTCTGAACCCTGCATCATGTTAATTCATCAAAAGTTATAAAAAATGCTGAGCTTTAAGATGTAGGGTTCAGAATTTCTGAAATCTCAAGAAGCGAACACCGAAATAAATAGATAAATATGCAAAGTTTACAATCATAAAAAGGGTTCAGAATTTCTGAACCTTGCACAATGTTAAGTCAGCAAAATTTTCTAAAAAATGCTGAGCTTTAAAGATGCAGGGTTCAGAGTTTCTGAAACCTCAAGAAGCGAACACCGAAATAAATAGATAAATATGCAAAGTTTACAACTGTAGAAAGGGTTCAGAGTTTCTGAACCCTGTATAATGTTAACTCAGCAAAATCTTACAAAAAATGCTGGGTTCAGAATTTCTGAACCCCGCATCATGTTAACTCAGCAACATTTTATGAAGAATACTGAGCTTTAAGATGCAGGGTTCAGAATTTCTGAAACCTCAATCAGGGAACACCGAAATAAAAAGATAAATATGCAAAATTTACAACCGTAGAAAGGGTTCAGAATTTCTGAACCCTGTATGATGTTAACTCAGCAAAACCTTACAAAAAATGTTGAACTTCCAGATGAAGGGTTCAGAATTTCTGAAAGCTGCATCATGTTAATTCAGCAAAATTTTATAAAAAATGCTGAGCTTTAAGATGCAGGGTTCAGAATTTCTGAAACCTCAAGAACGAATACCGAAATAAACAGATAAATATGAAAAGTTTACAACGGTAGAAAGGGTTTAGAATTTCTGAACCCTGCATAAATTTAACTCAGCAAAATCTTACAAAAAATGTTGAGCTTCCAGATGAAGGGTTCAGAATTTCCGAAACCTGCATCATGTTAATTCAGCAAAATGTTATAAAAAATACTGAGCTTTAAGAAGCAGCTAGGGTTCAGAATTTCTGAAACCTCAAGAAGGGAACACCGAAATAAATAGATAAATATACAAAGTTTACAACCGTAGAAAGGGTTCAGAATTTCTGAACCCTGCATAATGTTAACTCAGCAAAACCTTACAAAAAATGTTGAGCTTCCAGATGAAGGGTTCAGAATTTCTGAAAGCTGCATCATGTTAATTCAGCAAAATTTTATAAAAAATGCTGAGCTTTAAGATGCAGGGTTCAGAATTTCTGAAACCTCAAGAAGCGAACACCGAAATAAATAGATAAATATGCAAAGTTTACAACCGTAGAAAGGGTTCAGAAATTCTGAACCCTGCATAATGTTAACCCAGAAAAACCTTACAAAAAATGTTGAGCTTCCAGATGAAGGGTTCAGAATTTCTGAAAGCTGCATCATGTTAATTCAGCAAAATTTTATAAAAAATGCTGAGCTTTAAGATGCAGGGTTCAGAATTTCTGAAACCTCAAGAAGCGAACACCGAAATAAATAGATAAATATGAAAAGTTTACAATCATAAAAAGGGTTCAGAATTTCTGAACCTTGCACAATGTTAACTCAGCAATATATTACAAAAAATCCTGAACGTTAAGATGTAAGGTTCAGAATTTCTGAAACCTCAAGAAGCGAACACCGAAATAAATAGATAAATATGCAATGTTTACAACCGTAAAAAGCGTTCAGAATTTCTGAACGCTGCATAATGTTAACTCAGCAAAATCTTACAAAAAATGCTGAGCTTAAGATCAAAGGTTCAGAATTTCTGAACCCTGCATCATGTTAATTCAGCAAAATTTTACAAAAAAATGCTGAGCTTTCAGATGAAGGGTTCATAATTTCTGAAACCTCAAGAGACGAACACCGAAATAAATAGATAAATTTGCAAAGTTTACAACCGTAGAAAGGTTCAGAATTTCTGAACCCTGCATAATGTTAACTCAGCAAAACCTTACAAAACATGCTGAGCTTTAAGAATGCAGGGTTCAGAATTTCTGAAACCTCAAGAAGCGAACACCGAAATAAATAGATAAATATGCAAAGTTTACAATCATAAAAATAGGTACGCAATGCGTATATGCGTGTACGTTTTGGTAAGATATACAATAGTAAAGCAATTAATATTGTTATTTACATTTGTTGGAAGTAATTGCTATAGTGATTTCAGATGAAGGAACTTAATCATACTTTACACATGACTTGGTGGACTGGTGCAGATATATTAACCATTAAAAACTGAACAAACATATTTCTTGTGGTAAAACTATACACCCATTACTGGTATAACCCATTGTTTATCTGATGCATTGACTGCACACATGGGCACGGTGCTGCACTACCGATGGGCATGGTAGTTTTTTAGCACTTGGTCTTGGGTTATTAGACTACTTGCATTTTGAGTACGAAATACAGGAACATGTTTTATTGAACAATGTCAATCATAAACTTTAATATTATTTTGCTGTATGGTAGAGTGCAGTTATATATTATACCTATTAAACAGTTAAATAGCTCAAGAAAAGAAAGGATTTTGCACTGGATAGTGATATTTAGTACTTACTGTTGCATATGTATATTAGTGTCTACACTGTATAGTGTCTACACTGAAGGATTCCAATGCAGTTGAGAAAACATGGGACCCTGGTCCATGGATTGCCTAAATAGACTAAATAATTATTCATACCCCAGTTTTCACATACCACAAAAACATCAACAATATCAACTCAAAATCATTTGGGTCCAAGTGGAGCACTTTTTAACTAACAACTTCATGCATGTATATGTTGTTGGGCAAATTTATTTGAACTGGGGCAATATTTTTGATCTGATAAATATATAATTTTAAACCAGTTTAATTTTCCAAACCATTTTTTTTAAACCAGTTCAATTATAAATAATGTATAGCAATTAGATTTTTCATACCAGTTCAAATTTTCTAAACAAGAACTTCTTGTGTTAAATCTCAATTTTAATTTTAAAGTTTAAAATTGTCTACGGTTAGTATTGAAGCCTAGCATTAGGGTTGGTATTTGGATTAGTTTAAATGTTATTTTTCCTTGAGTGTGAATACCCATGCAATCATACAGTATGTAGTAATAATCCTACATACATCTTACATTGCAATTTTTGACATATATTGTCCAGAATAACTGTGTTAAAATCTTTTTAAATGTACAGTATATTATCAACAGAGCTTTTACAAAATTACCTTGATAGATTATTGCATTAAGAGAAGTATTAAAGTAAAATACATTATTGCATAATTAACTGCATAGCTTTCCATCTTCATCAAATATTTAAATATGTTTCTGTATACCTTCAACATCAATTAATACAGATTTTCAACATGGATCTGGCATGCCATTTATCTCTTGAATGTGAATCAAAAATCTTAAATTTTACTACTGCGTTACAATCAACAAACAATGTTGATAATTCAATTCAGAGTGGGAAAATATTTTATTTTAGAGCACTTGTCAGTGATGAAAAATGGTTAATTGTCTGTTATCATGAATATGTCACCAGCAAGGGTTTTACTACATCCCGGCGTTCTTTGTCAGAGCCTGAAAGCAATCATCTTCTATTAGATCTTTTTAGGTGGGACAAAATGAGAGATTGTACTGTATGATAAAATGCATCATAGAACTGCTAACCCCAAAACAACTAACCCTGCCTCGGTGGGGTTTTCTAACCTCCTACCTAATGGTTTTCTAATACTAACCTTAATACTAATACTAATAAAAGGATCGTCCAGAAGATAATTGCTTGTGGGCGCTGACAAAGAACACCCGCGGGATGTAGTAAAACCCCACCAGCAAAGGAGTCACTATATTGTAAATAATAAACTTATCATCAATTGAAATAAATTCTGGCATGTCAGTTAATAGCAAAAAATATCTTTTAACGGAATTGCCTATGCAAGTATAAAGGTTATACTTATAAAGATTTCCAACACATAATATGGTATTTAAAAATCGTGAATCCCAAGTTGTAATGTCTTTTACTTGAGTATACATATTATTGCAGTCAGTGACATAGCTACACCTTGTTTACCAGCATTTTGTCCAAATTTTCTTGAATTGCCATGACTAAAATCTGCACAAATTGTGTCACTTGGATAAATCATATGCAGTAGGTCCTGGCACTGCACAATGCCGGCAGCCGGCTTCGTTTAATTTGTGTTGTGTAACATCACACAAATAACTATCTGATCGAACTCTTATAAATCAGCGCGAACACAATGGCTCCTGTGAGAACAAACTGTCACAAGTGATGAACTCACAAATATTTCCTGTAAGACTCCTAAAACAGAAACAAATATGAATCAGATAAACGTACCTGTCTAGTGGCTATTATCACAAGGAAAGTGCTGACTTTTACTACCACAAAAATCGTAAATGTTCACAAGAGAACTGATCAACAAATTTCATGTCGATTAACATGACGTTAATACTCATAACTTGTCGCCTTACCTTGATAAAATTTCGAAAATCAAAGCAAACAGTGGCCAAACAGCAGACAGAAAGATGGACGCTACAACTGTTTCCAAAAGTTCGCTAGGTCATGTGATCCAGATTGTTACGTCACAGTGTCCAAACACAGCCATATATATATATAGTCCTTTAGTCCGCCGCCGATAGCATAGCGTTTACGTTGCTAAACAACGTAGACGCAAAAAGGGTTCAGAATTTCTGAACCTTGCACAATGTAACTCTAAAACCTCTACATCTTCACCAACGCCTGATACACAACTCTCTGAAATATCTCTTAGTGTGGATGAAGTTGCTAACTGCCTGTCAAACCAAGACCCAACAAAGGCTACCGGTCCTGACGGAATTCCTAGTCGCCTCCTTAAAGAATGCAGTGCACAGATTGCACCAAGCCTTTGTGCACTGTTTAACCACTCGTTACATTCCGGACGCGTTCCGTCTGAATGGAAATCGGCCGACGTCACGCCTATACACAAAAAAGACCAGAAAGAACCTGCCAACAACTACAGACCTATATCTTTGTTGCCTATCGTTAGTAAAGTCCTAGAACGTTGTGTTTGCAACATGCTTTACAACCACGTAAGAGTCATGATTACTCAATTACAGCATGGCTTTCTAAGCGGACGTTCCTGCGTCACGCAGCTTTTATCAACTCTACACTCTATTGGACAATTACTTGACAAAAATACTCAGACTGACGTTCTATTCTTGGATTTCGCTAAAGCTTTCGACTCGGTGGATCATGGTATTCTCTTAGAAACTAAAGGGTTACGGTATATCTGGTAATCTTCACCGGTGGTTGACCGATTATCTACATCGTCGTACTCAACGAGTTGTGGTAGAAGGCGCTGCTTCGCAATGGTCTCCTGTCACTTCTGCTGTGCCACAGGGAAGCATCTTGGGTCCAATGCTGTTTTTACTTTTCATCAACGACATCCCAGATGTTGTACGTGACGGCACTTCAATGTCGCTTTATGCTGATGACGCGAAGCTGTACAGGGGAATCAAATCGATTGATGACTGTGTTCAGTTGCAGGAAACCTTGTCAATGACCGAACATTGGAGCCAAGAATCTAACATCAAATTCAATGCGTCGAAATGTAAGGTTCTAACAGTTTCCCGCAGGAAATCTCCTTTTCTGTTTGATTACCATCTAGGCGCTGCTGAACTGTCACGTGTCCAAAAAGAAATCGATCTTGGTATCACAGTAACCAGTAACCTATCCTGGGACTCCCATATCTCTTCTATTGGAGCTAAGGCCAACAAGTTGCTGGGGTTACTTAGAAGAACCTGTCCTCTGCTTACGGACCGTAATGTTCGACGAACACTTTATCTATCTCTCGTAAAGTCACAGCTATGCTATGCCACCGAAGTCTGGTCACCATCTCTGAGTACCCACAAGTCAAGACTTGAACGCGTTCAGAGACGTGCAACAAGATGGATCCTTAAAACCAACATAGGGGGAATGTCATATAAGGAGCGCCTTCTGGCTCTAAGTCTGTTGCCCTTGTCTTACGACAGAGAAATCAAGGATCTATGTTTTTTTTATAAGGCTTTGTATGGACTCTCTGATCTAAATGTTTATAACTTTGTCTCGTTTGTTAGCCATAGTCGTACCCGCATCTGTAAAAATCCTACCCTTATGCTTAAAGCACCATCCTGTAAAACTAGTACTTTCCAAGCCTCCTACTTTAACAGAATTGTTCCTCTCTGGAATTCTGTTTGTAAAATAGCACCACCCAATAGTCTCTGCAGTCTTGCAACATTCAAAAGATTTTTACTCAATACTTATTTATCATTACTAACATCTACTTTTGACGTTGATATGACCTGTACATGGTCATTATACCGTAACTGCTCCTGTCACTGATAGTTTTCCAATGTGCCAACTGCTTGGATTCCACGGAGCATCGTTGTATGTGTGCAGCTTCAACCTCGTTCTTCTGAATTCCACCCAGTTTAATTTATTCATTTTGTTCTTTCAGTGGAGTTCGGAAGAATGGGGTTTGGGCTGCGCGTGTGTTGGTGCATTGTGAATTCCAAGCAGTTGATCTATGACTTATGTGTTTTTAATTTCAACGGGAAGGCGCCTCGCATGGGTCCTCGAGTCCCGTTCGCGCTCTTTCCGTTTGGGTATTTTTTGTATTTACATTAATATCTAATAAAAATCGGCTAAAAAAAATGTTAACTCAGCAATATCTTACAAAAAATCCTTAACTTTAAGATGCAGGGTTCAGAATTTCTGAAACCTCAAGAAACGAACACCGAAATAAATAGATAAATATGCAAAGTTTACAACCGTAAAAAGGGTTCAGAATTTCTGAACCCTGCATAATGTTAACTCAGCAAAATCTTACAAGAAATGCTGAGCTTAAGATGAAAGGTTCAGAATTTCTGAACCCTGCATCATGTTAATTCAGCAAAATTTTATAAAATGAAATGTTGAGCTTTCAGATGAAGGGTTCATAATTTCTGAAACCTCAAGAAGAGTGAACCGAAATAAATACTAGATAAATTTGCAAAGTTTACAACCGTAGAAAGGGTTCAGAATTTCTGAACCCTGCATAATGTTAACTCAGCAAAACCTTACAAAAATGCTGAGCTTCCAGATGAAGGGTTCAGAATTTCTGAACCTTAAGAAGCGGATAAAGAAATAAATAGATAAATACGCAAAGTTTACAATCGAAGAAAGGGTTCAGAATTTCTGAGCCCTATATGCGGTCACTCTTATTAACTCTTCCCAATTCGAGAAATGCTCTGGATTCAACAACGGTTGAGGTTTCACGACTGCTGCCAGGGAATTTGGCGACTTTCTCTTCTCGAGATCTTCACTTTGAACGTCGGGTTCTGTTCTTCTTTCACTTGGCCACTCGGTCTTCGGCTTCGAGAGGAAGGGCGGACCATTAATCCAACGGCCTGAACTTAATTCTTCTACCGTAATACCGCGACTTAGATCATCAGCTGGATTATCTTCGGATGGAACGTATCGCCAGAAACTGGGACTCCAACTTTCTTGGATCTCTGCCACTCGGACTCCAACGAACGGCTTGAATGAAGCTGATTCTGAACGTAACAAATTGAGTACTATGGTAGAATCTGACCAACATGTGACGCTTGAAGGCTTTCGCTTGAATTCTTCGCAAATGGTGTGAGCAAGTCTAGACGCGACTAGTGCAGCCATCAACT
Organism: Chrysogorgia sp. JL179-B06; assembly: GCA_035772405.1. Classification (NCBI taxonomy): domain Eukaryota; kingdom Metazoa; phylum Cnidaria; class Anthozoa; order Scleralcyonacea; family Chrysogorgiidae; genus Chrysogorgia; species Chrysogorgia sp. JL179-B06. The sequence continues at coordinate 17,827,764 of JAYKKM010000475.1, read as the reverse complement.
CCTGCAGCCTCGGGATAGTGGTGTGACGCAGCGGGGCCATGAAGAAGGGCTCGAGCACATGGCTGATGTTGTTGCTGAAGACGAAAATAATTATAGTGGCTCCTGTGATAGTGCCATGGGGGAATACTATCAGCTTGAAATCAATAAAATTTTGATATTGATTTCAGAAATCAAACAAGCGAAAGTGGAAGAAAGCCAAAAAGCCATTTTACGAGCGGCAGAGTCCGAAGCACAAACTAAAGTTTTGATCGAAGAACAAAACAAGATGGCTGCCGAAATACGATCACTAAAATCAATCGTAGAAGATCTCGAAAACGAGAACAAAAACATAAAGATGGTTTTAGATATGAAACAAGACGAGTGGATAAAAGTCGTAGAGAAACCAAAAAGCACGATCAACCAGAATGATTATCACAAATCTACAATCTCTGTGCAAAATAGCTTCGAGCTACTTCAAGATCAACACGCTGTCGTTGATGTCGAATACACGAGCTTTCCAGTTCTTGTTGAAGTTAAAAGTGATGAAGAAACGGAAATCGCGAGTGATTATACTGAAGTCAATAACCCAAACCAAAAGCCAAATCCTAAAGAAACAAACAAGAAGTGCGTCACCAAGAAGAACACACAAGCCCCAAAGTCAGCGAAACCCACAAATCAAAATGAGAAGAAAACGACCCTTGTGATTGGCGATTCAATGGTCAAGAATATAGACAGGAAGAAGATTGAAAGGGCTTCTGGAAACGCGTCAATCTGCCATTCATACAGTGGAGCAAAAATCAAACAAATAGAAGAAAAATTTAAAAACGAAACTGATGGTATAAAATGTGACAGTGTCATCCTTCATGTCGGTACAAATGATCTGGTCTATGATGATACCGAGAAAGTGGCAAAGAATATGGAAGACCTTATTGAGGAAGTGAAAACCCATTCTAAGAAAATCGCTGTTTCAAGTGTAGCAACCAGGTATGATGGGAGGGTAAATTCAAGTAAAATAACCCATTATAATACATTACTAGAAAACCTATGCTCCAAGCATAATATTAATTTCATTAATAATACCAACATAGGTAAGTCTCTTTTAAATGGTTCAAATTTGCATTTGAACTGGATGGGGGATAAGGCACTTGGCAGTGCATTCTGTTCATACCTAAAGCCACATAGAATTAGAACCCCCAACAATGTGTCGGGTTCTTTAAATAATAATAAAGACCATTTTTTTCGCCAAACTTATGCTCAACCGAACAAAGAGTGGACCATATCTCAACTATGTCAGGGAGATGATGAAATAATACTTTGTAATGATTTTAGTAATGTAGGTACTAGTAGTGCGAGTATTGACGTAATGGATACTAATGCTCTACCAAATAAGAAAGATATGAGTAGCGATTTGTTTCAAACAATAAATTCAATTCCAAATGAAAGAGGTTTTAAGATGGCCTTTCTTAACATTATCAGTTTAACTAAGAAATTGGATGAATTGAGATTTTCGATGTCAAACAAGCATATCGATTTAATAGGTCTTAGTGAAACCAGACTAAATGAAACTATAACTGATAACATGATTGATTTGGATGGTTATGATATTGTCAGAAATGACCGTAAAAGAAATGGGGGTGGTGTCTGTATCTACCTACGTAGCTCCATTAATTATAACATTAGGTCAGATCTAATTCCCCCTGAATTAGAGGCTGTTTGTATAGAGATTAACAAACCACATAGTCGTCCATTTCTTGTCACAACGGTCTACAGACCGCCAAACACACCAGCTGAATTATTTGATAAATTTGAAAATTTGATCAAAGCTATGGATGACGAAGACAAGGAAATATACATTATTGGTGATTTAAATTGCGACATGCTAAAAACAGTCTCTGATGCACCAACCAAAAAATTAAAATCATTACTTGAGGTATACCAATTATCTCAATTAATTGATAAAGCTACTCGAGTAACCATGAAAACATCTACTCTCATTGACCACATAATTACAAATAAACCAAAGAAAATCTCTGATTCTGGGGTTATCCATATAGGAATGAGCGATCATAGTTTGGTATTTGGAATTCGGAAAATATATACTGCTAAAAAAAAACAAGAAAATATTGTTGAGATTAGGAACATGAAAAACTTTGATACTCAAAAATTCATTGATGAATTACTAAATCAACATTGGGAATATGTCTACTTTTTCGGCAATAATCCAGTGTGGGAAATCTGGAAACAATTATTCCTTGAAATTTTAGATAAGCATGCACCACTTCAACAAAAAAAAGTAAAATAAAAAAAACTCCCTTGGATTACGAGCAATGTTAAAATTCTTATAAACACGAGGGATAAATTAAAAAGAAAAGCCATTATCACAAACCTAGAAACGGATTGGATAAATTATAAAAATGCCAGAAACAAAGTAAATATTGAACTAAGAAATGCTAAAAAAGAGTATTACTGCAAGAGAATTGCTGGTCAAAAGTTCAATCCTAAAGAAGCTTGGAAAACAATAAATAGCTTACTAGGCCGGAAAAATAAACCAACAATAATAAATGAACTTACTATAAATGGAAATAAACTGACAAACACTAAAGACATTGCAGACGGCTTTAACAATTTCTTTACTGATATAGGCCCTGATTTAGCTAGCAAAATTAATACTTCAAATCACAACTTTCAGGACCATATTAAGAGTTCGGAGTCAGAATTCAGTGTATTCAAGCCAATAATAACTGACAAACTTTATCAGCTACTTCATGGCCTTTGCAGTGCTAAAGCTACTGGCATTGATAAAATTTCTAATAAAATTCTCAAGATTGCATCACCAATTATCTCAGATTCATTGACATTCATCTTTAATTAGGATATTACACTATGTTCTTTTCCAAATGCATGGAAAATAGCTAGAGTAACACCACTTTATAAAAATGGCCAGCGGAACTTGCCTGGGAACTACAGGCCAATTTCAGTATTGCCAGCTATAAGTAAAATTATGGAACGGATCCTCTATAATCAATTATATGACTACTTGACAGAAAATGAGCTTCTCTCGGAACATCAGTTTGGTTTTCGTAAATTTCATTCTACTTCAACTGCATTACTAGACTGTACAAACAGCTGGTATATAAATATGGACAAAAAATTGTTTAATTTAGTAGTATTCATAGACCTAAAAAAGGCTTTCGATACAGTTGATCACCAAATTTTGCTAAAAAAATTAGAGCTATATGGAATCAAAGGGAAAGCATTATCCCTATTGAAATCATATTTAGAGGAGCGTAACCAAAAATGTCAAATAAATGGCATTGGCGGAAAATTAAATGTGGTGTTCCTCAGGGCTCGATCTTGGGGCCACTATTCTTTTTAATATACATAAACGATTTAACTGAATGCCTAAATGAAACTAAACCACGATTGTTTGCTGATGACACAAACTTAACAGCCTCTGGTGAGACAATAAATGATGTCGAGATTGCAATGAATTCTGACTTAGAGAATCTAAGGAAATGGTTAATAGCTAACAAACTTAGTCTGAATGTAGCAAAAACGGAGTTTATGTTAATCGGCTCTAAACCAATGATTAACAATGTCTCTAACTCACAACCAAATGTCAGTATAGAAAATATACCGATTAAACAAGTGTTTGAAAGCAAAGCTCTAGGAGTGACTGTTGACCAACATTTTTCGTGGAAAAGTAATACTGGGCATATCTGCAAGAAAATCACATCAGGATTAGGTGCTCTCCGACATGTACGAGAATTTGTTGACAAAGACACTCTTCTCGCCATCTACAATGCCCTTGTTCAACCATATTTAACTATTGTTGTGAAGTATGGGATGTATTTGGTGCGACTCAATCAACGCGTTTACAGAAGCTCCACAACAGAGCGGCTAGAATTATAGGAAATATGAGCAATGATGTAGACCACAAAATTGCATTAAATGCACTAGGGTGGCAACCTCTTCAAATGCAAAGAAAAAAATCAAAAGCTAAGATCATGTTCAAAGTTTTAAATAACATGGGACCAAAGAGTCTCACAAAATACTTTACTTATAAGAAAGAAAAATCAAATTACAATCTTAGAAATATTTCAAAGGCTCTCTGTTTGCCAAAACCGCGTACCAATAACATGAAAAAGAGTTTCATGTATGATGGGACATCTATATGGAACTCTTTGCCCACATAAATTAGGGAGAGCAAGACCCTGTCATACTTTGAACACAAAATCGCTACTCATACCTTAGAATGAGTTTTATGTAGATAGAATGTGTAAAAAATGACCCTTCTTAAAATAGTCTATAGCATATACATTATCTGCTCTTTACTCAGTGTGCACTCCACTCTGTTATATGTAGATCAATGGTGCATGCCCGTTACTTATTTTCTTTACTGTAACATATAAATTTGTTCTCTACTTAGTGCAGTCCACTGACCTATATATAACTGTGAATTTTAAAACGGTTATGTGTAGGTCAGTGGTTACTTACTTTTTACTATAGCATATAAATTATTTATTCTTTACTTAGTGTGCACTCCACTGACGTATATATAACCATTGTATAACCGTTATACGTGAGTAGTCGGTAAGTCGGTTATACAAATGTTATATATGGGTCAGTGGTGCATGCGAGAAATAAATATACATTGATAAATAAGTATACATTGATACACCTGTAAATATTCTAAAAACTAACAACGTTATCGTTATGTTAATAATTTAGTATTCTATCTTTTAAAAACTTATATATTTTGTAAATAGTTCTTTAATACCATTTTTATACATGTAACGTTTTTATATTTTGCACACGCCCCCCGTGGAAATCAGCTTCGGTTGACGGGGTCAGCGTGTATAAATAAAGTTTCTATCTATCTATCTTGCTTTAGCGAACACAAGGCTAACATGCAGACCATGGGGGATCGTCCAAACCAAATACGCTACGGCGCCATAAGCTGCTTTGCTAGCATCTGAAAAGACGTGTAACTCGGAAGGACCAGATACTTCTTTCGGTTGAAGACATCTTGGAAACTCGACGTTCTTGAGACTTTCGATTTCTTCAAACAATTTCTTCCAAGTCTCGCTCATATCTTCTGGGCGCTTTCCAAATATTCTGTAAGGCAATTCTCGCTTTAATTGTCACTGCAGGTGCTAGACCAAGTGGATCATAAAGCTTCGAGATATTTGAAAGAACAGATCTCTTTGTCAGTCTTTCGACTTTGACTTCTTTCGACGCAAAACCGATTACGTCTCTTTTCGGATTCCACACTACACCAAGCGTTTTGCTCTCTTAATTCTTCACCGTCCACATTCACGATCGATGTGACAGGCTCGGGACTACTCTCGCTAACGCTTACTTTTTCGGCTGATCACTTTCACTCGCCTTCTCGACCGTAGACGAACATAACCATTCTTTAATTTTGAAGCTTCCTGTTGCTAAGACTTTATCTACTTCTTCAATGCTCTTTGCTGCTTCATCTGTACTTGGGCACGAATGAATGAGATCATCTACATATCTATCACGCTTCAGGATTGTAGCTGCTCGAGGACATTCTTTCTCGTTTTCTTCTGCCATTCTCAACATCACAAAGCTCGCCATGTCTGGAGAGAGCTTATCCCCGAACGTGACTCTCTGCAAGGCGTATATTGTTGGCTCTCTTGTCGTATCTAGGTTCCTCCAAAGGAAACGATGGACATGGGTATCTTCGTCCGGCAGTAGGATCTGAAGAAACATCTTTGAAATGTCTTCACTAAAAACCACTTGTTCCTCGCGGAAACGCAGCAGAACTCCGACTAAGTTGCCAATCAGACCTGGACCTTTATAAAGGAAGGAATTCAGAGACACACCATGGTAAGAATCGTACATTCTCGCCTTTTCTTCATTCTTGCTAAGGCTCTTTTCTAACGACCGAAGTCGGGTTTCTGCTAGAGAACGGTTATATTGGGCAACAAAGTCTTATCCTTTTTCCACGGAAGACCAATGACCTAACGGTTGTTTTCGAGCTTACACGACTGCTCCATAAGCTCCATGGCTCGCTTATCATCAAGTGACAGGGCTGATTTGGGACACGAACAATTGACTGCTTGCACTCCAAGTGTCTCAAATTCATAAAACTTCTCCATGTCGATCTTTCGCACACAAAGTTAATTGAATAAAGTTCATCAGAGGTTCTTCGCTCCTCCTTTGTTCCCATCATGTACCATCCAAGCTTGGTTTTCTTGGGCACCGGTTGGAATGCTTTTCCATGCCGAATCTCTTCTTCTGCGTGAAGGTGGGTATAATGGACCCCCAGGATGAGATCTATTGGACCGGACGCATGTTGCAACTCTATATTTCGAAGATATGGAAATGAATTGAGCCATTCTCTATCCAAATCAGGGACGCTAAGAATGGTTTTCTCGATCTCATGGGCTTCGATCTTGAACTCTTGACCGCAATTGATTGCGGAGATCCAAAAGTTCACTCGTCTGCTGTGTGGTTGCTCTAACTTCTCTCCTCCAACTACTGCTAAATCAATCCGCTCCCTTTTCCCATTCAATCCGAGATCTTTCGCAAACTGCTTTCGAATAACTGTCGTTCCGGCGCCACTGTCAATCAACACGTTCCCTTCGCGAACTCTGCCATTGGGGGCTCTGAATCTGGCTCGGATTACGGGCATCATGCTTGCTTTATCTAAAGCTCAGGGAATTCCGGGTTGTGCTGCATTGACTGGGATCATGTTGCCGACTGGAGATGGACTGGGGGAATTGGAATGTAAAAGAGGATGATGAAAGTAAGGGAACGAATCACCTTTTTCGCATTTCTTCTTCGATCGACAATCATTCTTGGAGTGTCCACGATTAAAACACGAAAAGCAAAGTCTTGCTTTCTTCACTAGCTCTAATCTTTCAGGAACTGAGGCTTTCATTATCACTGGACATTCCATAACACGGTGCTCTTCTTCGCATACATAACACTTTAACTCTTTCCCTACGGGCGCAGTTAAAATGGGTCACTGAAGACCCGCAAAGTCGTCAATCGAAAAACACGGCACACGGTAACGCAAGATTAAAAATTGAAATTCGACAAGCGCCAGGAACATGAAATCCACGCACACGCCAAGTTTGATTTGATTTCATAAACAACTCTGCGATTGGTGGCATTTTGAGTTTTCAAGATGCTACGCGGGCGTGCAAGATGGCCTTTTCTGGAAAAATGTAAATTTTTCAACCTGATTTATGATAATTAATGCTAATTTATATTAACATAATGTGTTTTGTTCGGGAAATTTAAAAGAACAAGTAAAAGCCGGTTTATTGGGCTTCCAGAAAATGTATAGCTTTCGCAACAGTTATGGTTATTTCAAGAGATATCAATAGAACAACGTGGTCGTTCAATTTTTGATGTTTTTCAGCCGTAAGGAAAGAGTTAATGGCGATCTGTTTGAATCACAACCGGTAGCATATATATACCTCTTCTCGGTAGGGGTGCTCATTTCTCGGGGGTCTCGAATCTCTTTGTAGATCACCAAAATCTGGATCAAACTCTGCCTTCACTCGCTTTCTTACGAATCCACTTATGTGGCTGACTGCAGGTGTCTGACCTTTCTCTCCTTTGATAAGGTTATTCACCAATGCACGCGCAATCACACTTGGCTGTCCGAATTGTTCCTTAATTGTTTTTAAGGCTGTTGCATACATCATCCCTTTCGAACCCATCGAAATTGCTCTTTCCGCATCGCCACTAACATGCATCTTCAGCTGGATCATTCGCATATCATCAGTGAGGTGGGGCTTGTTGTGAATATGGATTTTGAAGCGATCAATAAAATCTGCGTAATCTAATGGATTTCCAGAGAATTTAGTCAGGGTAACATTTGGTATATCTCGGCTTGCTTCCAACTTTAAAAGCGCATCTGCGATTGAAATTTGGGATCCATCAACTGTTAATGTTATTTTAGTTTCTTCGAATTCTTTTAACTCGTCTATCCAAGAATCAAAGGTAGTTGGTAAAACTGTTGTTTCTACGGTACTGTTTATATTGCTTGTAGGTGACAGAATCTCTTTATTTTCTTCTTGTTGTGCTGTAGATGTACTAGCTTCCGGTGTTGACATTTGCGATGACGTCTGAGGCGCTTCCGGAAGTTGATGTACTGACGTGTTTGCCTGCGGGGAAGTTGCTTTGTTTTTCCCAGACGTTTCGCCATTTGATTTCGAAATACTACGCGTATATTCTTCGACTATTTCTTCAATACCATACACGTCGCTCGTTAGGTCGTCTTCCCACTTATCTAAGATGTTAGCATCTACGTCTGGCAAATCGTAAAACTGGCTGTGTAATTCACGCGCGACTTCAAAGTCCTTTCGTAATTGTTCAAGCTCTTTCTCAAAACGCCGCAAATTTCGATCTTCTTTCGAAACTCCTTCGTTTAGACGTTTCATACTGCGAGTAATCTTTCCTCGAACTTGTTTACGCTTATTTCTCAACGTGGTTTCGCTTGAACTATTGTCTATTATCGAAGCTTCGCTCGATCCTCCCTCGGGCATTGTGCTTGCCAAATATATAAACACTCGATTGTCTGTCGCTTTGTTTGCCTGCTAGATGGTCGACACTGAAGGTCTTTAACCGAGTGGGGACTAGTACTAGTTGCTAAATTATATTTCTGCGCCAGGTTATCTTGACTCTTATATTACCAATAATCGCCAATTGTCAAATACTCTTAGCCATTACCAATAATGGGTAATTCCACAACAGTATATTGTAGGATTCTAGAACTCAATCCCAACACAACACCAATCCTAACCCAACCAATTGTGGGGACTACGACTGGTTGCTAAATTATTCAAGTTTCTTAATTTTTTGAAACACACAGGTTGTGGGAGTTAGGGTTACAATGAAGTTGAAGGCGGGGATTGGGCGGGGGGTTAGGGTTAGGAAGACACTTAAGGCGGGGGGTTAGGGTTAGGATTTGTGTTGTGTTGGGCCGTTGGGGTTGGGTTCTAGAATCCTACAATTTACTGTTGTGGAATTACCCATTATTGGTAATCTAAAAGCATTTGACAATTGCCGATTATTGGTCTTTAATCTGTAATCATGTACTCCTAAAAACAGTCAAAAACAGTCAAAAACAGTTGGTAATATAGTAACTAGTCCTAGTCCCCACTCGGTGAAAGACCCAGATCGGCACTAAACTCTCTTAAGCCTTCAGAAGTTGGTAAGGACACATGCCAGGAAGACTATCTGCGACACGCAAGAAGATTTCCTTTTAATTTATATGAGTTTAATTCTGAAGGGTGGCCCTCCTCACGCTCGAATCTTTCTAAACTTAAATTCTTTCGCCTGCTTTCATACGACGTGTTCGTTTGCTTTGTATTAATCTGCTCTGACTGTTGCGATAAACTCGTTCAATTATATCCATTGCGTAGTAAACCGATTCGATCGTGCGATAAACTCGTTCAATTATATCCATTGCGTAGTGGACCGATTTGATCGTGCGTATTGCGTACCGGTTCAATCAGTCGTCGAAAGCTTTGCGTCATAACTCGTTCGATCATATCCGTTGCGTAGTAGACCGATTCGATCGTGCGTTTCATAAACTCGTTCGATTATATCCGTTGCGTAGTGGACCGATTAGATCGTCCGATAAACTCGTTCAATTATATCCGTTGCGTAGTAGACCGATTCGATCGTGCGTTTCATAAATTCGTTCGATTATATCCGTACTGCGTAGTGGACCGATTCGATCGTGCGATAAACTCGTTCAATTATATCCGCTGCGTAGTAGACCGATTCGATCGTGCGTATTGCGTACCGGTTCAATCAGTCGTCGAAAGCTTTGCGTCATAACTCGTTCGATCATATCCGTTGCGTAGTAGACCGATTCGATCGTGCGTTTCATAAACTCGTTCGATTATATCCGTTGCGTAGTGGACCGATTCGATCGTCCGATAAACTCGTTCAATTATATCCGCTGCGTAGTAGACCGATTCGATCGTGCGTTTCATAAACTCGTTCGATTATATCCGTTGCGTAGTGGACCGATTCGATCGTGCGATAAACTCGTTCAATTATATCCACTGCGTAGTAGACCGATTCGATCTTGCGATAAACTCGTTCAATTATATCCGTTGCGTAGTAGACCGATTCGATCGTGCGTATTGCGTACCGGCTCAATCAGTCGAGATCTTTGAGTCATAAACTCGTTCGATTATATCCGTTGCGTAGTGGACCGATTCGATCGTGCGATAAACTCGTTCAATTATATCCACTGCGTAGTAGATCGATTCGATCGTGCGTTTCATAAACTCGTTCGATTATATCCGTTGCGTAGTGGACCGATTCGATCGTGCGATAAACTTGTTCAATTATATCCACTGCGTAGTAGATCGATTCGATCGTGCGTTTCATAAACTCGTTCGAGTATATCCGTTGCGTAGTGGATCGATTCGATCGTGCGTATCGCTTACCAGTGCAATAAGTCGGAAGTTTGCATTATAAACTCGTTCGATCATATAAGCGTGTCGCAACGACTATAGACACGCCGGTCGCGTAGTTTGCGTGTTCAACCATTTGCGTTGCGACGTGAGCTCATTTTGACACGCCGGTCGCGTAGTGGCGTGTTAATTAAACCATACGCGTTGCGACGTGAGCTCGTATAACACACGATCGTAGTGTAAATCTGCGTGTTCAACCATGAGCGTTTTGACGTGGGCTCGTTTTAGACGCGATGGTCGCGTAGTTTACGTGTACAACCATGAACGTTGCGACGTGGGCTCGTTTACACACGATGGTTTCGTAATTTGCGTGTTCCACCATGCGCGTTGCGACGTAAGCTCGTTTTATATACACGATGGTCGCATAATTTTCGTGTTAAACCATGCGCGTTACGACGTGAGCTCGTTTTATATACACGATGGTCGCATAATTTTCGTGTTAAACCATGCGCGTTGCGACGTGAGGTCGTTTTATATACGATGGTCGGGTAATTTTCGTGTTAAACCATGCGCGTTGCGACGTGAGCTCGTTTTATACACGATGCACACGTAATTTGCATGTTAAACCATGCGCGTTGCGACGTGAGCTCGTTTTATATACGATCATGCGCGTTGCGACGTGAGCTCGTTTTATATACGATGGTCGGGTAATTTTCGTGTTAAACCATGCGCGTTGCGAAGTGAGCTCGTTTTATACACGATGGACATGTAATTTGCATGTTAAACCATGCGCGTTGCGACGTAAGATAGATAGATAGATAACTTTATTTAAACACGCTTACAACGTCAACAAAAGCTGATTTCCACGATGGGCGTGTTCCACTGACCCATATATAACAGTTATACAACCGACCACTTACATGTAATGGTTATATATAACGATCATATATGGGTCAGTGGAGTGCACACTAAGTAAAGAAAATTTATAAGCTATAGTACAAAGTAAGTAGTGGGTGCGCTCCACTGACCTATATATATAACAGTTTCAAACAGACCTTTCATAGTTATACATAGGTCAGCGGAGTGCACACCAAGTACAGAATAAATAATTTATATGCTATACTGAGTATAGTAAAAAGTAAGTAACTGGTGTGCACCACTAACCCACACATAACAGTTTTAAACATTCACAGTTATATATAGGTCAGTGGAGTGCACACCAAGTAAAGAACAAGATAATTTATATATTTTAATATATGTAGTAAATTTAAAGGCTATTTAGAAGTGTCAATATTTACGTGGTCATTATATTTACATAAAGCTTATTCGAAGGTATGAGTAGCGATTTTATGTTTGAAGTATGACAGGGTCTTGCTCTCCCTAATTTCTGTGGGCAAAGAGTTCCATATAGATGCCCCATCATATATGAAACTCTTTTTCATATTATTCGTACGTGGATTTGGCAAACAAACAGCATTTGAAGTATTACGAAGATTGTAATCTGTTTTTTCTTTCTTATACGTAAAGTGTTTTGCTAGACTCTTTGGTCCCATGTTATTTAAAACTTTGAACATGATTTTAGCTTTTGATTTTTTTCTTTGCATTTGAAGAGGCTGCCACCCTAGTGCATTTTATGCAATTTTGTGGTCTACATCATTGCTCATATTTCCTATTCTTCTAGCTGCTCTGTTATGGAGCTTCTGTAAACGCGTTGATTGAGTCGCACCAAATACATCCCATACTTCACAGCAATAGTTGAAATATGGTTGAACAAGGGCATTGTAGATGGCAAGAAGAGTGTCTCTGTCAACAAATTCTCTTACATGTCGGAGAGCACCTAACCCTGATGTGATTTTCTTACAGATATGCCCAGTATTATTTTTCCATGTCAAATGCTGGTCAACAGTTACTCCTAGAGCTTTGCTTTCAAATACTTGTTTAATCGAGTTATTTTCTATACTGACATTTGGTTGTGAGACATTTTTTATAATTTGTTTTGAGCCAATTACCATAAATTCAGTTTTTGCTACATTCAGACTAAGTTTGTTAGCTATTAACCATTTCCTTAGATTCTCTAAGTCAGAATTCATTGCACTCTCGACATCATTTATCGTCTCACCAGAGGCTGTTAAGTTTGTGTCATCAGCAAATAATCGTGGCTTAGTTTCGTTTAGGCATTCAGCTAAATCGTTTATGTATAATAAAAAGAATAGTGGCCCCAAGATCGAGCCCTGGGGAACACCACATTTAATTTTCCGCCCTGATGAAACAATGCCATTAATTTGACATTTTTGGCTACGTTCTTCTAAATAAGATTTTAATAGGGAAAGTGCTTTCCCTTTGATTCCATATAGCTCTAATTTTTTTAGTAAAATTTGGTGATCAATTGTATCGAAAGCCTTTTTTAGGTCTATGAATACTACTAAATTAAACAGTTTTTTGTCCATATTTATATACCAGCTGTTTGTACAGTCTAGTAATGCAGTTGAAGTAGAATGAAACTTACGAAACCAAACTGATGTTCTGAAAGTAGCTCATTTTCTGTCAAGTAGTCATATAATTGATTATAGAGAATCCGTTCCATAATTTTACTTATAGCTGGTAGAACTGAAATTGGCCTATAGTTCCCAGGCAAGTTCCGAAGACCATTTTTATAAAGTGGTATTACTCTAGCTATTTTCCATTCATTTGGAAAAGAACATAGTGTAATAGCCTGATTAAAGATGAATGTTAATGAATCTGAGATGATTGGTGCTGCAATCTTGAGAATTTTATTTGAAATTTTATCAATGCCAGTAGCTTTAGCACTGCAAAGGCCATGAAGTAGTTGATAAAGTATGTCAGTTGTTATTGGCTTGAATACACTGAATTCTGACTCTGAACTCTTAATATAGTCCTGAAAGTTGTGATTTGAAGAATCAATTTTGCTAGCTAAATCAGGGCCTATATCAGTAAAGAAATTGTTTAAGCCGTCTGCAATGTCTTTAGTATTTGTCAGTTTATTTCCATTTATAGTATTTTATTTTTCCGGCCTAGTAAGCTCTTTATAGGATTGAATTTTTGACCAGCAATTCGCTTGGAATAATACTCTTTTTTAGCATTTCTTAATTCTATATTTGCTTTATTTCTGGCATTTTTATAATTTATGCAATCCATTTCAAGGCCTGTAATAATGGCTTTTCTTTTTAATTTATCCCTTGTGTTTATAAGCATTTTAATATTGCTTGTAACCCATGGGAGTTTTTTTTATTTTACTTTTTTTTGTTGAAGTGGTACATGCTTATCTAAAATTTCAAAGAATAATTGTTTCCAAATTTCCCACATAGTATCTGGATCATCACCGAAAAAGTAAACATATTCCCAATGTTGATTTAGTAATCCATCAATGAATTTTTGATTATCAAAATTTTTCATGTTCCTAATCTAAGAAATATTTTCTTGTTTCTTTTGAGTAACATATATTTTCCGAATTCCAAACACCAAACTATGGTCGCTGATTCCTGTATGGATAACACCAGAATCAGAGATTTTCTCTGGTTTATTTGTAATTATATGGTCAATGAGTGTAGATGTTGTCATGGTTACTCTAGTAGGTTCATCAATCAATTGAGATAACTGGTATACCTCAAGTAATGCTTTTAATTTAAGCTCGTTTTATATACATGATGGTCGCATAATTTTCGTGTTAAACCATACGCGTTGCGACGTGAGCTCGTTTTATATACGATGGTCGGGTAAGTTTCGTGTTAAACCATACGCGTTGCGACGTGAGCTCGTTTTATACACGATGGACACGTAATTTGCATGTTAAACCATGCGCGTTGCGACGTGCGCTCGTTTTACACATGATGGTAGAGTAATCTGCGTGTCCAACCATGAGCGTTTTCACGTGGGCTCGTTTTACATGCAATGGTCGCATAATTTGCGTGTTCAACCATGAACGTTGCGACGTGGGCACGTTTACACACAAAGGTTGCGTAATTTGCGTGTTCCACCATGGGCGTTGCGACGTGCGCTCGTTTTATACACGATGGTCGCGTAATTTGCGTGTTAAACCATGCGCGTTGCGACGCGAGCTCGTTTTACACACGATTGTCGCCTAATTTTCGTGTTAAACCATGCGCGTTGTGACGTGAGCTCGTTTTATACACGCCAGTCGCGTAATTTGCGTGTTAAATCATGCGCGTTGCGCCATGCGCTCGTTTTATATACGATGGTCGCGTAATTTGCGTATTCAACCATATATGAACGTTGCGATGTGGGCTCGTTTACACACAATGGTCGCGTAATTTGCGTGTTAAACCATGCGCGTTGCGACGTGAGCTCGTTTTATACACGATGGTAGCGTAATTTGCATGTTAAACCGTGCGCGTAGCGACGTGAGCTCGTTTTACACACAATGGTCGCGTAATTTGCGTGTTAAACCATGCGCGTTGCGACGTTAGCTCGTTTTTTTCTTGCCGTTCGCGTAATTTGCGTGTTAAACCATGCGCGTTGCGACGTGGGCCGTGGGCTCGGTTTACACACGATGATCGCGGAGTTTTCGTATTCAACCATTAACGTTGCGATGTGGGCTCGTTTACACACAATGGTCGCGTAATTTGCGTGTTAAACCATGCGCGTTGCGACGGTACGTGAGCTCGTTTTATACACGATGGTCGCGTAATTTGCGCGTAGCGACGTGAGCTCGTTTTATATACGATGGTCGGGTAAGTTTCGTGTTAAACCATACGCGTTGCGACGTGAGCTCGTTTTATACACGATGGACACGTAATTTGCATGTTAAACCATGCGCGTTCGTGCGCTCGTTTTACACACGATGGTAGAGTAATCTGCGTGTCCAACCATGAGCGTTTTCACGTGGGCTCGTTTTACATGCAATGGTCGCATAATTTGCGTGTTCAACCATGAACGTTGCGACGTGGGCACGTTTACACACAAAGGTTGCGTAATTTGCGTGTTCCACCATGGGCGTTGCGACGTGCGCTCGTTTTATACACGATGGTCGCGTAATTTGCGTGTTAAACCATGCGCGTTGCGACGCGAGCTCGTTTTGCACACGATTGTCGCCTAATTTTCGTGTTAAACCATGCGCGTTGTGACGTGAGCTCGTTTTATACACGCCAGTCGCGTAATTTGCGTGTTAAATCATGCGCGTTGCACCATGCGCTCGTTTTATATACGATGGTCGCGTAATTTGCGTATTCAACCATATATGAACGTTGCGATGTGGGCTCGTTTACACACAATGGTCGCGTAATTTGCGTGTTAAACCATGCGTAGCGACGTGAGCTCGTTTTATACACGCCGTTCGCGTAATTTGCATGTTAAACCGTGCGCGTAGCGACGTGAGCTCGTTTTACACACAATGGTCGCGTAATTTGCGTGTTAAACCATGCGCGTTGCGACGTTAGCTCGTTTTTTTCTTGCCGTTCGCGTAATTTGCGTGTTAAACCATGCGCGTTGCGACGTGAGCTCGTTTTATACACGATGGTAGCGTAATTTGCGTGTTAAATCATGCGCGTAGTGAGGTGAGCTTGTTTTACACACAATGGTCGCGTAATGTGCGTGTTAAATCATGCGCGTAGTGACGTGAGCTTGTTTTACACACAATGGTCGCGTAATGTGCGTGTTAAATCATGCGCGTTGCGACGTGAGCTTGTTTTATATTATTATTATTATTTAAACTTATTTACGCACGGTAGCCTTTCAGTTTCCTGATTTTCATGGTAGCGTAATTTGCGTGTTAAATCATATCATGCGCGTAGCGACGTGAGCTCGTTTTACACACGATGGTCACGTAATCTGCGTGTTCAACCATGAGCGTTTTGATTGCGTAATAGTCTAGTTGCCATATGGCGGTTTTTGGCTCAACCTTGCTGTGAAGGCCCCCAAACAGGTTTTTGCAGTTTTTGTATCTTTGAAACATGGAGATTCATAATCTGGATAGTGCCACCTTGGCACCCGTGGGGAAAAAGAATTATTGAAGGTTTTATATAGACAAGTTCTATTATGGCCACCATATTGAAATTCAAGGTGGCTGCATAACAAAATTCACTGCCTTGCCCTTCGCTATACTGTTTAAGTGTGTTACACGGATAATAACGGTAATAAATAGTGAAAATTTTAATCTAAAAAATAAACTTATTGTAATGTTAAGTATATCGGATTGGATTACGGTTGTTATTATAATAAAGCTTACATAAAGTAGCGCGCTATTGACCGAGTAATTAAAGCAGGAATCAGCCATTTTTCTTATAAGTAGCTTTTTGTTCGTGTTGAACTCTGATGAATTAGACGTTAGTGAAAACATTTATATGGTGTAATCAAGAATGCTAACAAAGTTAAAGCAAGATATGACTCCATGAAGTTTCAAATGTGGGATTACAAACAAACCATTGATCAATGCACGGCAACGAAGAGTCAAAAAAATTATTGAAACGAGTAAGATAGGAAATTGAAATGAATCCAAATGTTATAATCCAATGCCACCTATCATGTGTTGCTTCATATACTTCTTCGTCTCATATTCCAATGAATTAAAACGTCAAGGTCATCAAGATACAGTAGAAACTTTAAGTCAGACCTTGGCTACAAAACGAATACGACGAGATGAAGAAAAATTTTAGAAGCATGCGAACTACGCCAAGATATTTGGGGAAATCAAGTACGCACCAGGTTACTTGGTGCAGTCAGCGACAACCTTGTAACTGGACCATCGCTTACTCCTCAACAGGTGAATCTAGGTCTGATCATTGAACGGAATGACTTAAAAACAAGTCATGAAGAAGATGTTATCATAGCACAGCAGATGGTTGCTGCGGGAAATGAAGGAGCGAACTGTATTAGAGTTATTCGCGATGACACAGATGTCTTTGTCTTGTTGCTGCATTAATATGCCTTCAGCAAGTTAACTTGCACTGTTGCGATGGAAGGAACTAGTGCCCAGAGAAGCATGGTTAATATTCGTGATACGGTCTTAAAGTATGCTTCGATCATCGCTTACCTCCTGGCCGCTCATGTGCTGAAAGGATGCGATACGGTTGGTTGTCCTTGGGGTATCGGCAAAGTTACCGATATTAAAGTTCTTTCGAAAAAATGAAGCTTGATGCCATTGGTAACCCTAACAGCAACATTGATTTGGTGCTTACGCAGATAATGGAAACATGTCGGATATTCGGTATGAGATCTGGCTAGCCAAATCAGCGAAAGCAGGAGCAACGAAAGTATCGAAATTAAAGTCATTTCCTCCAATCACAGAGGACACATTTTCAGATATGTTATTGTAAAGAAGCATTAAGTGAAGATCCTCCATCTCTCGATGGAACACAATTTATAGCTGGTCCAGAAACGAAACTACCAAGTCGCTTATTAAGGCACTGGCTCCTACAGAAATTCTGGAAATTTGATTTGTTGCAACTGTGCTTCTGACCGGCCATGTACAAAGCGACAGTCCGTTTTCTGCAAGTGCCACACCTGCGAAAACCGCTATAATTCATAGACAAAGAAATCCAAAGAGGATTGTGAAGAAGAGGAAAACGACAATATTGAAGACTCGTAACAATAATTTCTTTTGTTGTCTAATCTCAAACTTTATTCATTGAAATATTAATTTCTACATTTACTTGTGTTGATTTGATAATGTAAATATAATTAGGAATGAACAATATTAATACTCTCAATGGATTACTATTTTCATTAGATGAACTATTTTATATGAAGAATATAGTATATTGGAAGAATAAGAATATAGTAGAACAGCCATTTTGGACGCCATTTTGGATTTAAGAAAATAGTCATATTTCTACTTTTACAATGGTGCATCGAAGACGTTATTTAACTATGCATAGAAAAACAATATAAAAATTAGAAAATCATACATTTTTTCAGCGAAATAAGACCAGTTTTTCTTTGTTCTCACATATGGAGGCCATATTGGACGCCATATTTGCTCTATTTTTAAAATTTGGAATAATTCGTTTTCCCCACGGGTGCCAAGGTGGCACTATCCAGATTATGAATCTCCATGTCTCAAAGATACAAAAACTGCAAAAACCTGCTTGGGGGCCTTCACAGCAAGGTTGAGCTATAATTGACTATAATTGGGTTCTTTGCACTCATCATTGATTGTGTAATTGGGTTTATTGCACCCACCAATTCCGGGTGGTTCCACGGCATCTGTTCGATAGATCGCCTCTCGCTCGCCATGCCTAAGCCTGAGGCTTCGCCTAGAGATGTTTCTTTGTGTACTACGTTTGTCTCCAACACTCTTTATATATATATATTATTCATTTATTTTTTGTTTCCTTTCGTTTTTCCACGACACATGCGTATTTCGTCCGCGTTGAGCGCTTATTGATGGGACGTTAAAAGACGAAAGCGAAGACGTACAGTACCTTGTCTTGGTTCAGAATAGTGCCTTGGGTTTCTTTCGTCTCGCCGGATATTTACTGTCGCTTGCGTTGGGCCACGAATGTTAGGCACTAACATTCAAAGCATTAACCCGTTTGTTCGAAGTGTGGAGACGTCCTAACTGGTCAGTATGGGTGGCTGATCCTGGTTGATGGTTCGGACTAGCTTCACTGCTATTCTTGGCTAGTGTTTGAGACACCACTTAATTAGTATTGTATGGCGGCGATAAAACTTGGGGTGCCTCCATGGCATCTATTCGCCAGAACTCCGCTCCATCGCTTTCTCCGTGCCTGCGGCTTCGTCTCGTCGCTGGTCCGTGCTCTGAGAGTCGGTGTCTGACATTTTTAAAGCACTTGGTTTGAAAAACGTACGAATATATACTGTAAAGCGTCTTTCGATAGCGTTTAGTTATGCGTTCTTCTGTCTACGCTACTCTTGCGTACAATAGCATCTAAGCATTTTGCGTATAGAACATCTTTATTAATGATCTTCCTCTTCAACAAAGTGATACAACACCATTTATTTTTGCAGACGATTCTACACTGGTAGCTTCAAGTCTATCAGTAACGAATCTAAATATTTACTTGAATAATGATATCAAAGAAGTATCAAATTGGGTAAATACAAATCTAATGTCTTTGCTGTTAAAATAAACAATGCAATGATTGAAGAGGTAGAATCATTTAAACTCCTTGGAGTCTACTTTGATAGTTTACTTCAATGGAATGATCATATAACAAATATATATCAAACTATAAACAAAAGACTTTTTTTATTTAAACGAATACGCCAAAATCTACCTTATCATTCTCGTATTATGTTCTATGAGTCATTAATCTATCCTTACCTTCTATACTGTTGTACTGTATGGGGTAATGCTTCTAATGAGAGACTCATACTGCAAGCAACTACTTACGACCCTTCAGTTAAGTTATTTATAAAACTTGAATGGATTCCAATACCAAACTTAATTAAAATAAGAAAACTCATTTTGGTGTTCAGTCTTTTAAAGAACAAAGCTCCAGCTAATTTGTATAATCTTTTCCAATTCGTTAATGAAGCGCATAGTGTAAGCACAAGATCTTCACTAACAGATCTGAAAGTTCCGAAAGTATTACTGAAGCGAATTTGGAAAAACAAAAATCTCATACAGTGGAGCTATGTTGTTTAATTCTCTACCAAATTATTTAAAAGACATTGATAATATGACTATTTCTAACTTCAAAAAAGCTCTAAAAAACGTTTTTCTTGAACAAAACAAAAATTCAAACCATTTAGAAGAGTTTTCTTGTACAAAATGTAAATATCAACTAACCTGTAACTGTAGTCAATAATCCTATTTTATGTATTTTTAATTAATAGTACTATTTTCTTTTAGTGAAGGCCATCAGGCAGAATACTATTGTAATAGATGTATTTACCTTCTTTAAATAAAGTTTATTAGATTAGATTAGCATTGCGCGCGATCCGGTTTCTATTACGTTACGTACTTTGCGTCTCATATTCGCCGATTGTCCATTTAATTTGTCGTCAACTGAATGTCGCGTGCAGCCATAGTAGCGCAGCATGTCTCCAGTGGCGAAGCTGGCCTTAGAAACTGGTCATGCTATGCTAATTTGTAAACATCTGCATATTTTGAAAACAATACATTTCTAAAGATCTGAATATGTAAATCGTATCATAATTTGGTTATAAATAATCCCATTTAAAAATACATATTCGTATAATTTGACACTCACAAAGTTACGGGGCCAAGAATAGACCCCTGTGGTACACCACAATAGCACTTTGTCGAGATGACGTCAGTACCCATGTTTGTTCGCATTTTAACCATAAATGTTTAATCTCAAAAATTTCCATTGCTCCTTCAAATAACTTATAGGTAGGACAGATATCGGTCTATAGTTGACAAAAATTCAGACAAACATACATACATACTGACGTCATTACCGCGCTTCGCTATCATATTACAGGTAATCTAAGAGTATTTGACAAGTTCAATATATTTGTAATGTTGAGATAATTATTGCAAGGGAATTCCCCGGAACAATAGGGGGTAAGACTATAAAGAACACTGTAGCTGGATCGGCGAAAAGACCAAAATACGGTACGATTGAAATCATTTCATATCCCTTTTGAATCTAGGCAGTGAATGTTTTACCTCACTTCATATGTTGCCCAACTCATTTTTGTTAACTTTTCACTTCAAGCTCTACTTCGTCTAACGGCGCACCGTGTGGACAGACTACAAAACAAAGGTAGTTACAAAGCTATTTGCCGCCTCCATATCCTGGCCAGAAATTGTTGCATGTAACATCGCTTGCAATCGTATACCAGTATAGAAGTCGAATAAAGGCGTCATAATGTGTGGTAAGAGAGAGTCTGAGCTTCCAGGTGAAACGCCGAACGATAACGCATAAACGACAGGCATAGGTAAAATTGTTGTTTAAATTGACGATACGAAGACAAGGGAGTTCTTATGATTCATGAAAAAGTAAGACACGTAAGCCACTATATATACTAAAGACTGGTTCTCATGTAATCGTGCGAGTCGTTTCAAACAGTGCAGTGCAGACGATCGCGACGTTTATATGCAGATATATCGTCGCGCCGATTGTCTGGACACAGTGTTTGAAACTACTCCCGACGATTTCATGAGAAGCATGAGCCTTAACAAAAAAAACTCTGGCTACGTTCATCATAATGTAGCTCAATTTCTCTACTAGAAATACCAAATACATATACCCCTACAGAATGACCCATCGATCGCCTATCCTAATTGCTGCGCGGTGAGCGTAGCAGCGATTCATAATTCAAGAGGCAAAAAATCTTGACTCGATTTTCAACCAATCGTTTGCGTTAAGAACGAAAATACTGATTCATGGTTAATATTTCAAGAGGTGTCAAATACAATCAATCAAATGATATAATATTGAAATATTCGGTCAACATCGCAGCCTCGTACCCAGGCGCTTGTTTTGCCGCTCAGCCCCCGCAAGTCGCGCAAAGCAAAACAAGCGCCTGGGTACGAGGCTGTCAACAATGGTTAAAGCGTTGGAAACTTATTTTGCGAAATACTCGACGAGAAATTATTCTGAAAGAACAACAAGAAGTTGCTGTACAGGAAATTATTTTAGGTAACGGTGTTCTCGCGGTTTTACCAACCGGTTTTGGTAAGAGCATGATTTTAATAATTTTTGTCCTAGCAAGGCAAGAAATGCTCAAACGATTGGAGATGGATACTGTTTCGTCTATTCTGGTCATCTCTCACGAATATAATTTGGGACCAGATAGCGGGGGTTAGTCAATGGGATTCAATGCCGAATATGAGACTCCTGTGCAAATACAACGCGCCAATATATCGTTGGCTCTCAGTGGCTCGGAGCAACTATAGATTATAGAATACCCGTCCACTTTTCAAACCGCGTTTAAAGGCAGAAATACAAACCAAGATGCTCTAAAATGTCCTTAATAATAATGTCGAAGGTTTATATTGTGTGTACTTGTTGATAGTTTTACAATAGAACGAAGCAATTGTATTTGATGAACTTTCCATATTAAATTTGACCCTTTTACTAACTGTCAACAGATACAAATAGCAAAAGTGGACGGGTGTTCTACAATTTAGCGTCAAGGAGAATTGATTGTCGTTTTTGATAAAATCAGCAGTCATAATTACACTTCATAAATGTATCCAGCACCGACTAAAAGCACCGACAAGAGACGCAGTACATAAAATACACATATTGCCATTAAATATCAGGAAGATAAAAAGTAAGAAAGGAAAGAGAAACGAGGCGTTCAGAAGCGCTTTTGGTAAACTTTTGGTGAACAAACAGTTGACGGTAATAATCGATTATATCTTTGCGGTGCCAGGAGAGGGGCTGCTTGTGCATGTCCTCTTTATCCACTGGCACTGGGTCTTGCAAAGGCTTTGCGTCTAGACGGGTTTTAATGAAATTGTACAATTCATGGGTATTCCGTATGTTTCGCGCACACGGTTTACAAACCCGTTCAGAATAATGTGAAGATTAATTGCACAATCTACAAAAATCGCTGGCACTTGCAACGTTTTGTTTTCTTCCGTTACTGGCCTTTTTGGGGGTTTGCATTTGTTGCACGCAAAAGTGAGTTTGACAGATTTACTGTTATTGTTATGAATCCGTGCAAGTGCTCATTTTACAAAACAGTCATACGATTGGTTGTTTTTAATTAGTTTTTAACTAGATTAGGATAATTATCGTTGGGGGCGGTTTTTCCCTCTCCCTTCGCCCGCATTTCGCCTCGCCCGCATTCCGCCTCGCCCGCATTCCGCCTCACCTGCATTCCGCCTACAGTATATACACCATATAATATATATATAATATATAATAGTATATATAATAATATATAATAGTATATATAATAATATATAATAATATATAATAGTATATATAATAATATATAATAGTATATACCAGCCTACAGTATATACAGCTAAATAAATTAAGGTTGTCCTCTGACAAAGCTAAAAGGTCGAAGCCAAGCGCGAAAAGTACATTGGGAAGGACAAATTTTAATCCCTGTTTGTGTAAAGAACGCCCGTTGAAATACAGGGAGACTTGTGGTCAATAGCTGAAAGCTTGCCAGAAATGATGGGGTTGAATGTTGGAAAATATGAAAGTTAACCGGTTTCTGCGTACTTTGATAATACTTGCGTACTTTGATAATTACCAACAGACTGTTTAATTATGCAGGATTGTTTAGTTTACCGGCTGCTTAAAGATGTTTTTTTTGGTTTTGGAGTAGGTAATGAGAACCACAATGATGTCCTGTATATGTAAATGTCGAAAACTATGGGGACGGGGATTGGAATAATAAGCGCATTTCGCGCGCTGGACATGCAGTGTAAACTGAATAATAATAATATTTCTTTAGCCGTTCCAAATACAGGAACATTTGGAAATCGACTAAAATATATAGTCGATATTTAACACTTCAATTCTTAGAGTTATACATGCTGCTAATGTCTAATGTGTTTCACGAGAGCATTCTCTCATGAATTGGCTTCTGGAAATTCCGCTTTTTACGACAGCAAGTTCCAGGATTGATTTCAGTTTATGACCAATCTTGGAGTTTTTGGTTGAGTGAAACATCAAGGCTTCATGTAAAGCCGCTTTACAGAGTTGTCGTTTTCTCTCCTAATAGTGTGAGCTACCCATTTCCTTTGCTGTTGGATGTAAAATTATTTGATGGATGGAGTTTTAACAATATTGAATTTTATTTATTTTTTTAACAATATTGAATAGTTGTTCATTGGTAACAATAAATCCCCACTCGACTTCTTCATCTTCTGTGGTGGAATCTTTTTGGTCTCTTCAGCAGTTGATGTTTTTTCGTTGGAAGATAAATAATAATGCGCGGAGTAAACAAAATATGCGTGTAACTGTAAGGAAAGAAAATTTAAGTGATTTCTTACCAAAGTGTTGTTTGTTCGGCAAAGTCCAACGCGTCGTGCCATGAGTAATGTATAGGGTTGAAAGGCTGTCGTAGTTAAAAGGTTCGTTCTCGATCTTTGTACTAGCCTGGGCTTCGTCAAATACAAATTGTCATTGAGGGCGTTTATCAGTTGGTAATACAATATATACGTGAGTAAGGTGAGTTGCGTCATTAGTTACCAGGACGGTTGGTGTTTCATGTATCGGTCACCAAATGAGGTACGATCTTCCTTATTGTCCTGATTATCCCCACCTTCCCCGCTATGGGTCTTCTAGGGTTATAGGGTTATCTTAGTTATTAGTTATACTGCAGTTATATTAGAGTTATACTATAGTTATCTTAGTTATACTAGTTATCCTAGTTATTTTAGTTATATTAGTTATTTTAGTTATATACTAGTTATCTTATACTAGTTATATTAGTTATTTTAGTTATATTAGTTATCTTAGTTATATACTTATAGTTACCTTATAGTTACATTAATTATACTAGTTATCTTAGTTATTCTAGTTATACATATTAGTTGTTTTAGTTCATAGTTAATATTATTAACTATGCTTAGTTATACTTGTTATCTTAGTTATACTGGTTATCCCACTCCAGAGGCAGCATTTCACTTCTGATAAGATTGTCGCAAATGTGCCTCCCCAAGTATCCACGACAAGTCACAATTTGGTTTTTGAAGCTTTTATTTTACCTATAATCACACACGTCTCTGTTCTCACTTTTTTACACACAAGTCCCCTCTCTGGTTACCCTCTTGGTAACACACAACTCACTGACAGTTTTATTCTCACCTCTATAATAACCTTATAATTCAATTAACATAAACAGTCCACTTAATTAGTGTTATAATCCCCAACACACTCCCCCCATATAGCTCACATGTGAGCTATATGTATGTCTCAGACCATAAAGATTGGCCAACACAACAATTAGAACAATTATAAATGTTAAAAGTTAGTGTCGATAATGAGTTCATCGTTCATTTCTCACTTGCTACGCAAATTCATCGGTTTCTTCAGCGTCGTCTTGTATACGTATCTTAGCCACTGCCGCTGCATTCCTTTTGGGTCGGAACTCCGAGGCCTCGGCTCTCAACTCGACTTGTGATTTTGGAACAGTCCGATCACACGACAGTTCTAAGGGGTACAGCGCGTTCCAAATGGCCTTTTCCAGCACGTAGTCTGGCTCCTCTAACAATACCATCCCTTCCGATTATTAGTTGCACAATTACACCAAGGGGCCACTTTCCCCGGTTCCGCTCTTCGCTCTTGATGATTACAACATCGCCCAACGATGGAACGTAGGACTTTCTCTCGTGTTTTAAATTATGACGTTCTCTCAGCCCTCTTAGGTACTCTTTGGTCCACCTGCTCCACATTGCTTTCTTGCACTTTCGCAAATACTTCGCGCGTCTTCGCAGATCAATTTCTTGAATGTTGCTAGGTTCCATTTCTGGGATCGCATTTGGTTGTCCAAGGAGCAACGCGTTCGGGGTAAGAAGTGGTAATTGAACATCGTCTTCAATGTAGTCGAGAGGTCTGTTGTTGATGGCTATACCTCGACGTCTAAAATAATATCTTGCAATTCCTTCCAGGACAAGTTCCCTTTGCCAATAGTCTTGTACATTGCAGACTTGACCAGCCCCACCATCCGTTCAAACTGGCCACCCCACCATGGCGCTCTGCTAAGGTTGAATCGCCATTTAATCTCTTGCTTAGCTAAATAGTTGTTAACGCACTCATCCTTCATCACTCGCCGAAGCCAGTTAACCGCCCCAACAAAGGTTCCACCATTGTCGGAATATATTATCTTGGGTCTTCCCCTTCTTGCCACGAAGCGCTTGAGGCTACTTAGAAACTCTTCGGTTTCCAGGCTTGGTAGTAATTCTAAGTAGAGGCCTCTGGTCAGGCTGCAGGCGTAGGCGACCAAATAAGATTTTCTTTCTGTTCGGCGCTTGGTCAGGTATTTTATGGGTCCTGCGAAGTCCACTCCAATCACCTCGAACGGGTTTTCCCTTCTGTTCGCGTTGTTGGGAGAGGTCCAGGAGGTGGAGTCGCATAGGCTGTCGCTTGAGCTCGCTTGCATCCGCAACAATTCTTTCTCACGCGCTTGGTAAGCCGTCTCAATCTAGGTACCCAGTAGTTGTTTCGCATGTGGGCCATGGTTAATGCAACTCCCCCATGGAGCGTTTGCAAGTTCGATTCCTCCACCAGTTTCTCGGTGTAGGGATGAGTGTCGGGAAGATAGACTGGATAGATGCCTTGGATTCTTCCTCTACATTCTAGAACACCATCGTCGTTCTCTTGCAGGTTGAGTTCCAAACTCTCCTCCTGGAACCTTGGATGGCTTCTTGCTTCACTTTGTACACGTTTGGTCCACCATCGTTTTTGGCACTCTATTTCTTCGGTACGCAGTGGACCAGAGGTTCTGTTGGCTTGATCACATTTGCAGTTTTGCAAGAACCGGTTGATCCATCCACCCACGCGCAAAGCTCTCCACAGTTGGTGTTTGCTTAGCAGCTCATCGAACTGGTAAGTTTGTCCAGAGGTTGTCCCAACTACTTCTTTTATGAACTTGGCTTCAGCTTGGCTTTCTGGTGATGATTTGATACTAATTTGTGGTGGCCACTTGTCAGAGTTTCCCAACCAATCTGGTCCGTTCCACCATAGCTCCGCATTCGTCACGCTACCGCCTCTGCTCCCGAGATCAGCGGGGTTTTCTGTCGTTGGGACGTGGTGCCAAATGATCTCTTGATGAGCTTCAATCTTGTGGACTCGATTGGACACGAACTGCTTGTATTCCCCACGGCCTTGAATCCAATTCAGCGCTACACAGCTGTCCAGCCACGAGTGTATCTCTGTCACGGGAAAACCGACAAGAAGTGCATTCTTAACATTGGAAATGAGGTTGGTAGCCATACGAGCTCCAGCCGCGGTATCGTCGTATTTCGTTTGGCCAGACGTGCCTTCGCTGCCACAAGGCGTTGAGTGGTTCCTGATTCTTGACACACCACTGCGTAAATTGCTGCAGATACTCCATTTGCACTGGCGTCACCAAAGCCATGTAGGGTTATGGATTGTATTGGCTCTTGATAAGGCACGGTGGATCTGGGCACGACGACGTCACTTGGTAGGCTGCTTTTCCATCTCTGCCATCGCTCACCGAGTTGTCTTGGTATAGGTGCATTCCAAGCAATCTTGTGGTCACAGATATCCCTGTAAATAAGTTTGCCCGTTAGCATCGTAGGAGAAACGAGGCCCAGTGGATCGTAGATCTTTGCGAGATCTGCTAAGACACTCCTCTTCGTCGGCTCTGAACTTACTTTGAGATACCTGTACACAACCTTCAAGGTGTCGTTCTGTTTGTCCCAAGATAGACCCAGAATCTTACTTTCGTTGACCCTCGCTCCTAGCTGTTGTTTGGCAAACGTTGTTTCATCTTGTTCAGGAACTTCACCTTTTGGCCAACTCCTCCACGTTAGAGTTCCATTTATGAAGCTTGAACGTCGCGTCGTCAAATATTTCAATAGCACCGTCTCTTACAACTGTAGCTCTTTTGCTTGAGAAATTGTGGTGGATCCTGATATAAGGTCGTCAACATAAATGCTCTTTCGTATCTCGGCCACGACTGCCGGTTCGCGGCTTTCCCAGCTGCCCAGATGGTGATCGATGACTGCTCCCAGTAAGAATGGTGAAGGTGCCAGTCCAAATAAGGCTCTGGTAAATCGAAGAGTCTGGAGTTCAGCTTGCTCACCAGGTTTCCAGTAGAACCGTAACGCGTCTCGATCATCCTCCCTGATTCTGACTTGCAGAAAGGCCTTCTCCAAATCCCCAGTGATGGCAACAGGATGGAACCTTCCTCTGACCAAGACACTCCAAAGCTTGTTCTGTAGGGATGGTCCCGTACGTAGACAGTCGTTGAGGGAAGGCACTCCTTCGCTTTCTTTCGCTGAGGCATCGTAGACGACGCGTAACTTGGTACTCTCAGCATTTTCTCTTATAACCGGTTTGTGTGGAACATAGAATTCTCTGCCTTTCGGTTGGTTGGGGGCATTCTCCACCACTCCCTCTCGCAGTTGTTCTTGTGTGATCTCGTTGTACTTTTCTGTGTTGGACGTGCGATTTAACTTCCGCAACAGCGACTGCAGGCGTTGAAGGCTTCCTTTCTTGTTACTGGGTAGTTCTGGATGATTACCTTTCCAGGGCAAACCTGTTTCGTACCAACCGGCGGCGTCTCGGCTGAGCTGCTCTTTGAATTCAGCGTGTACTGTGTTTTGATCATTCTCTGCGGTGTCTTCCAAGCCCAGTACGTCCAGTCGACATAGCTCCTCGTAATCTAAGCTAGAGGTCTGAGTGAGCAGCATTTTGCTTGAATCTGTTTCTGTTCCGGGCGACATAATTGTCCAGCCAAAGACGGTCTTCTCAGCCACTGGTTCACCTGGTGACCCAACCTTCTGTCCACATTTCGTCTTTATTCTGGCATACTCACTGGCGCCCAATACCACATGTACTGGAAGTTGATCTTTCTCGTCGTCGTCGATCATCTTCACCCCATCCAGATGGGAGTACCTCTTCAGTAGGTTCTCGTATCGAGGGTTGCTAAGTTCCATGAGCTGTGGTCGGTTGACTTTGCTCAGGGGGACCTCCATGCTGAAGTTGCCATCCATTGCGCTGATCTTTACTTTGAAAGTTTCCACCCTCGTTATGGTCGATCCAAAGAGCATTTAAATTCTCTTGATCGTCGTCTCCGTCGGTTTCTTGTGTAGTAGATCCAATAGCTTTGCGGAAGCGTATGAACTTCCCGCCCCGGAGTCCAGAAGAGCTCGGCATTTCACGCCTTCGACATCGATAATGACAACAGGATATATCACCTCTGGATCGTTGGAATGATGCGCTGTCAACAACTTTTCTGAACTTTGCTTCTTATCACAAATGGAAG
Source organism: Chrysogorgia sp. JL179-B06 (assembly GCA_035772405.1). NCBI lineage: Eukaryota > Metazoa > Cnidaria > Anthozoa > Scleralcyonacea > Chrysogorgiidae > Chrysogorgia > Chrysogorgia sp. JL179-B06. The sequence continues at coordinate 17,798,533 of JAYKKM010000475.1, read as the reverse complement.
TGTGATGTCTTCGACCGCAGTTTTGACAAGTTTGCTTGCTTTTACACTCCGAAGCTCTATGTCTTGCACCAGTACAATTATAGCATAGTTTTTTCTCCATCAAAAGTTTACGTCTCTCTTCGGCAGTTGTCACCGTGTCGCAAGCTAAGGACTTGTGATTCTTTGCTGCACAGTAAACGCATTCACGATTCTTGAGGTCGGCTTGCTGGGGTTCAGAAAGGCCTTTGAAGATCCATTTCGGTATTTGGACGGAAACTCAGGTTGGCTCGGTTTCGTTTCCACCGGGTTTCTTTCTGTCCAAGCAAATAGGGCTGCAACCAGTTCGGTAAATGTCCACTCCTTCCATTTAGGTTCAGTCCTGACTAGATCTCCTCGTATCCCAGGTAACTTATTCAAGGTTAATCGAACATGACCATTCACCTCGTTGAGCTTTCCTAGCGTTTGACGATTTCTTCGACGTAAGAATTTACGATTTCACTGTTGTTTCCGTAGCTTTGCTCAAGAATGCTTTTGGCGCGTTTGTAGCCATCTTTCGTAAACGGCAATCCGTCAATGCATGTTCGTATTTTGGGTTCAACAAGTTCCTTAAGATACGAAAACTTCATGACATCTGGAATCTGAGCTTCATCGATCTCAGCAGAATATTGACCCCAAAATCGTAGCCAATCGTGAAACGACCCATTGAACCGCGTAATCTCGAGTTTCGGTAACTTGGCAGAGGTAATCTATTTTGCTGGATTAGGCTGCGATTCTTTAAGCATTTTTCGGTATTCCAATTTCTGGTCAAACAGCTTGTGCTCAAATTCCAATTGTTGATTTCTTTCATGAAGATCGAAGGCTTGTTGTCTTTCGTAGTTTTCTCCTTCGAGCTGCTGTTTCTGTTCTCGTTCTCGCACACTTTCTTCTAACCGGTTTTCGGCTTTCAACCGCTGAATATGTTGATTTAGTTGACCCACCACAACATCTGCTTCGGATATTGTGCGTTCGATGTCTTCGCCCCATGCTGTGACGTCTTCTTCGGATTCTCCCGCAATAAATTTGTTCTCTTCGATCGCTTGTTTCAGATGGCTGATGGCCATAAGCATTTTCATAATTGAAGTCTTTTGTCGGCCGAAGACTTCTTCATCCTCTTTCTCCACTATCGCGTTAGTTTTCTTTAGCGCGAAGCGCAGTGTTCGCAGCTTACCATTGATGTCGGCAAGTTGTTTATCCATTTTATTATTTCGCCGTTTCGGGTTTCTCTTGCTCTTGATCGAGCGTAATCACTTGTTTATCCCGTCGGAGGTGCCACGTGTCGCGAAGGTGCCTCCCCAAGTATCCACGACAAGTTACAATTTGGTTTTTGAAGCTTTTATTTTACCTATAATCACACACGTCTCTGTTCTCACGTTTTTACACACAAGCCCCCTCTCTGGTTACCCTCTTGGTAACACTCAACTCACTGACAGTTTTATTCTCACCTCTATAATAACCTTATAATTCAATTAATATAAACAGTCCACTTAATTAGTGTTATAATCCAAGATCTCAGAACAAGATCTCCTCTTTACTCGCGTTCAGCTCTCGACATCCGGTTGTTCTCAGCACTCCAAAATTGCACAGAACTCTGCGCAGCACTTACTACCAATTGGTAACCTAGTGTTAGTTATATAACAGTAGTTATCTTAGTTATATTAGTTAAACTAGTTATCTTAGTTAAACTAGTTATCTTAGTTACATTAGTTATACTAGTTATTTTAGTTACACTTGTTATATGTTGGTTATCTTAGTTATACTAAGTTATCTAAGTTATTATAGTTATCTAAGTGGTAAGGGGGATTAGTCCGTGTGTTTAGGGGATACTAGTAAGGTAAATAACCGGGGTTCAAGATCGGCAGTATTTAAGTTTAATATTACGTGTAGAATATGTAGATAATACACGAAGATATCAAAGCTAAAGGCCAACGGCATGAAATCTGCTTTTGGACAGTGCTTTCTACGTTGTGTGTCGCGTTGCTAAATTAACTGTCAAATAGCAAGACTGTACGGTGTAATAATGTAGAAGTTAAAGGGGAAGGGTTAATAGCAGCAAAAGCTAAAGGCCAACGGCATGAAATTTGCTCTTTGGACAATGCTTAACACGTGGTGTTACGATATTTAAAATTTCATCCTAATTTACATAAACTTTAGCTTTGATTTTCTTTGCTTAGACAACATCGATTTTCAAAATTACTACGCCAATGAACTTATATCAAATGGATCGTTTTTCAAGCCGTTTTTTGCTGCTCGTTTACTAAACAGTACTTAACTGTATAAAATCACGTACTATATACTGTATATTCTCACTTTTGATCAACCTCTATTTATACTGTATATTATCACTATTATTATATACTGTCTAGTCTGTATATAGTGTATATAGTGTATACATATACACTATATACACAATATACATTATATACTCCTCTACACTAGATGCAAACACTCATTAGTATATATAATACACAATGTCAATATACACTTTTGACTTTAGACATACATGTATATACTATATGTATATATACACTATACACTATACTTGTATACACTATATACTATATTATACCCTATACTCCTTCACATTCATTCAATCTCTGACTTATATACAATAATACACTTGTATATATATATATATATATATATTTATAGTGAAAGTGGTCTTACCTCAAAATGATAAAAGCCGCAACTGTCAGTTTCACGCAAGGCGATCTTCAGGCGAATCTTCAGTTGCGGCTTTTATCATTTTGAGGTAACTAAAGACCACTTTCACGATATATTCGCTCTACCTTTATGGTATTGAGCACTTTCAACGTTCCGTGAACAACATCACATTCGTTTTAGTATATATATATATATATATATATATATATATATATATATATATATATATATATATATATATATATATATATATATATATATATATATATATAAGTATACACATTGTATACTTTCATGTATATATATATATATATATATATATATATATATATATATATATATATATATATATATATATATATATATATATATATATATAAAAACCATCAATAATGTCTATAACAACTCAGTGTGCATTGCGCACTTTTACTGGCTGAAATGACAAAACATAATTGCAGTGTCTGGCTATCATCAGCAACTGTGGACAGCTGTTTCGCTCTCTTGGAGCTCGTCAGCACAGTGTAGCTGATGATAAAGCCAGCACATCAAAAAGGTATATACATCATCACAGTCAAAGGACTTGATTTGGGATATACCACACTGCATAAATATATATATATATATATATATATATATATATATATATATATATATATATATATATATATATATATATATATATATATATATATATATATATATATATATATATATATATATATATATATATATATATAAATTTAGCGATAGAGACTGTCGTTAAGACATAAACTAGCGCATACAAAATCATACAGATAGAGTGCTCAATGCATAAGCAGAGCGGTATAACACAAGATGAAAACACAAGTTACTTCATCGAATTTTTAATCACTACAGATCTGTTTCGTATGGCAAGTGTTGAACTTGCCACACTCATCAGGTGAATAATTATAGCGTAACAGTGTGACAGAATATATACAAGGGATGCATAATTAAATAGATTGGATCATGTTACATGGTTTAATAAGTATTTCATGGTTTAATAAGTATTTCATGGTTTAATAAGTATTTATGGTTTAATAAGTATTTCCGCATGTCGAAATTAAACCATGTAACATGATCCAATCTATTTAATTATGCATCCCTTGTATATATTCTGTCACACTGTTACGCTATAATTATTCACCTGATGAGTGTGGCAAGTTCAACACTTGCCATACGAAACAGATCTGTAGTGATTAAAAATTCGATGAAGTAACTTGTGTTTTCATCTTGTGTTATATATATATATATATATATATATAATATAATATATATATATATATATATATATATATATATATATATATATATATATATATATATATATATATATATATATATATATATATATATATATATATATATATATATATATATATATATATATATATATATATATATATATAATATATATATATATATATATATATATATATATATATATATATATATATATATATACAGTATACGGTTAATACATTATATATACTATATCCTCTACATTAGATGCAAACACTCACTATATACACTTTTTACTTTAGATTATACTATATGTATATACACTATACCTGTATACACTATATACACTATATACACTATTCTCAGACTAACGAGTCTGGTTAACGACCTTTGTGTCGTCTACAACCCCCCTGACTGTAACGCACAAGAACAGCGCGTGATCATTTATTCACTCCGCATTAAATATCCGGATTGAGTCGTCCCAGGTGAGTAGGTGATTTAGGTTTTATGAAGACCCAACAATTTTTGACTTGTCAGACTATAATACTGTTGTTTTAAGGATTTATGGTAAAGGAAAATTTCGAGGTTGGAATATATATATTTTAAGACCAAACCCGGACCAGTTGCGAAAAATGCAACATCAAGGCCTTCTGGTTGGAATTGAACCGCGACCTCGCGATGTAATATTTGGAACCCCGACCAATAAGGCCGCCGCTTACCACTTCCGGCTTCAAATGCTCTATCCAGTCGACCAGTCCTCTTATATTGATCAGTGTCATACAACCACAGTAATAACAAAGACAACTCGACGATAAAAGGTAAAACCAAATCTTTGTTGAGCTTTTTTAACTTTAATATTTTTTGTCTTGTGGCACTGGAAATTCATCATGTGACAAAATCTATTTTTCTCTACATACGTATAATTGTAATTATTTAGTAATTATTATAGTATAGAATTATTTCTGTTTCGTGTTTACGTTGTAACGCTGATTGAATACAAGAAATGAATACAAGAATTATTTCAAAAGTTAATACTATACGTTAACATGATACTGCGTGAAATGTGGTATTCGGTTGAACATTTTTGTTGTCGTCTTTTGTTTTCGTCATTTAGAGCTTTACATGTATTTTATTATAGTAAAATAATTTACCAACGATGTTTGTTTGACGAAGCTAACATTTGTCTAGATCTACGCTTGGCGGTTGTGGATAATAATGTCGATAATGGTGTCACCTGTTGGTTTCGTATTTGAATTTATAATCCATTGTTCAACATTTACAGGTAGTCTTGAGTTTTACGGCAACTCGCACAACATTTAGCGAGCTTGAGGAATACGGAAGTTGAATGTTGGTATTGTATATTAGTCACAATATCCAGCTGCGAATGATAATCTTAAGCTATAAATGTCTGTGTTTCGACTTAAATTGTTCAATACAAGTCTCTTTTGATAGTTACTTGGAGTTAGTGTAGTTTTTCGTATGATAGTGCGACGCGAGGTTTTGGCTCGAATCCAAAGCTTCATTGTAAACGTCGACAAAATATGTGGCGTAGCAAATAATAAAGGGGGAAACCCGTAAGACTGCATTGCGTCATCTTTAAGATGACGTATTATGCAGTCTTACGGGTTTCCCCTTTATTATTTGCTACGCCAAATATTTTGTTATATGAGAGAGACGTTTCAGCTGCAGAACGAAGTGTTTTGAAATGCTTCGTTGCCAACTTGGCGTGGAAATACTCCGTAAATTCGTCGAGTCTTCTCAGAAAACCCTATAGAGGCTTTATTATTCATCCACGATACAAATACGTCGACTCGGAACCTGATATTTTTGTTTGAACTCGTCACTTGGTCTTCTCGATTCGGTCAGTCAAGGCTGACATATAATTCGAAACGAAAGTCAAGATAACGTCGAGTTTTGTGAAAAATGCAGAAATAATTACTTTATAAGGTATGTCTTACAATTAGAAGACAAAAGGAAGTACAGGGGTCGCGTCAATAATTATATCTTCTTTCAATTAGAATACAAAAGGAATCGTGAATTTGCTCGCACGAAATTGAGCGGGGGCGGGATTTGACCCATGCAGAAAAAGCAAGGAACAGTGCGTGGGAGTTTAAACGTGTTCTCGTGTGTAAAGTATACATCGATATTGATGATTTTTTGCGGAAAGATATATGGCGCGCCAAACGGGACAATAATACTTATTGGCAGGTATATAATACTTGTTGAAACATATAAATCTTATTTATAGAAATATAATACTTGTTGAAATATATGAAACTTATTTACAGAAATATAATACTAATAATCCTGAAAAATAGTACTTTATACAATAATATACAGTACTTCAAAAATATAATTAAACCGATCGTCGATCGAGGGCGCAAATTGTAACCGCTGACAGATGCGATGTCATCTGAATAGCGCAGCGTCTGGCTGCTACTAATAGGTCAAAATGCGGACAAACAAACCAAATATGACTCACAAATAATTGCAAAGGAGCTATTTTCTTTTGTTATGGCCGCAAGAATTATGGGTGAAAGTGGACAAACATGGTACTGACGTCATCTCGACGGAGTGCTATTCTGAAATCAATCATGGCGGGAAATGAACAAGCGTTTATATCAGAGGAATACCTTGATGAAATCCAGTCATGTCTGTCTATCTATTGGCAAAGACCTATTTGCTGAAATGGTACGAAATACCTTCTCCGCTGATGAAATCACAGTTCTATGCCTTCGGTGTAAAGCATTTATGAATTATGGAAGGCGATTGTCATCATATAAAGGAACCCTCCTGCACAACAGTTTGTAGATGACATATACGAATTGGTGCTAAAATTTCCGGTTTGCACAACATATATTCAATATATGACGAACGATTTAACGGGTTCAGAGTGGAAGACAGTCAGTATCCTTTTGGTCGTGAAGATTTCGTCTTCAGCAGATTGACTGTTTTCTCTCCTCCCTTGACACCATTAGCATTGCCAATCGCTGGCTGCTATCAATAGCTCAAAATGCGGATAAACAAACCAAATGAGCCACAAATTACTGGACTTAGTTAAGGCATTGCAAGCAGTAAATTATTGGATTGTAACCGACCCCAAAACAACAAAGGCCCAGGTCTAATTAACAATTAGACAACGAGAACGAGTTGTCTATGAGCAGATAGTCAACGAGGGCGAAGCCCGAGTTGACTATCTGCTCATAGACAACGAGGGCGAGTTGTCTAATTGTTTTAGTATCAACCATAAACAACCTTTCTAACATTGTTCCAAATTTTCAGATAGTTTTACCTTTTTGTTTGTAGAAGTCTACCATTCAAAATGTAGAGTTGCTCGATGGCACATGATAAACAATCGCTCACAAAAAACGAGTTTGTAATTACTTTGCTTCACATTTGGTATAGATATACTCCATAGACATAAGCGAATTCATTTTCCTATTCGAAAATGTCAAACTGAACAATTTTCCATTACTTTCGGGCCAATGTTTTCATGATTTCATCACTCGTATATAAATTTTAGCGGGTGCCATGTTTGGACTAGATTTCAGGTTTGGCCGTGCAGCGTGAATATATGTCGTGACTTCTGATTGGTCAGGATAGGAATATTCCAGCATAAGAAGGTTTGTGATTGGGTAACGCTACTCACCGTCTATCACCAATAGACAGTGAGTAGCTCAGCCAATCAGAATGCCGAATTTGTAATAGACCACTAGTTGGTTGATACTAACGAGCTTTATACGACACATTTGTCGGCGAGTGGTGACCGGAAACAATCTTAGCGAACTGGTGGATTTTTGTATTTTTAATGTTTTTCTTTTCTAATGTTTTTTAAGGTGTTTTTAATGTTTTTCTTATAAAATGTATGTTTCCTTATTCGTGTTTCACTTTGTTTATGTTGAATTATACAATAACCTGTTTACTACGCGCGTTCTCATTGGTTGTTGCCCATGATCTATTAAAGGACAGATGCACGGATCACGTCAGCTCACGCCATATCACGCCATATCACGTCAGCCGACTGCTTTTATCTTTTTTCATGGCCCAGAAAGTGGCAAAGAGCTAATAAGCCTTTTGAATGGTTTGTTTTCAATTTTTATTGTATAAAACAAATAGATTCCATTTTGCCGTTGTCTGTTCAGTTATAGATACACAGAGGACGCCAGAACGTGGTAAGAACATCAGTGACCCACTCGACTGCGTCTCGTGGGCCACTTTTTTGTTCTTACCACGTTCTGACGTCATCTGTGCATCTATAACTGAACAGACAACGGCAAAATGGAATCTATTTGTTAAATAAAGGCTTCAGTTCCGTCTATGACTATCAAATAAATAATACGAAATGACTGGTGTTCTGCAATCACGTTCCCATCGCCCGCGTTCCTTGGTTTCCATAAGGGCGTGAATAATAAAAATTTAACAATTGAAATGATTATAGTAATGGTTACAGAGAAAACTCATACACTAAATATACATTGAACAAAGTTGAAATAGTAATTAAAGAAAAGTTCACTATAAATAAATAAATATCGTTTAGGACAGGAATGTTACGTCAATTAGAATATTTATATTTTTTGGAATTTTATACATTGTAAGAAATATATATATATACATTGGTAACATTATAGTACATTTGAAAATACTTAAGTAATAACTTAAGTAATAAATTTGATTTTTAAATGAGGGTAGGGATTTACATTTTCTCACTTCCCTTGGTAAACAGTTCCATGCAATTGCGCCGAGTCCAAAAGGAACGCGGGAGATGAGAAAATGGTGGTTAGTTTCTTGGGTTTCGATGCTTTAGCGGGCGGGTTCGATCCCACGACGGACACTTTACTTTTTATAACTTTTCTTTGAAATCCGGTTTTCTTTGAATATCGCTTCTCCAGCTTTTCTCTTTCGCAGAATCTTTTACCAAGCGCAGAGATTTTTTCCCATTTCTTGAGATTTCAATCGTAGCCATTGAGGTCTCTCACTCTCCAACCACAACATACCCGTACGGATGTCTCAGCGAGATCTCCAGTCTCTCGTTTCCACTCCACAGAGGTAGTCGTCTGTGGTGGCCTGCATGTCCTTTTTACTGGCGTTGTAGAACGTGACAATCTTGCTCACATTCTCCCTGTACGGCTTGGCGATGGACAGGCCCTGATGCCGAGCTGAAAAGGCCAACCTCACCAGCTTGCTGGTCCTGTTCTTCATTGTCTGAGAGCTGGCGCAGTCGCCCAGCACAATGAGAGTGTTTGTCCCCTTGTAGACCTCCACCACATGCTCAAGCATGGCCTCAATGTCGTCCTGGTCCACTGGGATGGCGACAAAGTCTGGGTCGCCAATGTACCTCCACCGATGGTACTGTACGTCTTGTTCCAAAGAAAGGTGGGGCAAAGTAATACGATGTGGTCAAAGACCTTGTCGTATTCCTTGTCAAGCATTCTCAACAGTCAACAGGTACCAAGTCTTTCCACAGAAAGTGGGACCCACAATGAGCATATTCCACGGAGTCTTCATTCTCACTCAGCGGAGAGAAAAGTCCACCCTAATAGACGATCGAGCCCAATCCCCCGATGACCATATTAAAGAGGCCATCGCTAAGGACAAAGGTCTGGCAGACAACGTCCGCTGCCGTGGCCTTCTTGGTAATCTCCACAAGGATCCCACTCTGGGTGTTGACGATCCTCTTGCACGCGCCATGGGCCGATTGTACTTGAAGAATCCCTGCGGCGTCATAAGTTGATCCTCTTGCGGTCACCCAAAGCGAAGAGCCTCTTTGCTTCTTCTTAGAATCTTGTATTTGGAATCCCCTGGCTGTACACCACGTTGGATACTCCCTCGATGATCACCTTGACACTGTCAATGTTTGGGTACGCGTACTCTTCGCTGTCCGTTCGAGTCTTATTGGTGAAGAGGAAGACCACGGCCTTCATCGACTTTCTCGGGAGGTTAATGTTCTCATTAACGATGGTCAGGTCCTTGCTCCACACTTGGTCTGCATCAGAGTCACATGCTCAAAGGAGAGACTCTTCCCCTCCATGTATCGCGAGGACACCTCGTTAGCCAGGTCTAGACTTGTCAATGGTCTCGTACTCCAGCTCTAGGTTCTCCAAGCTGTAGCCGCCCACAGCCTCTCTGCTTTGCGCCACCATAATGTCACTGGCCTTCGGTAGGGTGATAATGTACTGGGGTTGCTGTTCATTTCAAACGGCGCGTAGAGTCCGTGGTCCTCCACGACTCTCCCCGGATCCTCTGCTTCGTTCCATGGACACCAAAGACCAACGCGTCGCTCACCTTTCCAACGTCCCCACAGGAGGCGTCGCTGTCATCCTTGGAGAATAGCTTGACAAGGTTCTCCCCAGCCACTCCACCATGTCTCCTCTCTCCTTCTCGGACATACACAGGTCCTTGTAGACGCCCACCACGTTATCTCCCGTGTTGTCGTACACATTCTCCCCAGCCACATTGATCACCAGCTCCTTGGTGAGGAGCCTAGAGAGATCGTTCTTGAACCAACTCTTCGCGTTGGCACTACACGCTCCCCGGCACCAGACAACGTCAATTAGAGCTTCTAATCGGGGTTGTCCTTATTTGGGTCCTTCGCTCCCCAGGAGATCACCGTCGCGACCACGTTCGGCAACGGGGCCAACAGGGGTCCCAACGACTTTTGCCATCTTCCGACGGCTTTTGCAAAAGAGCTCCCTCAGGCTACCTTGAGAGCAACGCTTCTCCCAGCTACTACTATGTTGGTATTGATCCCAGCGACGGAGATGGCCACCGCCGAGAGACCCACCATGTTCGCCCTCCCCCACTTTTGAACTTTTGCAGTCTGGTAATATCACCCTCTTGCGCTTCTCTCACCTGAGCTCTTGAGAGCCACCTTCCCCTTCTCTGATGGATCCCCGTTGACGAGCGTCTCTTTGAAAAAAAACGTTACCGTTCTTCATTGAGACTCTCTTCCTTAGGTCTGCAACGCCGTCTGCGTATGGGTTGAGTCTGTCCCCAGATCTGGTGTCTTGGATGTACTAGGTTTATCCACCATGAGAGGCGTTCTCTCGTCGAAAGACGTCTCTTCCTCACTAGTGCCCGCGTTGTCTCTCAAGGTCTCGATGTATCTCATTCGTCGATACACGTCTTCGTCGTTGTCTAGGCTTTCCCTTCGCAGCTCCTTTAACTTATCCCACTCAGAGTCGAGCGCTTCTTCGCTAAACGAGTTGTACTCTTTGGACTCTCTCGCGCGCGCTCTTCCATTTCCATCCCCTCATTGTCGAGTCCACCTTCCGCCATTTACTATAAAGCTGTATATTTTTCTCTGGTATCCAAGAGTTGAACTTGCTGTCGTACCCTTGGCTTGCCATTTCACCAAGGCCATCTTTTCGCCCTTGACCTTTCTCCTCTTCAGCACCTTTTCCACTCGGTAGGTGGCCCCTTGTCCACCGCCGATAGCTCCTCATCGTAGAATTTCCCAATATTGACCTCCTCGTGCTCGAGGACGTACACATTGGGGTCGCCCCGAATCATCTTGCTCACGGAGAAGAGCTCCTCTGAAAAGTTGGCCTCGTAGCCCTTTGTGAACGTGCTCTTGTACTTAGAGATTCTAACCTTGTCCCCAACTTTGAACTTTGGGAGAGGCCAAAGAGAGTGGTCATAAGAGAAAAAAAGTCGTGGCCAAAGAGAGTGACCCAAACCTGGTGCTCGTTCTCCTTACTCACCTCACTGGGTCTCATCAAGATGGATCTATGTTTGGTTGTGTTGTAGTTCTCCACAAGGTCTTCCAAGACGTCCACTCACTTGTAGGTCCCCTTTGCGTAGAAATATTTCCACATGCCCGTCGTCTAAATTGCGTCAACATGGGATGCCCGTCAAACCTCTCGTGGAACTGCCTCAGCAACTCCTCGACCCCCGCTGTCATGTTCTTGGTGTCCTTCCTGTACACGTGGATGACAAAGGCGTAGCGACTTAGAATTTCAATTGCGGTGAGTATCTACCGATATCCTTTGTTCGTGTCCTTGAGCTTCCCCAAGTCCACCAGGTCAATTTGAACCTGCTCACCCAGCTCGTTCACTCGGGTCTTTTGGAACCTGTGGCGTCACACCACCGGTTTGTACCTCGTGTAGGTGTCTTGCGCTCTCAGCCACTCCTTCACCGACTTCCTGCCGACGTCCAGACCCTCCTCTAGAGTCTCCGCCGATTGGTACCCACTGACGAGATTGTAGTAGATTTCTCTCAGACTTTGTTCTGTCTACACTTGCTCGTCCATCTCTACAAAGAGGGAAAATTCACTCACAAAAGGTTGATGTCCAACAAGATGCTCCCGACGCCTCCAGTGACTCGGAATTTCAACTCATTGTACACCCCACCACGAACGGGAACGCGACTCTCCACGTCCACGTACCCGTCACGGAGCCCTTGAGGGACGAGTCGGTGGTCACTGGGAGAGTGGCAATGGCTCTACCTCTGTTACCCTCTGTGTCGATGCTCTCATCGACCAAGGTGTCACAGTGGATGGCAAAGTGTCTCTGTCCAACTTGTTGGGACAGGTGGCGGTGGTACCTCCAGCGATGGAGAAATCCTCGTTGAATCCCAGTAGCTCTCCAAACTTGCAGAGGCTCAGATCGTTGGTCACTTTGAGCGTGCAGGTAGCGTCGTGATCGTTCCTCGTCAAGGAGATCCCGAGTCAACGCTCATGAGTTTCTTCACCAGCGATTTGAAATTCCAGTAGCCCTTCTCAATGATCACCGGAGAGAATTGTGTCGTTAACTCCCTTGGTGACATTGTTGAAATCCCATACGATGGAGGCCATCTTGACGAACAAGGTGCTGCCGACGACACCACCAGACTCCTACACAGCGTAAGTGTCTTTGAGCCGCCCTCGATGAACACAGAGATCTTTCTCGTTTTATGTATGGGAACATAAAATGAGCAGAGCCTACTATGGGAAAAACTACTCCAAGGCCTAGAGGAACAGCGAGGGAGCTGTCCAAAAGGCCAAGCGAAAGCTGGTCAAAAAGTAACCCACGTCACTCTGAGAAAGTTTGAGTTTCAACCCACTCTCACGCAACAGGGCAACGTGACCAGAGTGGCCACTTTCTTTATCAACGACGACACCGTCTCCACGGACATTACCAGCTCCACGTTCAAGAGAGACAGCATGTGGATATGGCTCCACAACGGTAGTGGCAACTCCAAGGGAGTCGCTTCCGTGGGATAGTCGGCGGGTTTCCCGAAAGTCTGGTCCTCCGGTGGCTCCATTCAACCTTTCCAAAAGGGTCATAAGGACCACTGTGGACTTTGGGATGGCTATACAACGGAGAGCGTGTTGAACTACCCAGTCAATAATTTCAGAGTCTCTGTGAGCCAAAAGGACTTTTTTCTCTCGAGGCTCCCTCCTTTGAAAATCACCACAGCCAGTAGCAAGGCCACTTGGGACGACGCCGAGAGCTACTACAGGGTGGTCTTTGCCACCTATTGCACCTCGCTTTGCTGTGGCGTGTTCCTGGAGCACTTGACTCCCTCACAAGAGGTTCACCCAGTGATCACCAGCGTCATGAGGTTCCGCCTCTACTTTACCATTAGGATGCTTGTCCGTCGCACGGAGGGCGGAGAGAGCATGAGCTCCATTAGCGCGGAGTTTGGAGGAAAGACCCTCTACGGATACACCAAGAGAATCCCAAGGAAGCACCACTACGAGGGAAAAGTCCCAGCCGATGAAACGACGGGGGAGGAGAGAGTGTGAACGCTCACGTTCGAAACGACTACAAACGATACGTCCATCTGGTGTCGGATGGCTTTACCGATATTGGGAGACAGTATTTGAACCGATCACAGGTAAAGACCCGCGTCTCCATAGTGGGTCGCCCCGCTGGGAGCCTGGAGACGCAACAGGAGTTTCGCAAATTGGTGGAGGACAGCGTGGTCAACTACAGCGTCAGCGTGTGGATCCTCAACATGAACAAAGCCATCAAGGACACAAATGTGGTCCAGAACTTGGTCTTGTCCACCTCCACACCGTCCAGTCCATCGACGACGTGAAAAAGGTCACCATTTACAAGGACCGAGAGGGAGCAAAGGACGACGCGTCAGAGCAAAGCTCGTCGAGCGGGCTCCTCCTCTTCCTCACAGCTGTGGGAGGAGCAATGATCAGCAAGTTGGTGATCTAAAATGTCCGCATTGATCAAATGAGCCTACATTTTGGATACGAAGAGGAGTTTAGGAGGAGTCCACCAGTGCAGAGGTCTCAAAGGCCACACTGGAGGTCAAGTTGGAGAGAGTGACGAGCCTACAGAGGTAAAACGTTGTGTTTGGCCTGGACGTCACGGAGGGCTTCAAGAGCTGTGAGTACCATCCCGGCACCAGTCCGTTCAAGTCCATGAAATCATGGACAAGGGCTCCCACTTGGTGCAAAACGATCCCACCCACGCTCCTCTCATTGGTGTGGGAGAGGGTGGAAAACACTGTCTGAGGCCCTCAACAAGCACCCACTCCCTTTGAGTTTGCGATGCACTTCAATCTACCGAGGATGCAATATTGTGACATTTCCGTCTTTGTGGTGGTAAAGAGAGTGATGAGGTTACAAGGGCAATGAGGACAGAAAGCAATCCTACGGAGGGGGCGACCCAGCAAATCAGTACATCTGTGAGACGCTGGGGCGTCTTCTCCTCCAACTTGTCCTCGCTTCGCTCGCGGGTGACGGTCTCTCTCCTGTCGCTCTTCCAGGCGTAGTAGAGCGACCCAGCGGCTGTGACAAAGCCCACAACCCCGCGACGAACCCATAGTTGATCCTCCAACTCTGTTCCTCCACATCGGCCTCGAACCTCCTCGCGCTTTCCTCTCCTTTGCAGCCTTGCTAATGGTGGCCAGCTATTTTCCCGCCCCCACCCGTTTGGGGTCCTTCAACTTCTCAGGCTTGCTGAACGTTATCTTAGAGGTCTGCTCAAGAGCTCTGTCAGACATCTTTAGGATACGTGGAGATCTCCCAGTCGCGGAGGTCTAAAAGGAACGTCCACTCTCAAGAGGTATGGTGAACAAAGGTGGAGATGTTTGGTTCAAAGGCGTTGACGTTATGAGCTGTCTTTGGTATAGAGATCCACCAACCAACAGTAACACATACCTGATAAGGAGAGGACAAGTGAGTCACTAAGCAAAGGGGGGCGAAACGCCCACTTCAAAACTTTCACCCATACACGACCTTTGTCAACGAGCCTGGTATCTATCGAGCCATTTTTGGCTCTCAGTTGGAGAGCGCGAATTGGTTCAAAGACTGGGTATTCCATGTGGTGCTCCCTCCATTCGAAAGACATGACGGTATTGTCATCACAACGAGCTCTCTATTCACAGTGAGAAAGACTTGCACTTTGCGGTGGTCAAGGAGATACGGAAGAGATTCACTCACCTAGTGTTGATCGTGCAAATGGGAGAACTCAGGACCAGAGCTGTAGGAGGATCAAAGGGTGGAAAAAGGTGTTCAAGGGAGGCCAACACGACTTGACGATCTCCAATCCCCATCAGCTCTTTGGTAGTCTTTGCATCGAGTTCAAAAACCCAGGAGGGACCGGTGTCTAAGTGGGAAGCAGAGAGAGGTGTTGGTGACCTACGAGAGAATGGGTTGGAGGACGCTGGTGGGTGACGACCTCGTCTCCACCGTCTAGAGGTACAACGAGGGCGTGATGGTGATCTGTCCATGCTGTGTGAGGGGTCGCCAATTGTTCAAGACGGATGAGACACTCAGGAGACACCTCTTTAGTTTCCATCGAAAGAGAAAATATCCCAATGGGAGAAAGATGGCAGGGGTATTTTCAGCAGGCGTGTCCACTTTGTTCACCGACTGGCGTTCAGCGGGTCATCCTTTATCTTTAGCAAGTGGAACCACTCAGGGTATGAAGTGGAGATGGAGAGGCACAATCACCAGTTGGAATCGCTGGCGAAGGCAAAGGAGGTCTGGTGCGAGAATGAGGTGGAGAAGAAGGATAAAATCCAGCCTCTGAGAGAGCAACTGGGCGACGCCAACCACGACATTGACGACACCAACAAGGCGTTGGACCAGCTATTGAGGATGCAGTGGAGCCTACTTTGGGTGAGTACTACAAACCCTCGAAGGAGACGAAAAAATAGCAGAGGATCGTGATATATATATCTCTCCGTCGCGTGGAGACAGAGAATTCTCCGAAGTGGGATTCTAAGTTTACGGGACCACCTCGTCAGAGGAGATGGAGGGGTCGATGGTTTGAAAATAGGTCTAAAGGTGTGAAAGAAGAGGGTAAATGAGCTACTTCACCCTCAAAGAACTGACAACAATAGCGAGAGAGAAAGGAGTACACCACTTCTCCAAGATGAAGACGGTGAGGGAGTTGCGGGACGCGCTGGGATTGGAGAGGATATAGAAGAAGCCGAGGTACACCCACAACATTTCGACTGCCGGTGTTGTATCAGCCGAAATGAGCCTGCGGTCAGTGGTAAGCGGTCTCCCTTTTGAGGGAACCTCCAATGACCAATGGCCAACGTGTGGACCCCCATCAGGGAGAATGTGTCTCTTGTCGTCCTTTGCACTTAGACCCACCTTGTTCACCTCCTGTGTGTAGACATCATACTTCCTACTCCGAAAGGTGTTCATCCTACTCACCCGGGGCTTCCCACTATCACCCTTTTTCCACTACGGATTTCTTGACCTCTTTACACTTTTTGAGCTCCTTTCGAACGGTCTTGCAACTATACAGCTTTGCTCGCAGTCCGACAAACTCCAAGACCTGCTCTCCCATGAACTCGTCCTTCATCATTCCCAGGACCTTCTTGTACCCAGAGGTGTCGAATTTCTCCTCCACGTCTCCGGAAATGTCCTGATAAAAGTCCTTGGTCTTGATCTCATACATCAGGCTGTCGGTGTTGGTGAAGAGCAACTGGGCCTTCTCTCCATACTTTGGCTTGATACACCCGTAGTGAAAGTCGTACATGGTGGTCTTGCTCAGGTCAAGGATACACATCCCGAGGTACACGGGCTTACCAAACTTTACCCTCGTTCGTCTCATGTGGATGGCCGCTAACTTCTCGTTGAAATTGGTCCTGTGGTGGTTGTTGGGTTTCGCGACCAGCTTCCTCGCTCGCTCCTCCTGAGTTACCAGCTCAATGCACTCTGTTCCAAAAGACAGTTCAGCTTGGCAGCTTGAAAAAGTCCATGTCAAAGTCGGTGGTCACGTTTGTCCATAGGTCCGTGTTGAGCTTAATGTAGGGAGCCATCCAGTCGCTCTCCTCAAAGGAGATTCCCCGATGGATCCTCGTCAGCCCCAGTCTGAGACACTGTTCAAGGTTTCTTCGATGGAAGACGTAGGTCTTCTTGTCCGAGAGATTGGGGACCAACTTCTCCACACCGTGCATCATCATCAATCGCTCGGAAGCCAGCGGGTAGTCGCTGTGTAAGTTGTGGAGCTCCTTTGGATACTACAAGTCCACATACAGTACGCAGGGTCTCTCTCTCCATTTCTCAAAGCTTTTCATGCATTGGAAACCCCCTGTGGGTAATGGCTTGCTCATCGCGTGTCCGTAGAGATTGTTGGCGTCCAAATACGCGGGATGGAGACGGACTCCGGGGAGGAGCCTCTCGTGTAGCCCATGTAGGGACTGTTCGCCTTTGCCCACCGCTTCGTGAACATTGAGACCCCTCCTCTCGTCCCTTTCTCAAACATGAGGAGCATGTCCACATCGGTCAGGAGGTCGAGTCTCACCTTGGTCATTTTCAACAGAGCGTCCGAAGCCTGCCCCGGTGAGGTGTAGTACCAAGCCGGGTCGAGCCCATAGTTACTGGAGCAGACTCTCCGAAAATTCTCAAACACGTCCTCCAGTTGGTTGACGTCCGCCTTGAGGTAAACGTCGTGGTAATCTCTCATTTTTATCATACCAAACGCACTCCATACCTCCTTTGCGCGAGCGTAGTCCTCCTCAGAAATGTCGTTGTCGTTCATCTTTGAGTGAAATTCCTCCCTCGGTGGGAGACACCTCTCACTGAGCCTCTCCAAGGAGTTGACGTACTCGTACTGGTCATATACGGGTACACTCCCTTTCTCGCGATCAACCGATACAGCCATACTTCTCTCCAAAGACTCTCTTGGTCGCGGCCAGGTCGCCCTTGGAGAGATTCCCAACCAGATTGGCCAAGCTGGCCGTCATGAATTTGAAGCTATCGATGAACCTAATCTCGCCGGTGACCCCCTTTGTCTTCCCCTTCTCGTTCATCCAGCTATCCACTACGAGATTCTTGGAGAAGGAGATGTATTTTTCCTCTGTGTTTGGCATGCAGGTTATATCGTCATACCCACTGAGATTGTGGAAAATTGTCGTGCTCTTTCTTCTATGCGATGGTCCATCTCATGGGCTTCTTTCTCTTGAACGTCCTGTAGACGCTCTTGACTTTCGCCTGCAGTTGGATGACAAACTCTTTCAGGTCACCGGCTCCTCCCAGTGAATTAAGGTCGTCGTCGAAGCACTTCAGATGGAAGCAAAAGCCCGACGGAGAGTGGTGTTGGTGTGCGGTGGTGTAGCTCTTCTCCTTGTCCTTCTCCTCGCCGGTAGGGACCTTCTCGATAAAAGACTCAAAGTCCGCGTAAAAGACAAAGGGGACTCTCATGGACCTATAGTGGTTCTTGAAGGACACGACGTTCCCCTGCTTTGGCATCTCCGTCCTCACGCAATCCACGTTGGAGCAGCACTCCTCGTGCTTGTCCATTGACTTTGCCGAGTTGAAGGAGTTCAAGCAACGAAAGCAAAAGTCTCTCTCTCGCTTGCCTTTGCTGACATGACTTGTCAAGAGCCTACTCATATTCCTGACCCAGACGTAGTGTGACCTCAGAAGCAGGTTGACGGTCCCTCTCTCGTTTGAGGAGATCAACAATGGGTATATAAATACTCCGTCTTCCTCTGTGAAACCAAAGACGTTGACGCTCACCCCACTCCTCTTGGAGAATTTCCCAACGTCCCCCAGTGGTGTGGGGAAGCGAATCCCTTCCAAGTCCAACTTTGAGGCGTTCTCTCTCAGCCCCTTGTCCAGCCTTTGTGGGTGAGAGGCCCTCGGGAAAATCGCCGAGGTCACGGCCCATTTGAAGCACTCCTCGTCCTCATCATTCCTGACGTTGACGATCCATTTTTCTTCCCCAGCTTCTCTGGCGTCTCAATGTACGACGACCCGCTGAGTGGCTCAAACAAATCCACCTGGATGTTGAGTCTCTCGATGGTCAACAGTCTCCAGTTGCTCCCCTTACTGGTAGAGGTGGCTAGATTCTCCATCACTCTCTCGACCATCACCCATGTCCATTTCCTGAATAATGGTCTCTATCCTCGAGTGAAAGCGACTAGTCACCTCCTCCTCCCCATCGTCCGTGTCCCTCACCATGACGCAATCTAGGAAGAGCTTGGTCTTCAGCCCCTTTGTGGCCACCACCTCTCTCCCCCACAAGCTCACCATGCCACTGACTCCTTCACCCTCTCAAGGAAGCTCAACGCGTCCCACCCCGGTAACCATGGGAGAGTGAACGATGGAACCATAGAAGAGTGAGACGTCCCTCAAGGGCTTTTTCCGAACCTTTACCATTGTAAAGGTTTACCATTGTAAAGGTTCGGAAAAAGCCCTTGATAGACGTCTCACTCTCCCACGGTTCCTCGTTGGGCGTCTCCGCTCTGGGTATTGGAGGAGTCACAGGAGGTGTAGGTGACCCATAGATCCTCTCTATTTTCTCCTTGAAGGCTCTAAACCCGTCGGTCACATCCCTCCTAATTGGCTCCGGTGTATGCCCTAAGAGCCAGTTGTACCACTCGTTGAGCTTTCTTCTCGATAAGCTCCTCGGCTTGGGTGTTGGTCTCACCTTCACTTTGGGGCCCGACTTGGCACCATCGAAGGGGTGGAGTCCGTCACAGGGTCGTCCAAAACGCTCTCAATCGTCATTATTTATCTAACACCATGTCTTTAGATCCCCTATTCTTCTCAAGGGAGCTCAAGAATAAGTGGTCACCGCGTCTCAGAGGCGCTTTGACCGTTCGCCACCAACCAAAGCACCCTTGAGATTCCCAACTCGATCGATTGGTGGGCGGGACACCTCCCCGCTCTCTATAAACGAAGTCTTTAGACTAACATTCTCTCTACGGTTTTCAGCTGACCGCGGATTCACGGGCTCGGAAAAGGGGCGTGGTCGCTTGGCTGAGGAGGCTCGGGGTCCCGAGACCGGCCAGCGATCACTCTCTATAAACGAATCCTTTAGACTAACATTCTTTACAGTTTCGCAGGCTCGGCAAAGGGGCGTGGTTTCAAGTTTGATTGACAGGTGTGCATAGCCGCTGTTCAAGGACCGCGGGCTCAGAGAAAGGGGTGTGGTCGCTGAACCTGATCGCGGGCTGGGTCAGCGTTTTGGGCCAGTCCCCGCATATCACTACTACTCATGTACATTAGGGGGTGGCAGGGGATTGCTCCCTGGGGAAATTTTAAACATTTTTTTCTATGAAAGTATATTTCCTGCAATTTGAGGGTACTTTTCTCGTTTTTTCAGCCGCGGAAGTGTGCGATATTCGAAGTATTTAATTATCGTTAAAGTAACAAAGATTTTCCAAGTTTAGACCACGTGGAATCTCTCCCGCGCATGGGGAATGCGTTGCACAACGGCAAAAGAGAAGGAAGAAAATCAATTAGAGCCACAAATGTATTATGGAGCGTTCATGATTTATGGCGCAGGGGATTGGTACCGAAGAGAAACAAGTTGAAACCAAAGAGGTTTTATTCAACCTTTCAAACACTGAATTTCTCTTCGACCCAACCATCACTAGATGATGCAACCATATATATGTTATACTGCATAGCATGTATATCATATATATCATAAACGTCCAAAGCCTGAAGATCGTCCAAAAACGTTCAAAGCTTGGAGATCATCCAAATTAAAAAACGTTCAAACCAGCTGGAGATCGTCCAAAAAACGTTCAAAACTAGGAGATCGTCCAAAAAATGTTCAAAGCCTGGAGATCGTCCAAAAAACGTTGAAAGCCTGGAGATCGTCCAAAAACGTTCAAAACTAGGAGATCGTCCAAAAAACTTTCAAAGCCTGGAGATCGTCCAAAAACTTTCAAAACTAGGAGATCGTCCAAAAAACGTTCAAAACTAGGAGATCGTCCAAAAAACGTTCAAAACTAGGAGATCGTCCAAAAACTTTCAAAGCCTGGAGATCGTCCAAAAAACGTTCAAAACTAGGAGATCGTCCAAAAAACTTTCAAAGCCTGGAGATCGTCCAAAAACTTTCAAAGCCTGGAGATCGTCCAAAAAACGTTCAAAACTAGGAGATCGTCCAAAAAACGTTCAAAACTAGGAGATCGTCCAAAAACGTTCAAAACTAGGAGATCGTCCAAAAACTTTCAAAGCCTGGAGATCATCCAAAAACGTTCAAAGCTAGGAGATCGTCCAAAAAACGTTCAAAGCTTGGAGATCATCCAAAAAAACGTTCAAAGCGTGAAGATAGTCCAAAAAACGTTCAAAGCTTGGAGATCATCCAAAAAACTTTCAAAGCCTGAAGATCGTCCAAGAAACGTTCAAAGCTTGGAGATCATCCAAAAAACGTTCAAAGCCTGGAGATCATTCAAAAAACGTTCAAAGCCTGAAGATCGTCCAAAAAACGTTCAAAGCCTGGAGATCACCCAAAAAACGTTCAAGGCCTGGAGATCATCCAAAAAACGTTCAAAGCTTGGAGATCATCCAAAAAAACGTTCAAGTAGGGAAACTAGTTAACGTAGGGAACAGTGTTCACAAAGGTAGCTCCGAAGAAATGTCTATTAACGAAGATAAAATGAGATAAAATCACTTAACAAACGTGCCATGAAAGCTGAAGAAGAAAAAGACTCGCTAAAATTAGCATTTTCCTTAATTATTCAAGATAATACTATAGAACATTGGAAATCAACTCAACAAACCAGGTCATCGAAGAATAAATCCAAAAACCCGATCGAAAAGCATTCAGAATCTCCATCTATTCGCTTGTCAAACCAATATAAATCTTTATATGACGAACACAAAGAAGTAGAAAACAACTATGGCGAACTGAACGGCAACAACAACGGCGGCGAAACCAACAACGGTAAATTGAACCAACAACGGCAAGTTGAAAATCCAACTAGAAAACGGCAACAACACCAGAACAACATAAAGAACCAAACGAAATCCAGTAAAACTACGGTCATCCTTGGAGACTCGATGGTTAAAGGTCTGCACTCTGAGAAGATTAGCAAAGCAACTGGCAGCAAGGTTTACGTTAAGTCTTTCTCTGGTTCCACAACAAGCGACATGAAAGATTATCTCAAGCCTTCTATCAAAAGGAAACCGTCCAATGTTATAATCCATGTCGGAACAAATGATTTGAAGACTAATGAAGCAAAAGAGATCGTGAATGTAATTAATAACACTTGCCAATTGATAACAGAGAGCAGTCCAGAGACAAATATACCATCTCAGAAATTATTAACCGGGAAGATATCCAAGGATTTAAAGAGATGATTAAAGAGGTAAATAAGGAACTATCTAACTACTGTCATTTAAATAAGTGGTGCCTATTAAAGCACACAAACATTGATAAAAAATGTCTTAATGGGTATGGTACTATGGTTTGCATTTAAATAGATCTGGCACGGCAGTTTTAGCAAAAAACATTAATCATTTAAAATGTTTGACTAGTGTTTGATGGTGTTGGAGTGTTCCCTGACTGGATTAGATTGGCTGATGATTCTATCCCTGATAATTTTATCCCTGAGGAAACACCAAGTAAAAACGTAGATGATAAAAGTTCATTTGAAGCTGTTAAATCCAAATTAAAAGGATTTATAGATTTATAGATTTTAGGCCATATTAATATAACAAGTCTCCCAAAATACATTGATCAGCTAAGAGTGTATTTGCATGATCAATCATTTCACGTTCTAAGCATTAATGAAACGAGATATAATAATATTCATGATGATTTTGTGAAAATAAGTGGTTATGAAATAATTCGAAATGACAGAAACAGAGAAGGAGGCATATAGTATTATACATCAAAACCTCTCTAAATGCTTATGAACGAAATGATCTTGTCCCAATGGGACTTGAAGCAATTTGCATGGAAATTAGGAGACAAAGCCGCTTTTGATACTTGGTATAGATACTTGTTATATACTTGGATACTTGTTATATACTTTGATACTTGGTATAGATACTTCGGTTACTTGGTATAGACCCCGAAATAGCAATATTGAAAATATGGACAAATTTGAGATCCTCGTTCGTAGTCTTGAAGCTGAAAATTTATCCTTCATGTTTGTTGGTGATTTAAATTGTAATCAATTAGAATCTCCTAAAAACGTGCACACAAAGCGCCTTGTTGATATATTAGACGTATATGAACTAAAACAAATTATTCAGGAACCCACGAGAGTAACTAAGGATACAAAATCATTAATTGATCTCATGGTGACCAGTGATGCTGATAAGATTTCGAGTTCTGGGGTGGTTTCATTAGGTGTAAATGACCACTGTTTGGTATACGCTTGCATAAAGATAGCAATGAATACACTGTAGATCTCAACCAAAATTGATCCAATCGAGAAATTGATCCAATCGAAAGAACTACAATAAGGAACTTTTTTGTAATGAATTGAGGAATGCATTATTGCATGATTTTAATGAGAAATTAGATACAAATCCATTGTGGGAACAGTGGAAAACTATTTTTACTAGTATTGCAGATAAACCTGCTCCATTCAGAACTCGGAGGGTGAAAACCTCTTATGCACCCTGGTTGACTAGAGATCAGAAATGAAATGTATCATCGCGATTACTTGAAGCGAAAAGCAATTCAATCAGGTCGGCACATCATCATAATACATTTAAAAAAGCTAGAAATAGAGTTAACAAACTTATTACTGAAGGAAAAGCAAGATATTATTATGAAAATATCACTGAAAATAAACATAATCAAAAGGAAATCTCGAAAAATATAAATGAGCTGAGAGGTAAGGGCTCCAAAACGACTTCTATCTCAAGTCTCCAAGTAGCTGAACAAACTATTTCTTCTGAAAATGAGATAGCGGAAGAATTAAACTCATACTTTGTAAATGTTGGTCCTAGCCTCGCTCAGGATATACCACATGGTGACATGGAAGCAAATAGCTATGTTACACCAGCAAAAAACTCATTTACATTTAAACGTTAAATTGACTGATGTTTTCAAATTAAATCTTGTGCAAAAGAAAAAAGGCATCTGGTCCAGATAAAATATCTGCTAAGCTTATCAAAGATTCGGCCAGTATTATTGCACCATCATTGACAAAAATATTTAACAGTTCGTTGTTAACAGGCATTTTCCCTAGTGATTGGAAAAACGCAACGGTATCTCCAATTTATAAATCAGGAGATAAGACAAATTGACCGACCTATATCTGTTCTTTCTGTAATTGAAAAGCTTTTTGAAAGGTTGACCGTTCAACAGTTGACAACTTATTTAGAAGAAAATGGAATTTTAACCAAATATCAATTTGGGTTAAGAAAGATGCATTCTACAAAAAACATTACTTCTTAATGCTACAAATAATTGGCTTGTAAATATCGATAAGGGTTTGATAAATGGTGTTGTATTTCTTGTACTTCGGAAGGCTTTTGACACCGTTGATCATCAAATCCTTATCGGTAAGCTTGAATTGTACGGTATAATAGGAACTGCCTTGGAATGGTTTAAATCTTATCTTGCGTATCGTAAACAAACTTGTAAAATCAATAATACAATTTCTACAAGTAAAACTATTGAATGTGGCTCAGGGATCGAATTTGGGACCTCTCCTTTTTCTCCTATATATGAATGATTTGCCTAATTGCTTGGAATTTTTGGCACCATCTATGTTTGCAGATGACACTAATATTACTATTGCTGCAGATAGTGTTGAAAAGATGGAATTAAAACTAAATTCTGATTTATCTAAACTTCATGCATGGCTTGTTGCTAACAAGTTGGCATTGAATGTATCCAAGACTGAATATATGTTTATAGGGTCTAGACAGCAGTTAGCTAGCATTGTAGAAGACCCTGAAATTAGTGTTGGTGGACAACGCATAAAACGAGTCCACGCCACTAAGAGTCTAGGAGTTATAATTGATGAGAAACTAAAATGGGAGCAACATATACACAACATCAGCAAAAAAGCATCTATCGGTATTGGAGGAATAAAACTTCTGAAGCCTTATGTGCCAAAAGATAAATTAAGTGACGTATACAATGCAATCGTGAAACCCTACTTTGAATACTGCTCGTCAGTCTGGGAATTGTAACAAAACATTACAATTAAAACTCCAAAAACTCCAAAATCGAGCAGCCAGGGTGATTAGTGGCGATAACTATGGAATTCGTTCAAAAGACATACTACATGGTTAGAACAGCTTCTTGTATTGGTTTATAAAATATTAAAAGAAGAAGCCCCAGAAACAATGATTAGTCAATTTCAAAACTTCTGAAAACTTAAGGTATAATCTCCGTAGTAATAATAACATGCTGATGTTGGCTAAGCCTAGGACAAACGCCATGAAGCGCTATAAAGCTGCTAAGTCTGGAACACTCTACCACCATCACGAAAACAAGAATCTATCTCTGTTGATGATTTTAAATCGAAATTAAAGATGAACCTACATTAGATAGTGAACTTTTAGTTAATTTAGATTATTAGACTTTATGTCTCTGTAATATAATTATTTAATAGCCATTTTAATGTTAGTATTTTAATAATGTAAGACACGCGCCTGCGAAAAGCCACATTTTAATTCATTTTTATCTTTGTAATATTGTTCATAGGCTACCGTGGATAAAGAATTTTAAATAATAAAAAATCATAAAAGCCTGGAGATCATCCACAAAACGTTCAAAGCCAGCTGAAGATCATCCAAAAAACGTCCAAAGCTTGAAGATCATCCAAAAAAACGTTCAAAGCTTGGAGATCATCCAAAAAACGTTCAAAGCCTGGAGATCGTCCAAAAAAACGTTCAAAGCCTGAACATTGTCCAAAAAACGTTCAAAGCTTCGAGATCATCCAAAAAACATTCAAAACCTGAAGATCGTCCATAAAACGTTCAAAACCTGAAGATCGTCCATAAAACGTTCAAAACCTGAAGATCATCCAAAAAACGTTCAAAGCTTCGAGATCATCCCAAAAACGTTCAAAGCTTCGAGATCATCCAAAAAACGTTCAAAACCTGAAGATCATCCAAAAAATGTTCAAAGCCTGAAGATCGTCCAAAAAACGTTCAAAGCCTGAAGATCGTCCATAAAACGTTCAAAACCTGAAGATCATCGAAAAAACGTTCAAAGCTTGGAGATCATCCAAAAAACATTCAAAACCTGAAGATCGTGCAAAAAATGTTCAAAGCCTGAAGATCGTCCAAAAAACGTTCAAAACCTGAAGATCGTCCAAAAAATGTTCAAAACCTGAAGATCGTCCAAAAAACGTTCAAAGCCTGAAGATCGTCCATAAAACGTTCAAAACCTGAAGATCGTCCATAAAACGTTCAAAGCCTGAAGATCGTCCATAAAACGTTCAAAACCTGAAGATCGTCCATAAAACATTCAAAACCTGAAGATCGTGCAAAAAACGTTCAAAACCTGAAGATCGTCCATAAAACATTCAAAACCTGAAGATCGTCCAAAAAACGTTCAAAACCTGAAGATCGTCCAAAAAATGTTCAAAACCTGAAGATCGTCCAAAAAACGTTCAAAGCCTGAAGATCGTCC
This sequence comes from Chrysogorgia sp. JL179-B06, assembly GCA_035772405.1. Classification (NCBI taxonomy): domain Eukaryota; kingdom Metazoa; phylum Cnidaria; class Anthozoa; order Scleralcyonacea; family Chrysogorgiidae; genus Chrysogorgia; species Chrysogorgia sp. JL179-B06. The sequence goes on along the minus strand of JAYKKM010000475.1, from coordinate 17,771,846 downwards.
ATAAAACGTTCAAAACCTGAAGATCGTCCATAAAACGTTCAAAACCTGAAGATCGTCCATAAAACATTCAAAACCTGAAGATCGTGCAAAAAATGTTCAAAGCCTGAAGATCGTCCATAAAACGTTCAAAACCTGAAGATCGTCCATAAAACGTTCAAAACCTGAAGATCGTCCATAAAACGTTCAAAACCTGAAGATCGTCCAAAAAATGTTCAAAACCTGAAGATCGTCCAAAAAACGTTCAAAGCCTGAAGATCGTCCATAAAACGTTCAAAACCTGAAGATCGTCCATAAAACGTTCAAAGCCTGAAGATCGTCCATAAAACGTTCAAAACCTGAAGATCGTCCATAAAACATTCAAAACCTGAAGATCACCAAAAAACGTTCAAAGCCTGAAGATCGTCCATAAAACGTTCAAAACCTGAAGATCGTCCATAAAACGTTCAAAACCTGAAGATCGTCCATAAAACATTCAAAACCTGAAGATCGTGCAAAAAATGTTCAAAGCCTGAAGATCGTCCAAAAAATGTTCAAAACCTGAAGATCGTCCAAAAAATGTTCAAAACCTGAAGATCGTCCAAAAAACGTTCAAAGCCTGAAGATCGTCCATAAAACGTTCAAAACCTGAAGATCATCCAAAAAACGTTCAAAGCTTGGAGATCGTCCAAAAAACCTTCAAACCCTGAAGATCGTCCAAAAAACGTTCAAAACCTGAAGATTGTCCAAAAAACGTTCAAAGCCTGAAGATCGTCCAAAAATTGGAATTGGAAATTGTGCGCTGGGAGGATATTTAAAGACAGTTTCATTGGTACAATGTTCCATCGCTTAATTTCTGTCTATTTACCGGCTATATAGTATATATGGAGTTTCGTGCTCGGCGTTTTAATTTACTTTATATATTACACATAAAGTGTTGATATTTGACGAGTTTATTTATTCAATTTGTACACTATTTGATCTCACTGTATTTGAACCTTTAATATGAACTATATACAAACACTCCTTACAACTTCACAACACTGACTTCAACTATTTTCCCACGAGAATCGGCAATAATAATAAATTATGATCACCTGTTCGGTATTCGTTTAGAAATGTCAATCATATACATACAAGTTTTTAGTATACACTACTCCCCCCCATTGACCAACGCAATCTAACTTTGGTCAATCAATTTTATTCGCTCGTTCGCGACAATAGCCGCAGTTCTCTTGGGTCTTCGGATTTCTGCTGCCTTCGGTACTTCGCCTTCATCCTTTCTCTCTGGGTTCTCAGGCTGTTCTTCGTACTCGTGTTGAATCCCTAAAGGATATAGTCTCTGTAGAGATCTCTCGATGTGGTTTTCCGATTATTAATCATTCCACCATGCCCATTGACCATAATCCTCGTTGTAACTTTGTCTCGTCCCGGATAGAAACAATGTCCCAAACAGCAATGGGAGATATTTTGGAACTCCCTTTCTTTAGTCGGTGAACCTCACGAAGGTCAGCGAGATACTCCCGTTTCCATCGCTGCCAGAAGTATTGTATTTTCGTGGCTACATAGACTGCACGTTTGTTGATTGCTGCATGACTACCAAATTCTTCATCTTGAATTCCTTCGTTGGGCAGCATAAGTACAGTAAACGTCTAGCAATCACGAGATGTGAGGAGGTGAGAGACTCTTCAATGTCGTCAACATATGTGTAGGTTAAGGATCATGAATTCAAGACTGCTTCTATTTCAGTTAGAATGGTATAGAAAGTTCGTCGAACGACAACATCAACTTTCCAAGCACCCTTTTCAAGCATAGTTTTACTCCCTTGACCATACGCTCGAAAAATGGGGACTTTGCGAGGTTGAATCTCCATTGAACTCTTTTACTGGTTAGGTAGTTCTGGACAGCTGGTAGATCGAACAGTCTTTGAAAGGTTTTCTTCGCCGATTTGAAGGTTTTCGCATTGTCCGATACGATAAGTCTTAGTCCTGCTTCCAGACTTGGTTTGACAATCTCAGCCAGGTGTGATTTACGCAAACAAACAAAACACCGTCCTTCTTTTTTTCAGAACGTCCTTTCTAGCTTGGAAATCCGTCACAACATTAAGTCACACTTAGCTGAAGGATGAGACTTTCTACAATAAGTACAGGTTACCTTGAAATCTTGCGCCGTTAGTACTGCTGCTCAGTTTCGATTCCAGCGCCCACTATTAGATTTGGTGCTTACTTCCCTTTAATTCTCTTTGATCGCTGCGTTCGCGCACCTCTCTCTTGCTTCTAATTCCGCTTTCAACTGCTGTAGAATTTCATCTAGATTCCAATTCTGCTTACTGATTTGTCGACTTAAAATCAAGCATAACTCCTCTGGAATTTTCGACATTATAATCGGGATGAGTAGCGTGCCATACTGCTCTGACTTGACACCTAGAAATTGAAGCCCCCTGACTTGAATTTCTATGCCATCATAGACCTCTCTGATTTTGTTTACTTCAGAAGTTGACGTCGTAACCTTTAATTTAAGTAAGGCGTCCATATGAGCGTTGATAATCGTTTGTTCTTGAGCAAACCGTTCCTTTAATAATTTGAGTGCAACCGAATAATTTACGGCTGTCAACTGTAAACCTGCGATTGATGATGCCGCCGTACCTTGAAGAAGACTTCGTAAATAGTTGAACTTTTCCACTTCGGAAATATGAGTGTTGTCATGAACCGCGCATTTGTAACTATCCCACCATTCGTTCCAAACTTTCGGATCGCCATGAAATTTATTAAGTTCGGTCGAGGCGGACGTTGTTTCTTGTTGAGATTGAACGATGTCGACTGGCGCCCCATTTGTTACGACGGAGTTATTTTGCGTGGGCGAACGTTGTAACTTGAAGCTTTTTAATCAGAGTGTTTATTTTCACCATGGGTATTTGAATCAATTCCCTGAATTCGCCCGCTTCCTTGATTTCCTTTTCGATATTTTCCTATTTGACAGAGGCCTTGCAATGTTGACATCCATGTAATTTTTCAACTTTCGTTAATCCTTCTGCACTTGCGACGAGTTTCTTGATATACGATCGATGACCCGCTCTTATTCGAATCTGTTTCTTGAGGTCAAGATCCATTTTTCTGAATTCCCGATCATCCGGCTATCGAAGGACCACTATGTTGATATTTGACGAGTTTATTTAATATTCAATGTGTACACTATTTGATCTGACTGTATTTGAACCATTAATATTCCGACGTTCGAGGTGTTTATCTGACTTATTATTACATTGAGGAGGTTTCCAACAAAGTTTTGTCGATTTTGTCCACTTTGGACAAAGATTTTCCTAGTTTTTTCTTCGTTTCTTATCTTATTAGTATTCATAGGGTTTATGGCGCATACATCCCGCGGTACATCAAAGGAAACCGACTCAATGTAATAATAAGAACTATATAAACACTCCTTACAATTCACAACACTGACTTAAAGAGTGAGTGTCAGGGTAGTGCATGTTATAGTTCTAACGATGTTATAGTTCTATGCATAATTATAGTTCTAACGATGCGATGCACTGCAATCAATTCGTATGAAAACAAAAACACAAGCGCGCAAAGCACTACCCTGACAACGAGAATCAGCAATAATAATAAATTATGATCACGTGTTCGTTTAGAAATGTCAATCATATACATATTAACTCACGTTTTTACATAAAGTGTTTTTTTTAATTTATCGGCTGACTGCCCCAAACCAGCACTCTTACCACTGAGCTAGGGATTTCCACAAGTTGCTCGGCCACTTTTTGGCAACTTTTCGTTCTATAAGCAACTTTTTTTTTAACCGGCAACTTTTGTAACTTCGAGCAACTTTTCCTACATTTGACATTTGTTTCGCGATTTTGAATTTTTCACAACGTTTACTTTCATTTTGTGTTGAAATATGGTAGACCATATTAGGATAATAATAAACAATTTTAGCTCTCCAAAATCCAGTCAATCTCAATATCTCTTTATCGGTATTTAATACTCGGTAATTTTAGCCGCTAGGGGAATTAATACCGGAGTTATTTGCACTTTTGGCTTCTCAAAATTCAAAATGGCCGACATATTTACACAAAAGTTGGTATTTGACATTATCATAATTGTTTTAAGTTTTGACATTACGCCGGGTTTTATATTCGATTACATAGAACTATATACTATATTATATGAACTATGAAGTAATATATTAAAAAATTGTTTCATCAAGACACATTATATTATGTACAGACAAGTGCATTGCATTTTTTTATAAAGACACATATTTATATGATTACTCTAAACATCATCACCAGGTATGTATAACCATGAGTAATAATACCATGGTTGTCTCAATTTTTTTTGTCTTTTCAGGTTGAATTAATAACTAAATTACCTCATTTGGATTAATTTATACATTAGAACTAATACAACTTTGAATGACGTCATGAGAGGTAGTATTAGCTTCTTCTCACCTGCAGGCATGCAAAGACATGAAATTTCGACAACCATGGTATTACAAAGTAATATCATGGTAGTGAGGTGTATTAGCTATAATTAAAGATGCTGATTAAATATTAATTTTTTTGAATTAAGAAACTTAAGGCGGGTCAACCTCGTTCCCAGGGCATTTTGCCTCCACGGTGGAAGGTCGGCGAAAATGGCCCTGGGATCGGCTGGTCACATGACACCCAGAATTTCTGGGTGTTTAGATAATTTTTGTGGACCTGAATAATTGAGAAATATTCAATGCTCTTCAGAGTTGTTGATGTCAGCATTCGTCGGCATAAAAGCAGCTAACAAGCTTAATAATCTACAATACATCCATGGTTATCTCTTACAAAAGGTATGAAGAAGTATATTTATAAAATAACAAGTGTGCTATGCGTGTTCTGATTGGCTAATACCCGTGTTTGGATCAGGTTATCCAAACACGGGAATTTTGAGGTCGTGTCACACAAAAAGCAAATCATGCCGGCCCATCGTCGTTTTTAAACATTAACATTCTACATAGTTTGCACAATAACTATAAATAAAATATGGCAATATTCCATGTTAATTTTCACAAGATTTTGCAAAAATAGGCCGAAAATATATAGGAAATTATAAGTATTTAAAGTGGACAAAGCAACGCTATTAGCGAACGAGAATTTCCGTATAATTTATGAAGGCGAAGTTTACCTTCAATAAAACCCCAAAAAGACAACACTTTTATAGACATAGTCTACCAAGAAAACATGGAAATGGTGTAAAATGCTTATTTTAGTTCTCGTCGGGCAGGATATTTACGAAGAAACCATTTATTTTGTTCCTGTAGCCAACAAAAAATCACCGAACCACACTTCGACAGTGAGAGAAAACCATTCAATAAAACCCAAAAAGACAACATTTTTATAGACATAGTCCACCAAGAGAACATGGAAAAGGTGTAAAATGTTTAATTTACCTCTCGTCGGGTAGGATATTCACGAAGAAATTATTCATTTTGTTCTTGTAGCCAACAAAAATTCACCGAACAACACTTCGACAGTGAGAGAAAACCACAAAAAGATTCTGTGTTGTAGAATATGAAGGCTAGGCAAACGCACAACATCACTTTACATCTGCAGCAATCCAACATGAAGTTAAACGGCATATTTTTGTGATTAAATCGATCTGGAAATATATCTTTTTCATCTTTCCAAGCTGTTTTCCTGATGTTTTTACCGATCAAGCTTATTTTCGGCTCTTTGCTGTCGTCAGCGTCAATAGAAAGCTATCCATGATTGGCCGATTAGCTTAGAAGAACATGAAAGACCTCCCCTGATTGGTAGTTGATGGTTTTGGGGAGAATTGCAATGTTGATCTAATTATATTAATAACTTTTAGTGATATTTCTCTGTGGTTATTTTATAAAAGAAATACCTAATGGGTTTCCGTGTTTGGATAACGTGATCCAAACACTTGGGATGTTGCTCGACTTTCGAAAAGCTAAAAACACTCGCCTATCGGCTCGTGTTTTTTTACGCTTTTCTCAAGTCTCGCAACATCCCGCCTGTTTGGATCACGTTATCCAAACACGGAAACCCATTAGGTATTTCTTAAATCCAATTTAGCGAAAGATATGACTTCTAATTTGCTGTAAAATTTGAAGACAGCATTCAGATTTAGATGAATAAATTATACTCGGCTGAATTAATTGAGTTTTATGACAAGCCAATCGCATTATAGAATGGACCAGCCGATCCCAGGGCCATTTTCGCGGGTACTAGGTTGAAGGCGGGTGTTAGCTGTTGCAGGGACTGCGGTTGGATCACTAGAAACACTAGGTATTTTTATAAGTAATAGTATAAAAAGAGGTACATTAGCTATTAAACGTCCCGCTCGATGAGGGTCATTTAGTAAAATTCCCGAGGAATTTTCCCAAGCCCTCAGGAATTTTACTAAATACCCGAATCGAGCGGGACGTTTAATGGATTAACCTCTTTGTATGCTATTCCTTTGTAATATGTTTGCGGGTATTTATTTTGTTCTCACAGGGTCATTCTCGACCTCGTGTTGAGTCTTGAATGATGATTTGATTAAAATTCATTTTTCGTAATCGTACCTCCGTTGGCGTCAAACCGGGTATGATTAGTTCTAATCAGACCTGGTTTGTCGTCAACGGAGGTAAGATTAGCAAAAATGGTATAATGAGGTATATTAGTTGTTAATGGCCCTGTGAGAACAAAATAAATACCTGCAAACATTATATTACTGTACATATCTTTCGTCTGTATCACCAACTGTCATATATTTATATATCATGACCGATTATAACCCCCATGACCGGGTCGTAGAATCTCCAGTCCGGGGATAGCATGTTCACATTTTAACGCCTATTAATGAGCATCAGCATGACCATGTGGTCTACGCTATAGACTGTTGTTTCATTATTTACGTTACTTTTGTTGGATTCATTGCTTTGTAAGGTCTGATGGTAGAGAATATTACGGATATTAGATAGAGACGAAGCGACGAGAAAAACATTTGTCTTTTACTTTTTTACTCACAACAACTATCACGAGGGCATAATAACCCACAATGCACTTTTCATACAAAGTTTCTGGTGACGTAATGAAAACATATACAACTCAATTTTGATGTATAATATGAAATCTCCATCATATGAAGAGATTAAGGCTGATGAAACTGCATCAGCTCCTTCTATGCAATATGTACAACTCAACAACTTTTTTGTTGAAAACCATCGGAAGTTTTTAATATTTAAACAAGATAGATAATTTGTAAAGATGTTTGGGTATTAATCAGAACATAATGATTAATTTAGGAACTTGATTGACAGCTAATTTAGGGTGCGATAACTGGTAATTTATATTTGTAGTTTTATATTTCAGTCTCAATTGTTTTTTGTTTCAGAGAGAATAAGAATCTTAACCGAAAAGAAGTAACAATTACAATCAATTATAGATCGGATAAAGGTAAAGCCTTTTTTGTGTGTCTCATTACCTATTGTCTAAGCGAGGGTGATTTTGATTTTTTCAATTGTTTTCTGGGGATTAGGGGATATATCAGATTTATATCCCGCTGGAGAACAAAAGAAACCGAACCAATCATGATATAAATATAGGATAAAAACCAAGTGGGAGGTCTTTCATTGCGCGAGGTCTTGAATTTCAATGAAAGACCGACCACGAGGTTTTTATGTTGTTTATAAACGTACCACACCCATTTTCTATTGTTCTCAAGAGGTTTTGGAAAATTTTGTTGTAACTATTGACTAAATACTAGCGTGTAACTAATTGTCATGTTGAGTAAGTGAAAATTTTTCTGTATTCACTGCTATTTGATTGAACATTCATTCCACTCAATATCTTGAAAGATAGAGCAATTTAATAGATTTAAGGTAACAACTTAGACGTCATAAGTTCGCGGGGAATATTATATTCGCGTAACGCGAAGATTGACCGAGCATTTTGCGACGAATTTCGTTAATTGTTCGTATGACGTCACTACATCAACTGAACGCAGAATAGCCTCACTCCCTGAAAATTGCTTAACTTCAAGCATAATATACAAAGCAAAAGTTACTATGACGGACAGGACAGAAATACATCGGCATGACGGCACGTGAGTTCAAGCAGAGATACCGAAACCACCAGAAATCTTTTTGCGATAAGAGATATGCTACCGAGTTATCTAAACATATATGGGACTTGAAGAGGAAAGGCCGAAACTTTGTTTTAAATTGGTCAATCCTAAAACGCGCGACCGCATACGCAGGAAAACGATGCAATCTTTGTTTAGAAGAGAAGCTCGCCATTATGAAAGCCTACAAAGGAACTCTGTTGAACAAAAGGTCTGAAATAATTCGAAATGCCGCCACCAAAACAAATTCTATGCAAATAACTTAATCTCCGTGAAGAAAAGATGATTGCGTCATCACTCTATTTTGTTAATGACGTTCTGGACAGTATATAAGAATAGTTAATCGTGATCCAATCTCAGTTGCCTGAAGATCGTCAATCGGCGTGAAACTCGGAGTAACAGCGAATATTTTCTAAGTTTTTACCTTAAATATATATATATATATATATATATATATGGTAAATACTAAAATTGCAGCCAGGATTGTACATATTAAAAATATTTATTAAGTTGACTCTGACTAAAGAAAAACGTATGACAACGTTCAAAATGTTCTTAAAGACGTTTCGATCAAAAAGCTTCGATCTTCGTCGGTTAAAAAAGGTAAAAAAGCAATTACAGCTTATTATATACAGTAGGTTAAAAATTATGTAAATCAGTAAAAACTACGAGAGGGATTTATAAATCTCAGGAATGTCAATGTGATCATTTCCAGCATTGGAATTTCTTTGGGAATGCCACGCTTCAAGGAACAGTCTTTTATGATAATTTGTCGCTTTGTCAATAATCTTAGTGTTTTCAAAATCCATATTGTGGTTTTGTTCACTAGTATGCTGGGCTATTTTCGAGTTTTTGTCATGTTTTTGTACTGCTCTTGTGTGTTCTTTAACTCGGGTTCTCAAAGCTCTGTCTGTTTGTCCAATATAAACGAAGTTACAATCTTGGCAATCGATTCTATACACTACACTCCTTGTATCACCTTTATCGAATTTGTCTTTAGGTTTTGGAAAGCGTTGGCTCAAAATATTCAACGGTTTATAGCCTACTTTAACATTATCATAAAAGACTGTTCCTTGAAGCGTGGCATTCCCAAAGAAATTCCAATGCTGGAAATGATCACATTGACATTCCTGAGATTTATAAATCCCTCTCGTAGTTTTTACTGATTTACATAATTTTTAACCTACTGTATATAATAAGCTGTAATTGCTTTTTTACCTTTTTTAACCGACGAAGATCGAAGCTTTTTGATCGAAACGTCTTTAAGAACATTTTGAACGTTGTCATACGTTTTTATCTAGTCAGAGTCAACTTAATAAATATTTTTAATATATATATATATATATATATATAAATATATATATATATATATATATATATATATATATATATATATATATATATATATATAATTGTGGAGTCGGAGAATAAAGACAGGACTACATGTTAACTCTACAAATCTGTTTCATGAGGTAACAATACCTCACTCATCAGGAGTTTAATCACTGTACATGTTGATCTTAAAACAAGCGCTTTAATAGCTATGTATTTACATAAAAATGTATGTATTTACATAATGTCTTGTTGCTATATGAATGGATATCAACTAATTATTACACTGTAGTGCCTTTTTTCTGTGCATGCAGGCTGAGACGAGTTCGTTCCTTTTGTTCAAAGTGCAGCGGTGCGGTTGGCAAATGATAATAAACTTCTTGTTTAGGCATAAATTACATCTCTTACTTGAACTACTATAAGGCTTAGCGCGTGACATAATTTGCCATGTAATGTCGTGTTCGATGTTGTTGTTCAAATTCTAGTTTGTAGGTATACCCACTGCTGTTCAACGCTTTCTGGTAGGGGGTGATCTTTAAATACAAGGCAAATCTCTTGGTGTGGCATCTGTGGTGGCTAGGCCGTCGTTGTAAGCCGACAAAGGGTGGGCTTTTTTCCGCCATTGTTGTTGTTTATATGTGAGGAGTGAATTTTTGGCTTGGATGATAATGTTTCTTTCGTCTTCTGTGATGTTGTCATATGCTGATGCGAAATTCAATGCTTTGTTCAGGAGTTCCTCGCTGATAGACGGGTAGAACTCTACGACGTCGAAACAGATGAAGTTGTGCTTTTCTTTGTTGTTGATGTTGTTGAACCATTTTCTAACAGATGAGGTGTTTTTCCACTGGTTGATCTTAGTTGCCGCAGAAACTTTAGCATTAACCCTGTCTAAAATTTGCTTACTTATTTTCCCGATTTCGGATTTAGTGCATGGGATTTATTTACGTCCACCGAGAGAGAAACCACCCACCTATAATTACAACGAATATACCAGCGGGGATCAATAAGCGACTGTCGTCAATATCATCAGAGAAAAAGTCTTTCGACTTGGCTGCCACCATACCTACAAACCGGCTAGAATTTGAGCCTCCCGAAGCAAGCAGAAGAAAAAACAGACTGCGAAACAACATCTTATGGTATAATCCACCTTTCAACAAGAATGTCAGCAACGACATTGGAAGAAGATTTCTCACCCTGGTGGACAAGTGTTTTCCGCGAGGAAATATCCTAAGAAAAATATTTAATAGCAACACGATTAAAATAAGTTATAGTTGTGTAAACAACGTGAGACAGACAATCGACACTCTAAATAAACGACAGCTAGCAGCACATGGTAACTGCGACCTCGAAAATAGTACCACCAAATTATGCAACTGCCGCGCAAAAAACACATGCCCCTTAGATGGGAAATGTCTGCAAACTGCCGTAATTTACCAAGCAAGAGTAACACGCAAGGACAACAACGAATGCGAGACATACGTCGGACTCACCGGAAACGATTTTAAGACCCGTTACAGAAACCACATCGCATCATTTCGCAACAAGTCATCCAGAAACTCGACAGAACTCAGTAAGCATGTCTGGTCCCTTAAAGACAACAACATCGAACATTACATGGCAAATTATATCACGCGCTAAGCCTTATAGCAGTTCAAGTAAGAGATGTAACTATGCCTAAACGAGAAGTTTATTATTATTTGCCAACAGCACCGCTGCACTTTGAACAAAAGGAACGAACTCGTCTCAGCCTGCAGGCATAGAAAAAGGCACTATACAGGGTGTCCCAAAAAAAAGGCTACCTTTTCAAATTAAAATTAGCATGTTAATTCAAGCAACCTATTGTAGTTCTTTGAAATTCATTATCGCTTTTGAACTACGAATGCGTAAAAACACACAGTTTTATACACATGGGATATTAAACACAATAGGTTGTTTGAATTAACACGCTCATTTGAATTCGAAAAGGTAGCCTTTTTTTTGGGACACTCTGTACAGTGTAATAATTAGTTGATACCATTCATAGCAACAAGACATTGTGTAAATACATAGATTTTTATGTAAATACATAGCTATAAAAGCGCTTGTTTTAAGATCAATTGTACAGTGATTAAACTCCTGATGAGTGAGGTATTGTTACCTGATGAAACAGATTTGTAGAGTTATAACATGTAGTCCTGTCTTTATTCTCCAACTCCACAATTATTATTATTTGCTCTACATATTGTATTGAGCACTCTTTACCTGGATTTATCGTTTATTTATTCATATATATATATATATAATATATATATATATATATATATATATACAGTCAATTCAAAAAAGGTTGAAACATATAAACCTTAAACATTGAGTGCGCAATGTATAGGTTGGGAATTCTTATTTAAATTCAGAAGCGCTTTGTTAGAATGCCGGCCGCATACAGTCAAGATTTAAGATGGGAGCAATTTGTTTGACGGAATTGAAATAGTGGGTATTGAGGTCCAGGAAGTGGATTTTTACCTTCAGATATCGAGTAAAACGACAAATCGCTATATTCAAAAGTTCAGAAATTTAGGAAATGTAGACCGTATTATTGTATATCAATACATCCACGCGAAGAACTACATGGTACTAATGGAATTGCTGCTGCAGTATCCATGATAGAACGATTGCAGAAGTATTGAAAATGTATATGAAGAAACGGCGTGAGCAGAACTGATTTTGGGCTTCGGCGTGCTTATTACCTCGAGAAATGTTCGTTTTCCTTGACGGAACCAAGCGGGAACATCAAATTCCCACGAGGGTCTAAGTGCGCAGAATTATTCAAAAGGCTGTTCAGTTAAAATTAAAGCGTACATCCCATGGGAAATTTCACACCGCTTCCATGTTTCTCATCTAATGTAAACGTTCCGTACATATCACTGGAATAGCGGTGATGCGTGCAGGACCCCAGGGTAAATAGCGCCGGTAAATACCAAATTTCATGATTCTTTTATTCTGTAAAGTAACGTAAAACTAAAAGAGTATATTCACTTTGACCATGAAAGAGGTTTAAAAGAGAAACAAGATGCCAATCCATGGTATAGATACCAGCCAATAGTTTATAAGGACCCAAAGGCTTCATTGCGGAACAAAAGAAACTATGCTTAGAATAATTATGTGCGTTTAGACTCTCATGGGAATTTGATATTCCCGCCTGGTTTCTACAGTGTGTATAAAAAAAAACTGAACCCTTAGAAAACGGTCTTATACTCCTGGGGAATTAAAAACACGATCTTAATACACCTGGGAAATTAAGATAACTTCTAATCGTATGAAGGAGAATAATTCTGCAGAGAAATATGGTAAATATATATTAATGTTTCTTTGCAGTTATGCTCCTTCATATACGTTTACAAGTTATCTTAATTTCCCAGGTGTATTAAGACCGTGTTTTTAATTTCCCAGGAGTATAAGACCGTTTTCTAAGGGTTCAGTTTTTTTTTATACACACTGTATTTTATTAATTGTCAGCACAAAACAATTACATGCAAATTTTTAGTCAACTTATCTACTTTCGTGAAGGAAAACGCCTAACGTTTTCAAAACATAGTTCTAACCCCAAACTCTAACCCTATACACCTACGATAATGCTTTATTTTGGAAATAATAGCTGATTTTCATTTTGAATTTTACTATCGATAGTCTATGTGACGTCATTTCGGGATTTATATGAAACTTCACCCACGAAAACGAACATCACTGGAGATGACAAGCACGTCGAAGCTCGAAATCTCGCATCTTCGTTGTGCAATTTTGCTTAACTATAAAATAAATTTCAGCAAGCCGTTAATTAATTCATCATCTTTATTTTTACAAAATCATCATGGTAAAACCATACGCTAAACGTGCACTAACCTTCTTCGGAGTATATTGTTTTTTTTAAATAGTAATGAAGAGTGGAGCATGCATGCATATTGCGACCCTGTTTCTCCATATACTTTGTCCAACACTTCTGTCTGTAATCGTTCTGTCTGGATACATATCAATAAACCCACTATTTACGTCACCCAAATTGCTCTCCATCTTAAATCTTGACTGTACGTGTGTTATGTATTTAGACTCGCTAATTCCAAATCTGTTTCACAATTGAAAACGGTTAAATATTGATCGAGATAACAAGAAGAACTGGTCGGAGTGTCAGGTTTAATACCGTCACAGAAGAGAAAGTAGCAATTGCAAGTAAGTTTTATTCATCTAAGTTTGTATTTGAGACCTGAAGTTATCAAAGTTAGAACTCAATATATCATAGTGTCACTTTTAATACAAGTGAATACTTGACCGGCTAACGTAGCGCAGTAGCGTAGTAGCGTAGTTGCAGTTGCGTAGTTGCAGCGCAGTTGCGTATAGTTGCGTATAGTTGCGTGGAGTTGCGCAGTTGCGTAGTAGCGCAGTTGCGTAGTAGCGTTAGTAGCGTAGTTGAGTAGTAGCGTAGTTGAGTAGTAGCGCAGTATAGTTGCGTTGTTGCGTAGTAGCGTAGTAGCGTATAGTTGCGTTGTTGCGTAGTCGCGCGTAGTATTAAACGTAGTACTATTATTGCGCTGGCAGTTGACCAAAACTAAAAACCAAAACCAGTTGACCAAAACTGTCCTCGATTATCACGCACCAGGGTTGTTACATTTTCTTTTTTAAGCCATATTTCTCAATTTTTGCTTTTTGTTGGCCTTACTGGAATCGTAAAATAAGTTTGGCGTATTCAAGTTGGCATTTCTTTTGTTTTATACAAGTGATCGTTGGAACGAAAGAGTAAAAAATTACAATAATATCCTTTAAAATCGGGATTAAAAGTTTAAAACTACAGACTTTTTGTACGCTGGAAGCGTACTTGTTCTGGTTTACCGGTTTAGCAGCTTAGCAGCTATATAGCAGCTTGTTTAGAAGCTGGACTTGACAGTACCAAGTATTTTATAAAACACCATGTACTTCTTATCTTTGTGGGTATAATTTTTAAATTATTATAGTATAACGTATTTTAGGCATGCATTGGTACAATATGCACATGTCTGATATTAATTTATCCTTATCAGGACAGAGTACGAAGGTGTTTTATAAAATCCGTGCAAGGGGCCTTGGTACGAAAGTGTTACCTTGACAACAAAATTTGTGACGTCAACTGTGTTTCATCTTGCACTATCATTTCATTCTGACACATAGTAACTCACCAAACCACACCAAACCGTGACCAAACTAACATGCAATTGGGTATAACGTCACAATTTGTGCAGAATCAGCAATTTGTTTATCATATTTTTTCTTGATTTTGACATCTTTAAATCTTTATAACTTTGAAACTAGAAAAGAATTCAATCAACGGTAAATTTCATATCGTCCTACTTTTTGATGCTCTTTCGAATGAAGCAATAAGAATTTTCATTTCATATGCTGCACTTTAATAACTCTGGAGAAAACGCCTTCGAGCCGCGGGCTATCTTCTTGTTCACTTAACCTCAGATTAAATGTCTCGCGGTCATCTCCCGCTGGTTGTCCCTAATTTCCTAATCCCAATTAAACGGAAAAAGCTGTCCTTAGTTGAGGAGGAATATGTCTGCAAGGAATTAAAGAAATGAAAGACAACTGGCTTAAGAAATATACCGGTATGTCTCTTAAAAGACGGAGCAAATGTGCTTGCTAAGCTATTGACTCTGTTAATAAATAGGTCGCTTACTGAAGGCACTGGAAGCATGCCATTGTAACTCCAGTTTACCAGTCCGGATCAAAGACCTCCCCCCAAATTACAGAACCATCTCTGTTTTACCAGTTTTTACGAATATACTGAAGCGTGCTGTCCATAATATTGTATTTTATTACCTCTATGAAAACAAATTGCTATAAATCGCATATAGTAAATTGGCTAGATAATTTGTTTTCTCCTTAATTATATCAAAAGTATAAGGTAATGTTAATGGGAACACAGTACACACCAGAGATTTCCCAAAGTCGATAGCTTTACCATTAAGTTACGAGGGAGACACCATTTTAAGTAGAGAATACAAATTTAAATACCTTGGTGTCATGCTTGATACACGTATCCATGGAAGGCTCGTAAGGCCATCTCTCGGGAGGCGTGTATCATGTTGTATATGGCCATGATCTTACCCTTATTTGACTACTGTTCTACTGTTTGTGACAAATGTAGTAAAATGAGCAGTGAGTACTTAAACCATAAAGACTGAGGTTCGTTTGCCTTTGACAAAAACTACCAAATACCAAAGTTTGTTTAGATATAACGGAGCAAAGACGGAATACATTACCATCTTGCTTGAGAAATGAAACCGACTTTTTTAAATTTAAAAGGGAACTTAAGAAATATTTTAGTATTATATTATAACTGATTTATATTAGTTTTCTTATAGTAAGAACTGACATGAATGTTATTAGCATACTGGTATTCTTTCACTACGAGTAATTTTAATATTTTTAATTACTTTCTGATTTTTGTATGTTAAATCAGGTCTCCGTTTAAAATGATTTAAACCATATATGCTGAACCGGCGTAATGGCATTGGGCGTAGGTTATAGTCAAAATTAGATTGTAATTAACTTTAATCTAAGTAGATCAGTAAGAACTAAGCAATCCTTCCTGTCTAGTCAATGCTATCCCATGAACTGATAATTGATAAACCAAGTTGTAATAATATAAAAGAGACTGATTGTACAAAACAAGGAGACAGACTGAACTTGACAGGGAGACCGGTGTATATCTGTATTATCGGCACGCTACACTGGAAACCCTGAATAAATATTGTTTTGAATAAATAAATAAATAAATAAATAAATAAGTAAATAGAAAATGCCTTAGAAAAAAAAATCCAAATCATCTGCCCATCCAAAATCCAAATCATCTACCCATCCACAGCACTTATGTGAAGTGATAAGGATGTCACCTCTTCCTGCCACTCATCAAATTATAATTACATCTCCAACTTGTTTAAAGTTATTTACAGCTATTACTTATATTATTTTTAAATATGCGAATTGTTATTAAAAATGGGATGTAGTGGGTGGGAGAAAAAACTGCTATTTTAGAGAACGATTTTCTTGTTAACTCTTGTTCTTACTGTGGCAGAATACAGTACGAGAACCTGTAAATACGACGCCTGCTTAGATCAAGCCCAGTGTGGATTTCGTCCGAACAAAGGTTGCGATGATGCAATTTTCATCCTGCGAAATATCATAGATGGTACTGGAACAAAGATGTATATGTGTTTTATCGACTTAACTGCCGCGTACGATAAAATCCCGAGACAGTTATTATTCCGAGCTTTAAACATCCGGCTAGGAGTCACACACCTGGTCTCCCTACTTCAAGCGATATAAAAGACCACTGCGAAAATCAAAGGTACTAAAAAGTATTTCTCTGTGGAAACCGGATGCCGACAGGGAGGGATAGAAAGCCCGATGATATTTAATATCTATTTTGATACGGTATGCAGAGTCCTGATACACGAACTCAAAACCGAACTTGGAAATGATGTGGGAATTGAGTTCCAATACCGAGTCCTTGACCAGGCAACAGCGCTCTGAATACCCTACAGCTGGCGAAGCACGATGCACTAATATTCTTTACGCACATGATAAAATACTCATTTTTAAAACTAAGGTAAGCCTACAGAAAGGATTAAATATCACCGAACGAGTCTTCACAAGGTATGGCCTAACGCCCTCTCTCGGTAAAAGACGGAAACAATGGTATTCAATGGGTGCGACGAAGAAACAAATGCAGAATCTCTTATATCCCTTGGCGGTCAGCCAATTGTAAACACCACCGAGTTTAAATATCTTGGAGTCATGATCTCATCAACGAAACCTGAGAGGCTCATCGAACACCGATTGGCATCAGCCTTAGAAAAATTTGCAGAGCTTCGTAAAGTATTACAAGATCACCGCATTAAATGCAAAATCCGGGGAATATTCATGACTTCCTTCATCAGTGCCACATGGGACCTAAATGATGCATACACCAGCAAGCTAGAAGTAGAATGGGTACGATTACTCCGACGAATCGTCAAGGGTGGGTTCAAGAGGCGGGATGCTCCACCAAAAGGGATATCGGCTGAGGATAAGAAAAACGGGAACTGGGACTATGCATGGGTCTACAGTAATGCAGATATCTACCGTATCACAGGCTGTAAACCAGTTACCCAATTTCAAGAGCAACAACACCTGAAATGGTTGGGTCACTGTGTCAGAATGAATAACAACATGTTGCAAAAACAAACACTCTTCATTGAAACAACGTCACGACGTGGAATACGCAGAAAACTGGACCGATGGAAAAAAATCGAGGAAAGAACTGGGTTGGACAAGACACAACTCCGAAAGGAAATGATGAATAAGTCGAGTTTCAATCAATGGATCAACACCTGCTATTCATGGCACTCTCGTGGTTAATCTACGCTCATGGAGTAAATATATAGATACAGTAGATAGAATGATCACCGCCCCTTTTGACGAATTCGTTTATACCATTGCCTCAAGGCGGAATTTTATTTTGGTATAGAGATTTCATTTTGATAAGAGTTTAGGTTTGGTTTAATCTTATTTCTTAATATGAGTACTAATGGTTTTATCTGAAACGATTTTTGTATCTACTGCGCGCATTGCCATCATGCGTGTTTGTTAGTGTTAGGTTTGTTAGCTTTTGGAGCCAATCAAAGCACAGAAGAATGAAAGCGATCAACCTCGACCCAGGCTCTGTTCAAAATGGTACGAAGCGCGATAAAAACAGCAGATTGTGTTTTCGAAACGACGCCATCTTGTTTCACGTTCAAGGAGCGATGGATTACAAATTTCATTTTGGTAAGTATTTTGAACATGAACTGCACTCAATTGGCAATTGTGATGTAACACAGTTTTCGTAATTTGTATTTGGCGAGCGGAAAATGATGACCCTCTTCGGAGGACAAATAATCCTCTTCGGAGCAATCAAAACCAGCCTCTTCGGAGGAGAAATTAGCTAATTGTTTAATATTAGTTAACCACTTATACTAGTGACAACCGAGCCACTTTAGATCATATTTATAATATGATATTTATAATAAGATCATATTTATAATTCAGTGTAGGCGTTTCTTCTCTTAACCATTCTGTGAAAGAAGAACATATGATACCTGCATTATCCTCTTTAACTTGCTGGCCCAAACATTGACCTGTTCAGCTGCCATTGGGTTAAGTTCATCTGAGAAGATTTTGTCAGGGTCATAGTGAATCTTACATAATGGCTCTTTGTGATTCCTTAAATGTAAGCGATCATGACTTTGCTAACACTCTGCCACATCTTGTCAAAGGGAGGTGGGAATGGTAAATCCTTGCGCGAAGCACGAAGTGAATTTAAATGACATGTGCTAGCACAGTGTCCGTCATTGCTTGACAAACTTCTTCATCACTCTTTCCCTTGTTCTTAAATTCCATAAATTTATTACATAACCACACAATTGTGATCATAAATGCTTGTGTTGGTGACTCTGATCTACAACAAAACATATAGTTATTACAACAACCAACAACTACTGTGTTTCCTCTATTAAGCCGCCTTTCTAGCCCACCCTCTTTCAAAATAAAAAATACACCCTACTTTGTCAAGCCCCTTCCTAAAGCAAAAACATGTATTTTCTGCCTGTACGACAACTCTATTAAAAGATAATTGCTTACTTAATAGTTGGTTTTAGATCTGTTTTTCTTTTTTTCTTTTCTGACTTCTTCACCTCTCACCCAATAAGATCAACCCCCTCTTGATGACTTAAATTGATCCACACTGCTGGACTTAACAGTGGTAATATGATAAATCACGTACTATGACTTATGTTTACTATAAATTACACTATTTATAATTAATTGTGCCCAGAAATTATTGTACATACATTAAAAGAGACATACGTAATTAGAAATATTTTTTTTGTA